>JAQPZY010001409.1:530000-1130000 GCA_029931535.1 Margaritifera margaritifera | reverse complement strand
GTGCAGAATGCCGTCCTGCTTCCAGTTCTTCTCCGTCTTGTAGTTGCCAAGGAAGCCTGCAAGGTCTGACTGATGAAAGTGGATAGCAGCAGCAGCTCTGAACAACATGTTAAATCTGTTTCCTTTGAATCCTGGAATCAATGAATTCAAGCCTTGGAGTGAGTAATATGCCAGCCATGCATCTCGGCAGGAGTACCTTTCATCACCTCTTGGTCCAACGACTGTACAGGTTTCTCTGATAAGACGCCACAGAGAATTTTCATTATTCCTATTCGACGAAAATTTTGTGGACTTCTCACGTCCAACTGCTGAACTAAACACATTCTTCAGTGTTTTATTAGCTGAATTTGCAAGTCTGAGAAGTACATGGGCATTGCAATGGAGGAAGTCCAAGTCTTCTTCAGTGCTAATAGTTGCCCTCCTCATTGTATTCAGCTCCTTGTTGAAGGTTTTGTTGACTGCTGCCCTGTCACTCATAGTCGCTGTAAGCTTAGTGAAAAACATTTTAAACAGTTTGTCAGCTTCTTCACCTTCCTTTTGGCATACATCTGTCAGCTCCTGCAGCAGATTGGGAGTGATTTCCATGAGCGATGATGTCTTCGGTGGCTATCACTGAAAAACCACAAGCAAGGCTTGTACCACTGTCAAGTGTTACTTGTTGCCCCACCACTTTCTTCCCACACCTGGTTGTTCCATCAGTGTGGATATCAAAGTGTTTGGATTTTAGGACAACATCCACTAATTGGAATTTTGAAATGGCGTGTCCCTTATCTGCAAAGCATAGAACACTGCGAAGGGAAGGTAACTGTGCTGAAGGAAGGTGAACACCTAACAGGTGTTTGCACATAGTCTCAATCACTTCTGCACATCTTGTTGCTGACACTTCTTTTTCCCCAATCAGTTCAATCACACACTTCACTGTTTCCCTTGTGAAATATCCTGTTTCTGGATCTTTGAGCTGAAGAACATGGTGCTGCTCTGCATTTGCCTGAAGTCTAATGTTTTCCTCTTTTAGTTCTTTAATTTTTGCATTTTTTTTTCTCAGAGCAGCCTTTTGAACTATACATACCCTCTCCGAGTAGCAATGATTGGCTTTTGCTGCTCTCGCTTCTCCTCGCAGTCGTGTAATTTGCCTGATAGCATTTTGCAGCTGACAAGTCATTACAAAAACTATGTCGGTTCTCCTCTTTAGCTGGCAAGTCACATTTTTCTTCTTTAGGGCAGTCAGTTGCTGTTGATTGCTTTTAACCTTCTCCTGGAGTGTACAAAAGGTTCTCTGCAGCTGCAGAGTTGTTTCCTTTTGCTGCTGAAGCTGACTGGACAGAACAGCATTGTTGGAAGTAGAAATATCAAGTTCACTCAGCAATTCGTTTCTTTCCTCTGTAAAACACTTATCTTATCAAGGCTGCATTCATTCACATGCTGCTCCTCTTGTACCTGTCGATGCAAAGATGCAAGCTGATTGTTGGCACTTCCAAGTCTATGAGTTAAAGAAGCAACATTTTGAGTGTTTTTGTTGTAGCAGCTGCAGTCCTGTGGAATTTCTGATGATGGCAATGGTTCATCTAGCAATGTCTGCCAGGAAAACAAATCTTGAACTCTTCTGAAGGCATATGCAAAAATTCTTCTAGTTTTTGCTCAGCTCCGTCTCTTTTCAAGTTCTTTGTACGACTGTCATAAGCTTTTCTTGTCTGTTTCAGCATATAAAGAAACTGTCTGTCTGAAAGACCAGAAATGTTTAGTCCAACAAACTCAAACCAGTCTTTACACAAGACAGTTTTTTCATTACTCGTGAACATCAGCAAGTCAATGATTATTCCATTGGATGGTGGCTCAGTTGGATATGGTAATGTCTTTAGTAAATGAGGGCTGAGCAAGTGATGCCGCTTCAAGTTAAGCTGCTGGAGAAAAGGTCCAACATTTCGTCTCTCCAAGTCATGGGTTGCACTGCGGTTAAGAAATGACAAAACATCTGAAATGGATTCTAACTTTGCTTCTGCAGCAGCTCTCAGTGCATGATGTATCTCCTTCTGCAAATTTGTGTGCTTAAAATCATCTTAAAATGAGGCTGAGCAAACCTTTTCAAAAAGTTCTTGAATTTGATCAGAAGTGACAGGAAATTTGCTTTTAATCTGATGGAGCTGGATCAAAAACTAGGTGATGACATCTTGATCTTGATGGCTAAGGGCTATTTTTCTCCCTTTGTCCAACCACCTGGACATACGGTGGAAGTCTTCATTCTCTGCAAAAGTGCAAAACAGCATAGTTAATCATTTATAAGACCTGTATCAGTGTAAGAATTGGGAAACTGAAATTTTTTTTTGGTATATTCTAAATTGGGATCTTTAGGCCGTATAATTTTAGATTGAAAATGTTCTAACTTTGTGAACACATTTTGTTTGTTTTCTTTTACAAAAAATGTTTTGATATATTTATACATAATACCAAATCATGACACTTACTCTGATAGATTTTATTTAGAAATATTTTGATTGGGAGGAGGTAAATGTGTTTTATTATTTATATAGCCAAGAAACTTAGAAATAGACAGAGAGACAGACTGACAGAGATTAATTACTATTAGAGTATGATAACAGTATAAAAGTGTTGATTTCCCAGACAGACCAACTAAAAATAATAATGAAACATCGACCAAGAAATATTTTGATGAAAACAGAACAGAAAGAAGAGATACGTCGTAAGAGAGAAACCAACTTCCGGTTTATAAACGTCCAAGAACTGTAAGGAAATGAGCAAAAAAAACAAGCAATACACAAAATATTTATGCATGGAATGATTAATTATTCACTCATTAGTGTGTCTAATGGTTGTTGTGATGCATCTAGTGTGGCAGTGTAGTGAAGTAGTGCTTGTCGCTCTCGCTTTCAGCTTCCACCGCTGGCTAGCAGCAATGCGAAAAGGTGAGCAGAGTGCATAAGCCTCTCCCTGCCAGTATTTAGCCTATCCAGCAACAAGCCTCATGTAGTTCCTCCTTGTGGCGACACACGGAAACTGAGTATCTTGCGGATTCAGGCTAAACTACAAAGGACTCGGAGGAGGTCTGGCCCCCAAACACGCAGCATTCAGGACAACCGGCATGTAGATACATACTGGTGCTCGTGAACCAGACCCCCAGCTATGGGCAAATAGCCCTACTGCCTTGTGGGTGCCTCAGGAGAGACGAAGGCTAAGGGAGTGAACCCAAATAAAAAATCAGGAGTGGAGCCCTTAAGGTGGTCATATGCCTGCACATGGCAACTTCCGGCAGCTCCTGCAGCTAAACTGGTACCAAATGACACTCCAGCTTCGCCATGTGGCATCGACACAACACAGGAAGCAGCAGTCACCGGTTATAAGTCTCAGTGCTCGATTGGCGTAAAGCGAGACGCCAGAGACGCCAGGGGCTGCTTTCGACGGTGGGAGAGATGCTGTGATCTCATTGGACAGATACCGCCTGCCACAAGCTATGCAGCCCCCGGTCAATAAGATTCTGTCCCGCCACGATCTGCCTGCCTCACTGGGTGCGTGGGGCTTAGAGTGTATACTTAACAAGTAGATCGAAAAGTTTGCACCAAGCAGAACAAAACAGAAAAGCAAGATACCAGCACTTAGGCTGGGACACAAGGACTCTCGGAAAATTTGCAACAAATAAACGATACTCGCAAGACAGGTGTGATCAGCAATGAACTGTGTAGGCTTCAAATGGACATTGTTGCCCTCCAAGAAACAAGACTCTCTGCATCTGGCACAATCAGAGAGAAAGACTACTCATTCTTCTGGCAGGGAAAGCCTCCTGACAAGCCAAGAGAACACGGCGTTGGCTTCGCTGTCAAGAACAGTCTGCTTAACTCCATTGTACCTCCCTCAGAAGGATCTGAAAGGATCCTGAAACTTCAGCTTCAGACATCAACTGGATTGATTAGCCTGATCAGCACCTACGCGCCAACACTAACAAACTCCGCGGAAGTTAAAGACCAGTTTTACGATGATCTCAGTGCTACAGTTGGAGAAGTCCCCTTGCAAGAGCCACTGTTCATCCTTGGTGACTTCAATGCCAGAATCGGTGCTGAACATGGCTCCTGGCCAACCTGCTTGGGACATTTTGGGAGAGGGAAGATGAATGAGATCGGCCAGCGCCTCCTTGAACTCTGCTGTCACCACAATCTTGCCATCACCAACGCCTTCTTCAGGACTAAGCCACAGCACAGTGTGTCCTGGAGACACCCCAGGTCCAAGCATTGGCATCAGCTCGACCTTATCCTGACAAGACGCTCTAACCTCAGCAGTGTAAAGATAACACGCAGTTACCATAGCGCAGACTGTGACACTGATCATTCTCTTGTATGCAGCAAAGTGAAGCTCCAGCCAAAGAGACTGCATTGCATCAAGAAAATGGGAAGACCTCGAATTGACACAAGCAAGACCTGCCAGCAAGATAAGGTGCATGATTTTGTCAAAATTTTGGAAGAAGCCCTCCCCTGCGCAACCAAAACATACACCGATGAAAAATGGGAACATCTTAGGGACACTATCCACACCGCCACAATTTCAGTATTCGGCATAAAGATGGAAAATCAAATGACTGGTTTGAGACACACTCAGAACAAATGCTCCCTGCTATCAAGGAGAAACGACAGGCATTTGCCGTCTACAAAACCACACCAACTGAGAAGAACATGCAGGCCCTCAGGATAGCCCATAACAAAGTTCAGCGAACTGCACGGCATTGTGCGAATAATTTCTGGCTTCAACTCTGCTCACAGATTCAGACCTCTGCCGATATAGGTGACATAAAGGGCATCTATGATGGTATCAAAGTGACTGTTGGACCGACGCAAAAGAAGACTGCCCAGCTGAAGACTACCACCGGCAATATAATAACGGACCGTACGAAGCAGATGGAACATTGGGTGGAGCACTATTCAGAGCTCTATTCAAGAGAAAACAAGGTCAGTCAGGATGCCCTAAACGCTGTGGAGTGCTTACCAACCATGGACGAGCTTGATAGTGAGCCAACACTCGAAGAACTCAGTCAAGCGCTAGATGCACTTGCCCCTGGAAAGGCCCCCGGAAGAGATGGCATATCAGTTGAAGTCATCAAATGCGCCAAGGAAACAATTCTCACCAGAATACATGAACTCCTCTGCCAATGCTGGAAACAAGACTTAGTACCACAAGACATGAAAGATGCCCTTATTGTCACTCTCTACAAGAATAAAGGCGACAGGAGTGACTGTAACAACTATCGTGGCATCTCCCTTCTGAGCACTGTGGGGAAGCTCTTTGCTAAGGTGGTATTGAAGAGACTCCAAGTGCTTGCTGAAAGAGTCTATCCAGAGTCACAGTGCGGGTTTAGGGCCAAGAGAGTCACCACCGATATGGTATTTTCCCTTAGGCAGCTGCAAGAAAAGTGTAGAGAACAGGGGAAACCACTCTATGTTGCCTTCATTGATCTCACCAAGGCCTTCGACCTTATTAGCAGGGAGGGACTCTTCAAGATCCTGATAAAAATTGGTTGTCCACCCAGCCTACTCAGTATTGTGAAGTCCTTTCATGAAGATATGAAGGGGACCATTATGTACGATGGCTCCATATCGGAAGAATTCAATGTCAGAAGCGGAGTGAAGCAGGGGTGTGTCCTTGCCCCCACGCTGTTCTGTATTTTCTTTTCCATCCTGCTCAAGTATGCATTCGGACCATCCACAGAAGGTATCTACCTTCGCACTAGATCAGACGGGAAGCTTTTCAACCTTTCCAGACTTAGGGCGAAAACGAAAGTGCAGGTGAAATGCATTAGGGAATTCCTATTTGCTGATGATGCAGCAGTCATAACCCACTCAAAGGAAGATCTCCAGCAACTCATGGATCACTTTGCAGATGCATGTAGGCACTTCGGGCTCACCATCAGCCTAAACAAGACGCAGGTGATGGGACAGGGTGTTGATGATCCTCCATCAATCAACATTCAGGACTTTGAGCTACAGGTAGTTCATGAATTTGTGTACCTGGGGTCAGCAATCACAAACAATCTTTCCCTTCAGAGCGAATTAAATAGACGCATCGGGAAGGCTGCCTCCACACTCTCCAGGCTGACAAAACGAGTATGGGCCAACAGCAAGCTGACAGAACACACCAAAGTCCAAGTAAACAAAGCTTGTGTGGTAAGCACTCTCTTGTATGGGAGTGAATCTTGGACCTTGTATACACAACAAGAAAGAAAGCTCAATGCATTCCACATGCGCTGCCTCAGACGCATCCTTAACATTACCTGGAGAGACAAAGTTCCCAACAGCACAGTGCTTGACAGAGCAGGGATGACAAGTATGTACACCCTTCTTAGATAACGACATTTGCGTTGGTTGGGCCACGTGTCCAGAATGGAGGACGGCCGCATACCGAAGGACCTCCTGTATGGAGAGCTAGAAACAGGGAAAAGACCGGTCAGACAACCGCATCTACGCTATAAGGATACATGCAAGCGTGACCTAAAGGCACTTGGCATCAAAACAGACACCTGGGAAGAGGTTGCCTCAGATAGACGTGGGCAACACGAGGCTCATAAACTACGAGAGGGATCTGATGTGGAAAGTTGAAGAAAAAAGGACCCACAGAAAAGCCCAGCACCAAGGAAATTATCCAACTACAGATCACAAGTGCAATAAGTGTGGCTGAGACTGCCACTCTCGCATCACACTCTATTGAACACAACTTATACTGCCAAGCAGATGTCAACATCCAACGGCGCAGATCCATGGTCTCACTCTATTGAACACAACTTATACTGCCAAGCAGATGTCAACATCCAACGGCGCAGATCCATGGTCTCACGAGACTGACGGATGCCTACTACCATTTAACTAATTCATCAAATCAATAATTATTTTTTATTAAAATTAAATCACTCTCACAGTCTCGGAATGCAAGATATGCTAACACGTGGTAATTGTGAACTTCCTGTCGCAGTATACACACACATTTTACCGAAGAGTATCTTATTTAATCCATTAAAATATAAAAAAAGAAATGCATACAAATATTCATAAATGTTTAGAAAAGCAAGAAAAACAATACTTACCAATGTGCTGTTGCAATTGGTCATACACGGGACCAAAATCTGGATCACTTTTCGATGTGAAGTCAGCCATTTAATTCGGAATAACCTCAGAGTGTGTGACTCGATACATTTGAATATGACCTTTCGGTTTCCAGGCTTGTGATTGGTTGCCTTTAATGAGACCTCGAAGCCATGCATATCATTAAATTCAGCGAAAATTGGACTTCCAGTGCATATAGGTATCATATATTAATTTCTAAAATTGTCCAAGATATTTTGCCTGAAGAATGAACCTATTTTTTGAAGGCTTACAAAGAAAATTTAATTCAAACATATATTTTTCACACTTATATGAAAATAAAGGCCGTTCTCTGCTCTACAATGTGGCGCTATTTTTAGGTGTTGACCCGGTGGCTTTGGAGTTTGAATAGAATTTCCCCAGAGAATACGATATCTCCTGCTTTCACTGTGAGGTGTTTAGCTGACCGAAGTGTGCCCAACAGTGAAAATGTTGCTTTTTTAGATGCAAATTACAGTTCATTCACTTATTTTCATCAACAAACCAAAGACACAGTTAAAAAGAACAAGAAATGAACTTTTTTCAGCATAAACTGTAATTTTGGTGATGCATCTACAATGAAGATATGGCTGGTAGAAAATGATCATTTTTACGGAGCTCTGTTGAAAGTGCTACACGTCTTAAGGCAGGCTGCCATTACATAATACTGCATATTCAAGAAAGATCTAGAAAATGTTAACTGGTGTAGCTTCTATATGAACTGAATAACAAACAATAATACATTATATATTATTGCAGAATAAACTTCTACTACAGAAGTGCATTAAAGTGGCAGTAACATTACTATGGTAATAGATAAATGTGTATTCTTGGGAGCATTCATTACAGTAACATTACTATGGTAATAGATAAATGTGTATTCTTGGGAGCATTCATTACAATATTTCTTACAGGGAGCATTCATTACAGTATTATTACTGCAAGCAGTCATTATGTGTATATTCCCCTCACAGTAAACTTTCTTCACAATAAAGAAGAAATACCTATTTATAAAATTTTTATTTCAAGTATATGTGCCTTCTTGAACATACCCAATTGCTATATGCAATTTTATTTTTGACACTGAAAATTCTGAGATTTTCTTCCTGGATTTTTAGTCTTCTGATCTGTATACATTGGGAAACACACCTGAATGGCATCGTATTTCCATGTGTTCTACAATTCAATTTGTGTCTGTCCGCATTATTTCTTGAGAAATACATCAATCATATATTCAGTTATTTTTTTTATATGTGTGTTCTTAACTTTCAATATTGAGCCACACACATGCCATTTAAATTTAGCTAGGCAAAGAAGAGTTCTATATGTAATTTAATCAGCAAGAAAACATAAAAACTGTACCAATTTATTCTGACCCATTTCACAACAAAAGACTTCAGACTGGAGTGTCAAAGATTGATCATTGTATTCTCCAATCATTCTCACACAAATGCACAGTTCATCTTTATTATTGCTAATGTTCATTAAAATTGTTGAAACTTAAATAACTCTCCTGTTTTGTGATTGAAATCCTAAGTTGACATCAAGTCAAAGTTGGCCTTGTGCTGAAGTAAAGCTCAGGATGTTGCAACACACAAACACTGACATTTATCAATACTTTTAAGTAACAAGCACAAGTGTTGCTTCTACAAACTCATACACAAGGTACTATTCATCAGAAAGTACACAAAATTTGTATACTGAAAGTGCTCAAAAGATCAATATAAAAAAAAAATGCACAAGATCTCAGTTATTTATGTATAATCATAAAAGCACCAACATAAAGCATAACCTCTAAACATTTGACCAGCTGCTTGCAAAATGAGGTTGCTGATCAGATTTTCCAATCTCATGAAAGAGACTAATCCAACAGAACTATAGTTAGTTAACTGTCAGTTAATTGCATATGCAAATAAGTCGAACAACTAAAAGGTGAGGATTAGTTCTGAATTTTAAGAGTATTTCACTTCTGTTTAAGTATTCGGAACATCGTCAATACAGTGACTTACCGTATATACTCGCTTATAAGTCAACCTTTTTTTTAACTTAAAATTCAATTTATGCAGAGTATGGGTCGTCTTATAGCGCAACATTAAAAATATTTATAAATCTTGGGATAATCTTGGCAAGTAAAATTGTTTGCAGTACATAAAAATAGTCAATTCATATATTTTTACGTTTTCATGCCACTATTCCTATGCACTAATGCATATATGGTATGCACTGTGTTTATTCGTTTCACGACAGTATTCATTACACAATACATGTATCTACAGTTATTTGGATTTTAATAATTTGAAAATATTACCAGTAAATTAAATACTACATACCGCAAAATGAAGTGTCCGTCAATATTTACCGTGGGCGTCTACTAGTAAGTACATTGCTTCCATTTTCGTGCCAGTCCGAACAACCTGTATTTGTATTAATATTTGTGTTTTGCTGTATAAAGACTGTGCTTGATGCAATAAAAGTTTTGATTTAATTTGTTTTTTCCTTTTCCGCAATTCAGATTTAATTCCCAAGTGATATTTCCCAAGTTATCTGCCTGTGCACATGGGCTGATAAGCCTTTGTCTTGTAAAGGCACTCACTTTGTTTTCAAGTTGACAATCCGCAAATCTAATACTTTGTTAAGTGCCAAGTAGAGTTCTACAACTTCCTGTGCATATACTTTGACCTTAAACCCTTAGCTTGTAAAGGCACCACACTCTTTGTTTTCCCATGTGACAAGCCTTTGATCAAGCCGCTAGTTTTATACTTGTTCAGTGCCAAGTAACAGAGGGTGGTTATTTGAACTCCCTGTGATCTTGCCGTACAATTGAAATGTGTTCAGTTGCAGCCTTTAATAGATTTCTGACTTTATGATCAAAGTGTTACTTACAGAGCCCAAGCTAAGTCTCTGCATAAGCACCTGCATATGACAGTAAAGCCAAGGAATCGGAGTCGGACAAGATTTACGATGACTAGACGACGACGATTTACAATGACTAGACGACGATGTAGGATTTCAGAACTTTATCAGACAATGAGGATTAATTCTTGGACTTTGTACCAGATGACATTAGATAGTGACATTTATAGGATACCATGAATCACAAAAAAGTGGACTTGACTTTCAGTTTATTTATACAACGTGTGGAATTAACATATTACAGGATATTGTGAATTGGATCATTCTGATCTTCTATTTTTATACCGGTATGTGACCTATAATTGAATTCATGTTTATCCAGTTTGGCTTGTTTATATTTCCAAAGTGCATTTCTGACTCACTAAGAAGTCACCCCTTCTGACGTATCTGATTTGCAAAATACACCCCGACTAATAGGAAGGTCAAAGAGAAATTCACTTTTTGCAGCCCTAAAAAGGGGGGGGGGTCGACTTATAATCGAGTATATACGGTAGTTTTCATGCTGGGAATATGATACATTTTTTAACTGAACTTCATTTCTCTGACATTGTTCAATGCAGTTATGATGCTTGATAGGTGAATTCATCTGGGGGGGGGAGGAACTATTCATAATTGGCAAAAGTTTGTCACAAGTGACTGATTTTGGATATTCCAGTGATCACACTGAGCTTTTTCATCAAGCTCACTTCTCCAACACTGTTGCCTGTAAATCATGAAATTTTTTGGGTGCATTCATCTTGATAGTTATTACTCAATAAGAGCAAAAGCTGGTCACCTTGACCTACTTTTTACACTCCAGTGATGTCATATTTTTGGGTATATAACCCAAAATCTCGAACATGTTTTGCAATACTGTCATTAAATTTGATAAAGCCATTCATTTTTATGACTAATATTCAGTTCATAAAATAAGATCACATAATCTACTTTTCATGTTCTAATGACTTTATTAGGTTTGTTGGATTATGTCAAGGCATAGCAGGAAAGATGGGGCATCTGTGAGATGGATTATGTAAAGGCATTGCAGGAAAGACAGGGCATCTGTGAAATTCATGTTTGCTTTTGTGTCACCATTATTGTTGTCTGGAAAGGAAAGTAACTACTGAAAGTATTTTCTTCATTTACTTTGATGCATTAACCAGACCTGTGAATACAAGAATGTGAAAGCCAAACTGATCTTCAAAATTCTGATGTCTGTTTGTAACTGTATACTACCTTTGCCTTCGGTCCTCTCCATGAAACCTTGACCATGCCATGACTCTCATTATCTGAAGGATAGGGGACAGTCTTCACTACCGAGGCCTCCAGGGGAGGAACTCTGCTTTGCCAGGGCCGAGAAAATGGTGGCAGCGGTCCCTGATTACCAGAGTGAAGTCGAAAAGGTATTATGATAGCAAGTTTCTACATGAAGAACTGAATGTAACAGGTGTGTCTAAGTACGTATCTAAAAGCTATGGTTACAGTTTCTACATTTACACTTAGTGTTAAATAATTCAGGACTGATCTAAACTTAAAGAAAAGTAACTATCTCATGAGTGATTAATTATAGGATCTCAGTATTTATCACTAGTCTAATTACACTATGGTGTATATATGATTGTAATAAGAATCATACTGTATAAAATCCTAAGTATACAATATTGATACATGGATGCAAACATGAGACGTCTAATGCAAAACAAAATAGGCTGGACATATTTGGTTATTAAATACTAAGCACTTCTGAAAGAGGGAGAGGTATAAGACGAAGTTGTGTGCATTTATAACAAGCACAATGGAAAGAATGTTGGCATACCTATATGTTGCTTTCATGCACTGTCACTGATTTTTTTTTATGTGTGGCATTAGGGAAACAACACACTGATTTAACTCATTAACCCCTAACGCCACGTTTACACATCATGAGGTTGCACCCTACTTCTGAGCTCTGTAACGTGAACATCATTTAGGCTACACCAAAGTGGATGGTATTTCAGGAAAGTAGACAGATGTAGCTCTTCAATGATACCAAATAATGTTGACTTTCTACTCGTATTAAAAAATACAGTGATTTATACCCGATTTTTTTTAGGTCGAAAATTGATAGTTCCGGAACCGGAGTTTGTGTCCGGATTTTAGACTTTTTGGCCTTAGATCTAAAGCAGACAGGTCTGAACTGCACACAGACAGATGAACCTTTGCAAAAAGTTGGATAAGTTTGAGATTTGGAGTAAAAAGGGGCCAATACGAAAAAAATTAAAAAATAAAATTAAAAGAAGTCCAACTTTTACTCTTCTGCACATGCGTGAGCATAAAAATGACCAGGTGGAGCTAGCAGTCTTTTGAGAGATGCAAATCATAAGTAAGGTCAAGCTGTACACTTTCCAACTCAAATTCCATCCATCAATCATATATCAAAATAAAGGGAATTCAAAGTTCTTTTAACAATACCTATAATATACAAGGTCTTTTTAAAAAAAAAAAAATTACCAGAGAGGAAAATCTGTGAAACTTGTTTTCTTTAAAAATCAAACCCTGTGCAAAGTACAAAACTGTACAGCAGAATCTTTGTTATCAAAGCATCTGATAGTTATCCCCCTTACTTTGGATACCATTTTCTTCTCCAGTGGTTGAAGAGCTGCAAAGACCTTGTCAGGTTCCACATGTCCTGTTATGATGATAGATAAATTCTCAGGCCTGTAGAAAGCTTTGTGATAGGAACATACCTAGAAAATAAAAAGAATCGAAAATTACAACTAACACATTATGCTTTTTATTTGTAAAATCCAAATCAATTTTCAATGGAATTCTCAGTAAATTTCCAATAACAATAAAAACAAACAGCTGAAAGCTGAGAAGATGAATCCATCAATTAGGAGTGTAGAGTTGATATGTGACCCAATTAACAAAAGTGCAGTAAATGGCACATTACATGCCCATCCCATGCTTAATAGTCATTTATGTAGATAACTTAATTTTCTGCACATAAAGTTTTTCTACTTTCAGAGTGACCTTGACCTTTGCTCTTGTGAGCCCAAAATAGATAGGCTTCTTCCTTAACCTAAGCCATTCACAAAAGGTTGGTCTAGGTCTGTGATGCAGAACTAACGTTATTTTGTGAAAAACATTTTTCTTCTTTCAGTCAGTGACATTGACATTTGACCCAAAAACCAATAGCCTTCTTCCTTACCTCAAGTGCAAGAAATCCACAAAGTCTGGTTGAGGTATATCATGTATAGCTAATGTTATTATGCAGAAACCATTTTTTTTATTCTTTCAGTCAAAGTGACCTTGACCTTTGAACTTGTGACTCCCAAATCAATAGGGTTCTTCCTTACAACAAGTGCCAACCATCCACAAAGTTTGGTAACCACAGATGATGATGGAGAACTGAAGCTATTGTACGGAAACCATTTTTCTTCTTCCAGTCACAGTGAACTAGACCTTTGGCCTTCTACGCCCGAAAATGATTGGGATTCTTCCATACAACAAGTGCCAACCATCCGAAATTGATGGAGTTCTTCCTTATAACAAGTGCCAACCATCCAAAATTGATGGAGTTCTTCCTTATAACAAGTGCCAACCATCCGAAATTGATAGGGTTCTTCCTTACAACAAGTGCCAACCATCCGAAATTGATAGGGTTGTTCCTTACAACAAGTGCAACCATCCAAAATTGATAGGGTTGTTCCTTACAACAAGCGCCAACCATCCAAAATTGATAGGATTCTTCCTTACAACAAGTGCAACCATCCGAAATTGATAGGGTTCTTCCTCACAACAAGTGCAACCATCCAAAATTGATAGGGTTGTTCCTTACAACAAGTGCAACCATCCAAAATTGATAGGATTCTTCCTCACAACAAGTGCAACCATCCAAAATTGATAGGGTTGTTCCTTACAACAAGCGCCAACCATCCAAAATTGATAGGATTCTTCCTTACAACAAGTGCAACCATCCGAAATTGATAGGGTTCTTCCTTACAACAAGTGCAACCATCCGAAATTGATAGGGTTCTTCCTCACAACAAGTGCAACCATCCAAAATTGATAGGGTTGTTCCTTACAACAAGTGCAACCATCCAAAATTGATAGGGTTCTTCCTCACAACAAGTGCAACCATCCAAAATTGATAGGGTTGTTCCTTACAACAAGCGCCAACCATCCAAAATTGATAGGATTCTTCCTTACAACAAGTGCAACCATCCGAAATTGATAGGGTTCTTCCTTACAACAAGTGCAACCATCCAAAATTGATAGGGTTCTTCCTTACAACAAGTGCCAACCATCCGAAATTTATAGGATTCTTCCTTACAACAAGTGCCAACCATCCGAAATAGATGGAGTTCTTCCTTACAACAAGTGCAACCATCCGAAATTGATTAGGATTCTTCCTTACAACAAGTGCAACCATCCGAAATTGTTAGGGTTCTTCCTTACAACAAGTGCAACCATCCAAAATTGATAGGGTTCTTCCTTACAACAAGTGCCAACCATCCGAAATTTATAGGATTCTTCCTTACAACAAGTGCCAACCATCCGAAATAGATGGAGTTCTTCCTTACAACAAGTGCAACCATCCGAAATTGATTAGGATTCTTCCTTACAACAAGTGCAACCATCCGAAATTGATAGGGTTGTTCCTTACAACAAGTGCCAACCATCCGAAATTGATAGGGTTGTTCCTTACAACAAGTGCCAACCATCCGAAATTGATAGGGATGCTCCTTACAACAAGTGCCAACCATCTGAAATTGATAGGATTCTTCCTTACAACAAGTGCCAACCATCCGAAATTGATAGGATTCTTCCTTACAAGTGCCAACCATCCGAAATTGATAGGATTCTTCCTTACAACAAGTGCTAACCATCTGAAATTGATAGGATTCTTCCTTACAACAAGTGCCAACCATCCGAAATTGATAGGATTCTTCCTTACAACAAGTGCCAACCATCCGAAATTGATAGGATTCTTCCTTACAAGTGCCAACCATCCGAAATTGATAGGATTCTTCCTTACAACAAGTGCTAACCATCTGAAATTGATAGGATTCTTCCTTACAACAAGTGCCAACCATCCAAATTGAAAGGATTCTTCCTTACAACAAGTGCCAACCATCCGAAATTGATAGGATTCTTCCTTACAACAAGAGCCAACCATCCGAAATTGATAGGATTCTTCCTTACAACAAGTGCCAACCATCCAAAATTGATAGGGTTGTTCCTTATAACAAGTGCCAACCATCCGAAATTGATAGGGTTCTTCCTTACAAGTGCCAACCATCCGAAATTGATAGGATTCTTCCTTACAACAAGTGCAACCATCCGAAATTGATAGGATTCTTCCTTACCTTAAGTGCAAGTCATCCACAAAGTTTGGCAACTGCAGATGGTGGACAATTAAAGTTATCATCCAAAAACCAAATTAGTAACAGACAGATGGACAGACAGGTGTATACAAATTGTATGAAAAAAGCAATACAAATTGGTAACAGACAGATGGACAGACAGGTGTATAAAAATTGTATGAAAAAAGCAATACAAATTGGTAACAGACACATGGACAGACAGGTGTATACAAATTGTATGAAAAAAGCAATACAAATTGGTAACAGACGATGGACAGACAGGTGTATAAAAATTGTATGAAAAAAGCAATACAAATTCTTAAACATTGTCCTAAATATTAATTAGAAAAGATTTCTTTCAAAATCAAAGGAGTCCTTGAATGCTACATAAGAGTTGTAGTTTATGTGTAGTTTTGTTTCCTCGGGTGTTAAACATATTCACACAAAGTATGCAATATACAGAGGATATTTTCTTTCCCCATGAGTTAATATTCTATATATTTCATTGTGTGGTATACTACATAGTGAAACATGTCCAAAACTAACTGGGAAAAAGACACAATTTTCATTTATTATATTGCAATTTTGTTCCTTGCTCAAAGTTTTAAGAATTAAACACACCCTTCCACCCCCATCTCCCATATAAAAATAATTTCCATGCCTAAATTTTTTGCTTTAGGTTAAAAAAGTTTGCTTTTCTTGCCACCAATATACCTCCTTTAAGTGTTTTTCACATGTGAAAAATATAAGGATATATTTTAACATGTGAAAAATGCTAATTTATAAATTTAAAATAATATAATTAATCTTACTGGTAGGAAAATTACATGAATATCCATTTTAAGCAAGACTGATCACATATTCGAATATTTTTTATCATGACCAATTATGTGGAACTAGTGTCCTTTAAAACTGTAAACATTCAAGAACATAAGAACAGTGACCCTCTGTTCCTGCATCAACACTGTAAATCAACTGATCATGCAATTTCATGTTTACACAGTAATATTCAACTTTTTTATGCACTTATTTGATACACAACTTGAGCAACTGCAATGGTTCACCATTACAAATTCTGACACTAACCACGGCATGTTCCAAACCCACCCACCGTCCCTTATCCTCACCCCTAAGCCTCCTGCAGTGACCCTGGGGTAACAATGCGAAATTTATCATGTATATCATAAGTCTTCCTGTTATGATTGCATATATAAGCTTTAGTTAGAAAATATCAGTGTAAATGCAATTTGTGTATATTTTATACTTGACCCCTTGCTCTTTGCCATAGGGGAATGAGCCAAGGTGACAGACATGTCACAGATCCTTGCCATAAGGGTGTGAGCCAAGGTGACAGCCCTGTCACATGTCTTTGCCATAGGGGAATGAGCCAAGGTGACAGACATGTCACAGATCCTTGCCATAAGGGTGTGAGCCAAAGTGACAGCCCTGTCACATGTCTTTGCCATAGGGGTATGAGCCAAGGTGACAGACATGTCACAGATCCTTGCCATAAGGGTGTGAGCCAAAGTGACAGCCCTGTCACATGTCTTTGCCATAGGGGGATGAGCCAAGGTGACAGACATGTCACAGATCCTTGCCATAAGGGTGTGAGCCAAAGTGACAGCATTGTCACAGGGCTTTGCCATTAGGGGTGTGAGCTAAGGTGACAGCCCTGTCACAGGTTTTTGCCATAGGGTTGTGACACAAAGTGACAGCCCTGTCACAGGTTTTTGCCAAAGGGGCAACATAACTATAAAGTTTCATGAAATTCCAACCAGCGGTTCAGGAGATGTGGTAACAGACAGATGGATGGATGGATGGAAGGAAGGACAGACAGACAGGATATTACAATATCCCAGACACTTTTTAAAAAAGCATTGGGATAAAATAAAGTGATCATATTTTAAATAGAATAAATAATATATCATTGTCACATCATCATGTGCATCATTAGTATTAACTTAGAGTGACATGTGCTTTCTTTCAATGTATCATTATTACATCATGTGTATCATTAATATCAACTTAGAGTAAGATGTGCTTTCTTTCAATGTATCATTATTACATCATGTGTATCATTAATATCAGCTGTTGGTAAAACAAATTCCAGACCTTTTCTAGACTGGATTGCAATATTTTCCAGACCCCTCTGGCACATGTATTTGAAGTCTGTATCACTATAAATGAGTATGTGGTATCCGCAAAATATAATACAGTATCCACCAGTCACAAGCGGGTGATAAGTCACATGTCTCGCCAACTACACTGAACCAGCAGGTCCATCACTAGATCAAATGGCGCCCAATGTGACGAGTGTCTTTAGCAAGTCTGGAAAAAGCACGCTTTTTTCCCCATACTTTTTCCAGACTGTACGAACCCTGTTAGTATTACCTAAGAGTGAGATGTGCTTTCTCTCAATGTATCATTATTACATCATGTGTTTTATTAATAACAACTTAGAGTGAGATGTACTTTCTCTCAATGTATCATTATTACATCATGTGTATCATTAGTATTACCCAAGAGTGAGATGCTTTCTCTCAATGTATCATTATTACATCATCATGTATATAATTAGTATTAACTTAGAGTGAAATGTGCTTTCTCTCAATGTATCATTATTACATCATGTGCATCATTAGTATTACCCAAGAGATGCTTTCTCTCAATGTATCATTATTACATCATCATGTATATAATTAGTATTAACTTAGAGTGGGATGTGCTTTCTCTCAATGTATCATTATCACATCATGTGTATAATTAGTATTAACTTTGAGATTAGCTTTCTCTCAATGTATCATTATTACATCATCATGTGTATCATTAGAATTACACCACTCCTTGATAACTCGTGCCTGGATAACTCACAAACCCGCTTATAACATTTTTAAAAACCAGAAAATACCCCAAAAATTGGCCACTATTTGTTGAACATGAAAAAAATCACGATAAAAATTGATAAATAAAAACCTTGATATATCGCTCGTTTTATCATCAAGAATGGTGGTTAGTACCCAGAAATTGGAAGCAACATCATGAAATTCTCAACTTTTAATAGGAAGTCCTATATTTTGTTAAATTTTCTTTCCAAACAACATTCTCAGTACACTGTAAATAACAATATTCGATGAAATTTCAATCAATGAAAATGTCACTAATGCCTACTGGTGGAAACACTTTAATAAATAAATGCCAATTAGATAAGTTTTGTCAACTGAAATTCATGTCTTAGTTCAACCTTGTAATTCAATTTTAGTGTAATCATCATAAATGCAACATGCCCTCTTGTATTCAAATGTGAAAAATGTCAATCTACCATCACAGCTATGTCCACGAGCATTTCTGTGAGAACCTAATTAAGAGCCAACCAAGTTTTGATCTCCGACTTGAGGAAGTATTTGTTGTATTGTTACACTAAATGAAAAGCAGACCTGATTTACGTTATCATGTTAATTATGTCTTTCATATCAAATCAAATAAAAGGGGTGGAATAAAAGAAAAGTTAAAAGGCACGCAAATCCTACCTGCGTAAGAGCTAGCGGTCACGGTTGTGTGTCAGGTCAACTCATTTCAATTGATCAATCGAAAACTGTTATAAATATTATTATGTACATAATATTATTAAACTACCTTAAATTAGCCTACTCATTCACAAATGTGGTCAAAGATAGCAAGGCAACCAAACAAAATGAGTACTTGGTGAATACAAAGTATTCATCCATTAAACATCCCTGTTACACGTTACATCCCCCACCCCACTCCTGGGGTTTTCTCTGTGTCCAGCGGGGATGGCATCCCCTTCCCAATTTTTGGGAGATCAACTTGCACATTCACTTAAAGTGCAGTCTATGTTTTTGGACCCTGTTGTGCGCGAGTTATTGAGGGAGAGAGGTGTACCTTTAACTAAGATGTGCTTTCTCTCAATGTATCATTATTACATAATCATGTGTATCATGAGTCTAACCTTGGAGTGAGACGTGCTTTCTCTCAAGTTCTTCATAATTCCACCTGTCTCAGATTTATACCCACAGTGACCTGGGTACGTGTTTCGGACCATCTCCAGGTGACATCGACTCTCATCTGTATTTTCTCTTGCCTGCATCTCACAGTATACAACCCCTGCATTCTCCCCCTCTCCATTTATGTGATGAACCTCTGTTATGTAGGCTGATTCCTGGAAGGAAGAATAGACAATGCTATATAAGAAATAAGGTGAGACACTGGAGATCAAGTAAAGATACTGCTTTCTTACAGTCATCAGAAAAAGAGAAAATTCACAAATCAATCAAATATCTTGTATTTCTCTCATACTAGCATTGCTTTCAAAACTACAGTTAAACTTTGATAACTCAAAGTTTAAACATTCAGCTATTCACAAATCACCTGAATATTCAGCATCACTCAAACATTAAACATCACTAAAATCAAATATTCAGCATCACTAAAATCAAATATTCAGCATCACTCAAATCAAATAATCAGCATCACTCAAAAAAATATTCAGCATCACTCAAATCAAATATTCAGTATCACTCAAATCAAATATTCAGCATCACTCAAATCAAATATTCAGCATCACTCAAATCAAACATTCAGCATCACTCAAATCAAATATTCAGCTTCACTCAAATCAAACATTCAGCATCACTCAAATCAAATATTCAGCATCACTCAAATCAAATATTCAGCATCACTCAAATCAAACATTCAGGTTCACTCAAACATTCATAAATCACTCAAACATTCAGCATCACTCAAATCAAATATTCAGCATCACTCAAATCAAATATTCAGCATCAGTCAAATCAAACATTCAGCATCACTCAAATCAAACATTCAGCATCACTCAAATCAAATATTGAGCAACACTCAAAGCAAACATTCAGCATCACTCAAATCAAACATTCATAAATCACTCAAACATTCAGTATCACTCAAATCAAATATTCAGCATCACTCAAATCAAACATTCTGCATCACTCAAATCAAATATTCAGCATCACTCAAATCAAGCATTCAGCATCACTCAAATCAAATATTCAGCATCACTCAAATCAAATATTCAGCATCACTCAAATCAAACATTCAGGTTCACTCAAACATTCATAAATCACTCAAACATTCAGCATCACTCAAATCAAATATTCAGCATCACTCAAATCAAATATTCAGCATCAGTCAAATCAAACATTCAGCATCACTCAAATCAAATATTGAGCAACACTCAAAGCAAACATTCAGCATCACTCAAATCAAACATTCATAAATCACTCAAACATTCAGTATCACTCAAATCAAATATTCAGCATCACTCAAATCAAACATTCAGCATCACTCAAATAAAATATTCAGCATCACTCAAATCAAATATTCAGCATCACTCAAACATTCATAAATCACTCAAACATTCAGCATCACTCAAATCAAATATTCAGCATCACTCAAATCAAACATTCAGCATCACTCAAACATTCAGCATCACTCAAATCAAATATTCAGCTTCACTCAAATCAAATATTCAGCATCACTCAAATTAAATAGTCATCATCACTCAAACATTCAGCACCACTCAAACATTCATAAATCATTCAAACATTCACCATCACTCAAATTAAATATTCAGCATTACTCAAATCAAACATTCAGCATCACTCAAACATTCATAAATCACTCAAACATTCAGCATCACTCAAATCAAATATTCAGCATCACTCAAATCAAACATTCAGCATCACTCAAACATTCAGCATCACTCAAATCAAATATTCAGCATCACTCAAATTAAATAGTCATCATCACTCAAACATTCAGCACCACTCAAACATTCATAAATCATTCAAACATTCACCATCACTCAAATTAAATATTCAGCATTACTCAAATCAAACATTCAGCATCACTCAAACATTCATAAATCACTCAAACATTCAGCATCACTCAAATCAAACATTCAGCATCACTTAAATCAAACATTCAGCTTCACTCAAATCAAACATTCAGCATCACTCAAATCAAATATTCAGCTTCACTCAAATCAAACATTCAGCATCACTCAAATCAAATATTCAGCATCACTCAAATCAAACATTAAGCATCACTCAAATCAAACATTCAGCATCACTCAAATCAAATATTCAGCATCACTCAAATCAAACATTCAGCATCACTCAAATCAAACATTCAGCATCACTCAAATCAAATATTCAGCATCACTCAAATCAAATAGTCAGGTTCACTCAAACATTCATAAATCACTCAAACATTCACCATCACTCAAATCAAACATTCCGCACTCAAATCAAAAATTCAGCATCACTCAAATCAAACATTCAGCATCACTCAAACATTCATAAATCACTCAAACATTCAGCATCACTCAAATCAAATATTCAGCATCACTCAAATGAAACATTCAGCATCACTCAAATCAAATATTCAGCATCACTCAAACATTCATAAATCACTCAAACATTCAGCATCACTCAAATCAAATATTCAGCTTCACTCAAATCAAACATTCAGCATCACTCAAATTAAATAGTCAGCATCACTCAAACATTCAGCACCACTCAAACATTCATAAATCATTCAAACATTCAGCATCACTCAAATCAAATATTCAGCATTACTCAAATCAAATATTCAGCATCACTCAAATCAAACATTCAGCATCACTCAAACATTCAGCATCACTCAAACATTCATAAATCACTCAAACATTCAGCATCACTCAAATCAAACATTCAGCATCACTCAAATCAAATATTCAGCTTCACTCAAATCAAACATTCAGTATCACTCAAATCAAATATTCAGCATCACGTAAATCAAATATTCAGTATCAATCAAATCAAATATTCAGTATCATTCAAATCAAATATTCAGCATCACTCAAATCAAATATTAAGCATCACTCAAATCAAATATTCAGGTTCACTCAAACATTCATAAATCACTCAAATCAAACATTCAGCACTCAAATCAAATATTCAGCATCACTCAAATCAAACATTCAGCATCACTCAAATCAAACATTGAGCAACACTCACAGCAAACATTCAGCATCACTTAAATCAATCATTCAGCATCACTCAAATCAAATATTCAGCATCATTCAAATCAAACATTCAGCATCACTCAAACATTCATAAATCACTCAAACATTCAGCATCGCTCAAATCAAATATTCAGCATCACTCAAATCAAACATTCAGCATCACTCAAATTAAATAGTCAGCATCACTCAAACATTCAGCATCACTCAAACATTCATAAATCATTCAAACATTCACCATCACTCAAATCAAATATTCAGCATTACTCAAATCAAATATTCAGCATCACTCAAATCAAACATTCAGCATCACTCAAACATTCATAAATCACTCAAACATTCAGCATCACTCAAATCAAACATTCAGCATCACTCAAATAAAACATTCAGCATCACTCAAATCAATCATTCAGCACTCAAATCAATCATTCAGCATCAGTCATTCAGCATTACTCAAACATTCATAAATCACTCAAACATTCAGCATCACTCAAATCAAATATTCAGCATCACTCAAATCAAATATTCAGCATCACTCAAATCAAACATTCAGCATCACTCAAATCAAACATTCAGCATCACTCAAATCAAATATTGAGCAACACTCAAAGCAAACATTCAGCATCACTCAAATCAAACATTCATAAATCACTCAAACATTCAGTATCACTCAAACATTCAGTATCACTCAAATCAAACATTCAGCATCACTCAAATCAAATATTCAGCATCATTCAAATCAAACATTCAGCATCACTCAAACATTCATAAATCACTCAAACATTTAGCATCACTCAAATCAAATATTCAGCATCACTCAAGTCAAATTTTCAGCATCACTCAAATTAAATAGTCAGCATCACTCAAACATTCAACATCACTCAAACATTCATAAATCATTCAAACATTCACCATCACTCAAATCAAATATTCAGCATCACTCAAATCAAACATTCAGCATCACTCAAACATTCAGCATCACTCAAACATTCATAAATCACTCAAGCATTCAGCATCACTCAAATCAAACATTCAGCATCACTCAAATCAAATATTCAGCTTCACTCAAATCAAACATTCAGTATCACTCAAATCAAATATTCAGCATCACTCAAATCAAATATTCAGCATCACTCAAATCAAAATATTCAGCATCACTCAAATCAAATATTCAGCATCACTCAAATCAAATATTCAGTATCAATCAAATCAAATATTCAGTATCATTCAAATCAAATATTCAGCATCACTCAAATCAAACATTCAGCATCACTCAAATCAAACATTCAGCATCACTCAAATCAAATATTCAGGTTCACTCAAACATTCATAAATCACTCAAACATTCACCATCACTCAAATCAAACATTCAGCACTCAAATCAATCATTCAGCATCAGTCATTCAGCATTACTCAAACATTCATAAATCACTCAAACATTCAGCATCACTCAAATCAAATGTTCAGCATCACTCAAATCAAATATTCAGCATCACTCAAATCAAACATTCAGCATCACTCAAATCAAACATTGAGCAACACTCACAGCAAACATTCAGCATCACTCAAATCAAACATTCAGCATCACTCAAATCAAATATTCAGCATCACTCAAATCAAATATTCAGCATCACTCAAATCAAACATTCAGCATCACTCAAACATTCATAAATCACTCAAACATTTAGCATCACTCAAATCAAACATTCAGCATCACTCAAATCAAACATTCAGCATCACTCAAATCAAACATTCAGCATCACTCAAATCAAATATTCAGCATCACTCAAATCAAATATTCAGCATCACTGAAACATTCATAAATCACTCAAATATTCAGCATTACTCAAATCAAATATTCAGCATCACTCAAACATTCAGCATCACTAAAACATTCATAAATCACTCAAATATTCAGCATCACTAAAATCAAATATTCAGCATCACTCAAATCAAACATTCAGCATCACTCAAATCAAACATTGAGCAACACTCACAGCAAACATTCAGCATCACTTAAATCAAACATTCAGCATCACTCAAATCAAATATTCAGCATCCTTAAATCAAATATTCAGCATCACTCAAATCAAACATTCAGCATCACTCAAACATTCATAAATCACTCAAACATTCAGCATTACTCAAATCAAACATTCAGCATCACTCAAATCAAACATTCAGCATCACTCAAATCAAACATTCAGCATCACTCAAATCAAATATTCAGCATCACTCAAATCAAATATTCAGCATCACTGAAACATTCATAAATCACTCAAATATTCAGCATTACTCAAATCAAATATTCAGCATCACTCAAACATTCAGCATCACTAAAACATTCATAAATCACTCAAATATTCAGCATCACTAAAATCAAATATTCAGCATTACTCAAATCAAGCATTCAGCATCACTCAAATCAAATATTCAGCTTCACTCAAATCAAATATTCAGCATCACTCAAATCAAATATTAAGTATCACTCAAATCAAACATTCAGCATCACTCAAATCAAACATTCAGCATCACTCAAATCAAACATTCAGCATTACTCAAATCAAACATTCAGCATCACTCAAATCAAACATTCAGCATCACTCAAATCAAACATTCAGCACTCAAATCAAATATTCAGCATTACTCAAATCAAACATTCAGCATCACTCAAATCAAACATTCAGCATCACTCAAATCAAACATTCAGCACTCAAATCAAACATTCAGCATTACTCAAATCAAACATTCAGCATCACTCAAATCAAACATTCAGCACTCAAATCAAATATTCAGCATCACTCAAATCAAATATTCAGCATCACTCAAATCAAACATTCAGCATCACTCAAATCAAATATTGAGCAACACTCAAAGCAAACATTCAGCATCACTCAAATCAAACATTTATAAATCACTCAAACATTCAGTATCACTCAAATCAAACATTCAGCATCACTCAAATCAAATATTCAGCATCATTCAAATCAAACATTCAGCATCACTCAAACATTCATAAATCACTCAAACATTTAGCATCACTCAAATCAAATATTCAGCATCACTCAAGTCAAACATTCAGCATCACTCAAATTAAATAGTCAGCATCACTCAAACATTCAGCATCACTCAAACATTCATAAATCATTCAAACATTCACCATCACTCAAATCAAATATTCAGCATCACTCAAATCAAACATTCAGCATCACTCAAACATTCAGCATCACTCAAACATTCATAAATCACTCAAGCATTCAGCATCACTCAAATCAAACATTCAGCAGCACTCAAATCAAATATTCAGCTTCACTCAAATCAAACATTCAGCATCACTCAAATCAAATATTCAGCATCACTCAAATCAAATATTCAGCATCACTCAAATCAAATATTCAGCATCACTCAAATCAAATATTCAGCATCACTCAAATCAAATATTCAGTATCAATCAAATCAAATATTCAGTATCATTCAAATCAAATATTCAGCATCACTCAAATCAAACATTCAGCATCACTCAAATCAAACATTGAGCATCACTCAAATCAAATATTCAGGTTCACTCAAACATTCATAAATCACTCAAACATTCACCATCACTCAAATCAAACATTCAGCACTCAAATCAATCATTCAGCATCAGTCATTCAGCATTACTCAAACATTCATAAATCACTCAAACATTCAGCATCACTCAAATCAAATATTCAGCATCACTCAAATCAAATATTCAGCATCACTCAAATCAAACATTCAGCATCACTCAAATCAAACATTGAGCAACACTCACAGCAAACATTCAGCATCACTCAAATCAAACATTCAGCATCACTCAAACATTCATAAATCACTCAAACATTCAGCATCACTCAAATCAAACATTCAGCATCATTCAAATCAAACATTCAGCATCACTCAAATCAAACATTCAGCATCACTCAAATCAAATATTCAGCATCACTCAAATTAAATATTCAGCATCACTGAAACATTCATAAATCACTCAAATATTCAGCATTACTCAAATCAAATATTCAGCATCACTCAAACATTCAGCATCACTAAAACATTCATAAATCACTCAAATATTCAGCATCACTAAAATCAAATATTCAGCATCACTCAAATCAAATATTCAGCATCACTCAAATCAAACATTGAGCAACACTCACAGCAAACATTCAGCATCACTCAAATCAAACATTCAGCATCACTCAAATCAAATATTCAGCATCACTCAAATCAAATATTCAGCATCACTCAAATCAAACATTCAGCATCACTCAAACATTCATAAATCACTCAAACATTCAGCATCACTCAAATCAAACATTCAGCATCACTCAAATCAAACATTCAGCATCACTCAAATCAAACATTCAGCATCACTCAAATCAAATATTCAGCATCACTCAAATCAAATATTCAGCATCACTGAAACATTCATAAATCACTCAAATATTCAGCATTACTCAAATCAAATATTCAGCATCACTCAAACATTCAGCATCACTAAAACATTCATAAATCACTCAAATATTCAGCATCACTAAAATCAAATATTCAGCATTACTCAAATCAAGCATTCAGCATCACTCAAATCAAATATTCAGCTTCACTCAAATCAAATATTCAGCATCACTCAAATCAAATATTAAGTATCACTCAAATCAAACATTCAGCATCACTCAAATCAAACATTCAGCATCACTCAAATCAAACATTCAGCATTACTCAAATCAAACATTCAGCATCACTCAAATCAAACATTCAGCATCACTCAAATCAAACATTCAGCACTCAAATCAAATATTCAGCATTACTCAAATCAAACATTCAGCATCACTCAAATCAAACATTCAGCATCACTCAAATCAAACATTCAGCACTCAAATCAAACATTCAGCATTACTCAAATCAAACATTCAGCATCACTCAAATCAAACATTCAGCACTCAAATCAAATATTCAGCATCACTCAAATCAAATATTCAGCATCACTCAAATCAAACATTCAGCATCACTCAAATCAAACATTCAGCATCACTCAAATCAAATATTGAGCAACACTCAAAGCAAACATTCAGCATCACTCAAATCAAACATTTATAAATCACTCAAACATTCAGTATCACTCAAATCAAACATTCAGCATCACTCAAATCAAATATTCAGCATCATTCAAATCAAACATTCAGCATCACTCAAACATTCATAAATCACTCAAACATTTAGCATCACTCAAATCAAATATTCAGCATCACTCAAGTCAAACATTCAGCATCACTCAAATTAAATAGTCAGCATCACTCAAACATTCAGCATCACTCAAACATTCATAAATCATTCAAACATTCACCATCACTCAAATCAAATATTCAGCATCACTCAAATCAAACATTCAGCATCACTCAAACATTTAGCATCACTCAAACATTCATAAATCACTCAAGCATTCAGCATCACTCAAATCAAACATTCAGCAGCACTCAAATCAAATATTCAGCTTCACTCAAATCAAACATTCAGCATCACTCAAATCAAATATTCAGCATCACTCAAATCAAATATTCAGCATCACTCAAATCAAATATTCAGCATCACTCAAATCAAATATTCAGTATCAATCAAATCAAATATTCAGTATCATTCAAATCAAATATTCAGCATCACTCAAATCAAACATTCAGCATCACTCAAATCAAACATTGAGCATCACTCAAATCAAATATTCAGGTTCACTCAAACATTCATAAATCACTCAAACATTCACCATCACTCAAATCAAACATTCAGCACTCAAATCAATCATTCAGCATCAGTCATTCAGCATTACTCAAACATTCATAAATCACTCAAACATTCAGCATCACTCAAATCAAATATTCAGCATCACTCAAATCAAATATTCAGCATCACTCAAATCAAACATTCAGCATCACTCAAATCAAACATTGAGCAACACTCACAGCAAACATTCAGCATCACTCAAATCAAACATTCAGCATCATTCAAACATTCATAAATCACTCAAACATTCAGCATCACTCAAATCAAACATTCAGCATCATTCAAATCAAACATTCAGCATCACTCAAATCAAACATTCAGCATCACTCAAATCAAATATTCAGCATCACTCAAATTAAATATTCAGCATCACTGAAACATTCATAAATCACTCAAATATTCAGCATTACTCAAATCAAATATTCAGCATCACTCAAACATTCAGCATCACTAAAACATTCATAAATCACTCAAATATTCAGCATCACTAAAATCAAATATTCAGCATCACTCAAATCAAATATTCAGCATCACTCAAATCAAACATTGAGCAACACTCACAGCAAACATTCAGCATCACTCAAATCAAACATTCAGCATCACTCAAATCAAATATTCAGCATCACTCAAATCAAATATTCAGCATCACTCAAATCAAACATTCAGCATCACTCAAACATTCATAAATCACTCAAACATTCAGCATCACTCAAATCAAACATTCAGCATCACTCAAATCAAACATTCAGCATCACTCAAATCAAACATTCAGCATCACTCAAATCAAATATTCAGCATCACTCAAATCAAATATTCAGCATCACTGAAACATTCATAAATCACTCAAATATTCAGCATTACTCAAATCAAATATTCAGCATCACTCAAACATTCAGCATCACTAAAACATTCATAAATCGCTCAAATATTCAGCATCACTAAAATCAAATATTCAGCATTACTCAAATCAAGCATTCAGCATCACTCAAATCAAATATTCAGCTTCACTCAAATCAAACATTCAGGATCACTTAAATCAAATATTAAGTATCACTCAAATCAAACATTCAGCATCACTCAAATCAAACATTCAGCATCACTCAAATCAAACATTCAGCATTACTCAAATCAAACATTCAGCATCACTCAAATCAAACATTCAGCATCACTCAAATCAAACATTCAGCACTCAAATCAAATATTCAGCATTACTCAAATCAAACATTCAGCATCACTCAAATCAAACATTCAGCATCACTCAAATCAAACATTCAGCACTCAAATCAAACATTCAGCATTACTCAAATCAAACATTCAGCATCACTCAAATCAAACATTCAGCACTCAAATCAAACATTCAGCATTACTCAAATCAAACATTCAGCATCACTCAAATCAAACATTCAGCACTCAAATCAAATAATCAGCATCACTCAAATCAAACATTCAGCATCACTCAAATCAAACATTCAGCACTCAAATCAAACATTCAGCATTACTCAAATCAAACATTCAGCATCACTCAAATCAAACATTCAGCATCACTCAAATCAAATATTTAGCATCACTCAAATCAAACATTCAGCATCACTCAAATCAAACATTCAGCATCACTCAAATCAAACATTCAGCATCACTCAAATTAAACATTCAGCATCACTCAAATCAAATATTCAGGTTCACTCAAATCAAATATTCAGCATCACTCAAATCAAATATTTAGCATCACTCAAATCAAACATTCAGTATCACTCAAATCAAATATTCAGCAATCACTCAAATCAAATCACTCAAATCAAATATTCAGCATTACTCAAATCAAATATTCAGCATCACTCAAATCAAATATTCTGCAATCACTCAAATCAAATATTCAGCATCACTCAAATCAAATCACTCAAATCAAATATTCAGCATCACTCAAATCTGGAAAACCACTTGTCATCTCATCCTGACCTGGTAAAAATTGGCTAAACCAAGAAAAACTCTGCTACTTACTTGTCTCTGGTCTGAGAAGATCCCAATTCGCAAAGTGAAAATAAATCTATGCATTTTATGCAATCAACAAGTGCCTAAGTTCAACATCACCCAACATCTAGCATACATCAATTATCGATTACTTTTGTCTTTTTGCCTCCTTGTCAGTGTAGAACATGTCCCAAAGGAAGCCAACTATTTTTTAATACAAATGTTATGTTGTTCAGAGTAAAGACAGCGAGTTTAATTAAAACCCTTCTAATACATTGCTCATTTGATAAATAGGTAATTTGATGTGGAGAAATGACATCTTTATCTGCAAAGTTCCCTACGTCACCCAGTATTTTCAAGATTGCAGCTTTATTGATACATTGTTACACCAAAATGAAGAAACCAGCAAATTATTTCTATAAGTATGTGAATACTTTTCACAAGAAAAAATGTCTAGCTTCACAAGAAAAATGTCTAGCTTCCATCTGAAAGATATATTTTAAGTGTCTCTGCTGATTTCCACAAACTTTACATAATGCATGTCATTCTAAATCATTCATAAAGCACATAATGTCAAGACTATAGCTTATTGGTTGAAATTTAATCATGGTCATGATGTAGAAACCTTGCAATTCTTTTAGCCAATCAGCAATCTTCCCTTTGATATGTTCCTTTGTGTAGCTATCTAGAAATAGAGGTTTGACTCAAATATATTACTTTGTATCAAAGTTGGTGGAAATTGCAGAGGGAATGACATCTTACATTGTGGGCTATGTCTGACAAAAAAAAAAAAAAAATTTGTGGGACATTTTCTGGTTCTTGTTGGTCTAACTCAGAATAAGTTAGGGAACTGAAAAGAAAAATTTCTCTACTTTCAAATGACACCTAGATAACTGAAAGTTGTCACTGTAAATGCAAATACTATAAAAAAAATTGAGGACTACAATTATATGAGAGGCCATGTATTAGAAGTGTTTTATAACTACAATTATCTAAGGGGCCATGTATTAGAAGGGTTTTAAACCTACAATTATCTAAGGGGTCATGTATTAGAAGGGTTTTATAACTACAATTATCTAAGGGGTCATGTATTAGAAGGGTTTTATAACTACAATTATCTAAGGGGTCATGTATTAGAAGGGTTTTAAACCTACAATTATCTAAGGGGCCATGGTCATGTATTAGAAGGGTTTTAAAACTACAATTATCTAAGGGGTCATGGTCATGTATTAGAAGTGTTTTATAACTACAATTATCTAAGGGGTCATGTATTAGAAGGGTTTTAAAACTACAATTATCTAAGGGGCCATGTATTAGAAGTGTTTTAAAACTACAATTATCTAAGGGGTCATGTATTAGAAGGGTTTTAAAACTACAATTATCTAAGGGGTCATGGTCATGTATTAGAAGGGTTTTAAAACTACAATTATCTAAGGGGTCATGGTCATGTATTAGAAGGGTTTTAAACCTACAATTATCTAATGGGTCATGTATTAGAAGTGTTTTAAACTACAATTATCTAAGAGGTCATGTATTAGAAGTGTTTTAAAACTACAATTATCTAAGGGGTCATGTATTAGAAGGGTTTTAAAACTACAATTATCTAAGGGGTCATGTATTAGAAGTGTTTTAAAACTACAATTATCTAAGGGGTCATGTATTAGAAGTGTTTTAAAACTACAATTATCTAAGGGGTCATGTATTAGAAGGGTTTTAAAACTACAATTATCTAAGGGGTCATGTATTAGAAGTGTTTTAAAACTACAATTATCTAAGGGGTCATGTATTAGAAGGGTTTTAAAACTACAATTATCTAAGGGGCCATGTATTAGAAGTGTTTTAAAACTACAATTATCTAAGGGGTCATGTATTAGAAGGGTTTTAAAACTACAATTATCTAAGGGGTCATGTATTAGAAGGGTTTTAAAACTACAATTATCTAAGGGGTCATGTATTAGAAGGGTTTTAAAACTACAATTATCTAAGGGGTCATGTATTAGAAGTGTTTTAAAACTACAATTATCTAAGGGGTCATGTATTAGAAGGGTTTTAAAACTACAATTATCTAAGGGGTCATGTATTAGAAGGGTTTTAAAACTACAATTATCTAAGAGGTCATGTATTAGAAGTGTTTTAAAACTACAATTATCTAAGGGGTCATGTATTAGAAGTGTTTTAAAACTACAATTATCTAAGGGGTCATGTATTAGAAGTGTTTTAAAACTACAATTATCTAAGGGGTCATGTATTAGAAGTGTTTTAAAACTACAATTATCTAAGGGGTCATGTATTAGAAGGGTTTTAAAACTACAATTATCTAAGGGGTCATGTATTAGAAGGGTTTTAAAACTACAATTATCTAAGGGGTCATGTATTAGAAGGGTTTTAAAACTACAATTATCTAAGGGGTCATGTATTAGAAGTGTTTTAAAACTACAATTATCTAAGGGGTCATGTATTAGAAGTGTTTTAAAACTACAATTATCTAAGAGGTCATGTATTAGAAGGGTTTTAAAACTACAATTATCTAAGGGGTCATGTATTAGAAGGGTTTTAAAACTACAATTATCTAAGGGGTCATGTATTAGAAGTGTTTTAAAACTACAATTATCTAAGGGGTCATGTATTAGAAGGGTTTTAAAACTACAATTATCTAAGGGGTCATGTATTAGAAGGGTTTTAAAACTACAATTATCTAAGGGGCCATGTATTAGAAGTGTTTTAAAACTACAATTATCTAAGGGGTCATGTATTAGAAGGGTTTTAAAACTACAATTATCTAAGGGGTCATGTATTAGAAGGGTTTTAAAACTACAATTATCTAAGGGGCCATGTATTAGAAGTGTTTTAAACCTACAATTATCTAAGGGGCCATGTATTAGAAGGGTTTTAAACCTACAATTATCTAAGGGGCCATGGTCATGTATTAGAAGGGTTTTAAAACTACAATTATCTAAGGGGCCATGTATTAGAAGTGTTTTAAAACTACAATTATCTAAGGGGCCATGTATTAGAAGTGTTTTAAAACTACAATTATCTAAGGGGTCATGTATTAGAAGGGTTTTAAAACTACAATTATCTAAGGGGCCATGGTCATGCATTAGAAGGGTTTTAAAACTACAATTATCTAAGGGGTCATGTATTAGAAGTGTTTTAAAACTACAATTATCTAAGGGGCCATGTATTAGAAGGGTTTTAAAACTACAATTATCTAAGGGGCCATGTATTAGAAGGGTTTTAAAACTACAATTATCTAAGGGGCCATGTATTAGAAGGGTTTTAAAACTACAATTATCTAAGAGGTCATGTATTAGAAGGGTTTTAAAACTACAATTATCTAAGGGGTCATGTATTAGAAGGGTTTTAAAACTACAATTATCTAAGGGGTCATGTATTAGAAGGGTTTTAAAACTACAATTATCTAAGGGGCCATGTATTAGAAGGGTTTTAAACCTGATGTCTAGTATTTCCATGATATTTACTCATTTTAGTATCTAATTTGTGTTGGGTACCTGTGACATTTTAGTAAGAGAGTAAGTAGTGAAGTTGAGAAGTGTACTGTGTTGAGCAAAATGAAGACAGGGAGGAGTAACTGTTGCCTGAGGCATCTGGGAACAGAGACAAATATTTTCTACTTCATACGTTAAAAAATTATATCATTTGTTATAATACTGCCTATTATGTGGAAAATGACTGATTGATAAATGGACAGAAATAAAGATTGTATCTCAATCTTCTTTCCTACAAGAACAAGTTACCGTTATTTGTATCATGGAATAGATAAATGTACATTTGTATAGTGAAGATTTGTAGATTTGCAACCTATGACATCATGTACCTGACATAGTTAATGCATATATTATTAATAAACTGTACACAGATTTTCATTTTCTACATAGTTCTATCCAAACAATAACATATGTGGTGGGAAAGCAAAAGGGGTCTTCAACATATGTGTGGACTAAATTTGAAAATTTAACCTTTGGAAAGTAAGATTTCTTTTTGAGACTCAGATGATACAAGTACTATCAGGTTGGACTTTCCTACCCCCCCCCCCCCCCCACCCCACATGGGAAAGATTATACCAATCTCCAAACATTTTCCTATTACAGCAGAAATGCTAACATGTGCACTGGGAAAAATGGAGTTAAGGGGTGTGGGGATTGTGCCCCCCCCCCCATCATTTTGCACGTTTAAGGGGCAAAGCCTTTTGGCAGATCTCAAAGCAGAAATGGTTATCAATTTTCATCTTGTTGTAATAATATAATGAAATACTCTTCCAAATTGCAAAATATTTCAGTGATTGTGACTCAAAATCTAGTTGTGTTTAATCAGCCCCCATTTTCTCTACGATTCAAAGTATGTAGACTGGTGTTAAATTTTCCTGAACTATATCTAACAGTGAGAAGAGCAAATTATACATTTGCATCAGTTACCAGAAAATGAACTAGTGAAAGCATTTTTTCTTACCTTGGACATTTTTTTTTTACTGCATCATTTTACCATAAGTTGACATGGCAAAAAAATAAAAGAAAAGGAATTATAATTTGGAGTGTGGGTTTTCAGTCAAAACTCAGAGAAAATCTGCTGAAATAGGTGATGTCAGCATCTCTTTTAAAGCATAGGGTTAAAAATTGTTTATCAGGCAAATGTCAAGGTCAATAATCTCCCTAATGCAGAATGTGATACTAGGTCAATCAAAGAGTGAATGGATACTAGGTCAATCAAAGAGTGAATGGATACTAGGTCAATCAAAGAGTGAATGGATACTAGGTCAATCAAAGAGTGAATGGATACTAGGTCAATCAAAGAGTGAATGGATACTAGGTCAATCAAACAGTGAATGGATACCAGGTCAAATCAAAGAGTGAATGGATACTAGGTCAATCAAGCAGTGAATGGATACTAGGTCAATCAAACAGTGAATGGATACTAGGTCAATCAAACAGTGAATGGATACTAGGTCAATCAAACAGTGAATGGATACTAGGTCAATCAAACAGTGAATGGATACTAGGTCAATCAAACAGTGAATGAATACTAGGTCAATCAAACAGTGAATGGATACTAGGTCAATCAAACAGTGAATGGATACTAGGTCAATCAAACAGTGAATGGACCTTTCAAGCTATGCAAAAGAGGAAATTATGAATACACATCCCCCCCAATAACTCATGCAGAATGGGGTAAAAAAAACCAACAGGCCACAGTTTAAGTGAGGGCGCAAGTTACCAAGGGACCTGTGAAAATTTAAGAAGGGGATGCTGTCCTGGCTGGACATTGGCAATGAGAGGATGGGGGGTGGGGGGCAGAGCTGTTAAATGGTTTAATACTCTTTTTATATTCACACTGGGAATAATTGTCAATAAAATGCTTTTTCTAATGAAGTTGTCGCTTTTATGTATAAATTATCTTTATTTTCAAGATAACCAACCTTTGAAAGATCGTTACTCTACGTGTACCTCCAAAAACATAGTGTATTACATCACTGCTTTTTGCATGTGAATGTGTATTACATCACTGCTTTTTGCATGTGAATGTGTATTACATCACTGCTTTTTGCATGTGAATGTGTATTACATCACTGCTTTTTTGCATGTGAATGTGTATATATTCAAGTGTTATTGTTGATTCACAACAAAACAAGATTTCCTTTTTTCAAAAACTAGGGACATTTAATTCAGGAAATAACAACTTTCAATGCAGAAACTCGATTTAAAAAAAATATTGTTCTATTGTTCTATTAGTAAAATACTGATGACATGATTTCATTGCAAGTAACAGTGAAATTTCTGCTCATCTTTGAGCAAACCTCTGAGTGCCAATTCGGGAATTTTAAGTTCACTACAAACTTTGGAACTCGCTTCTCCATAATGAACTGTATCTGTGAAATAAAGCTTTTCATGCACAGAGTACTCCTTTCACTTTGCTTCTCTTGCTATCGTTGATCACATTTGTGTACTAGTAGGATAAACCATTAATTAATGTTAGATGCTAGTATTATAAACCATTCATTAATGTTAGATGCTAGTATTATAAACCATTAATTAATGTTAGATACTAGTAGGATAAACCATTAATTAATGGTAGATACTAAATGTTAGATACTAGTAGGATAAACCATTAATTAATGTTAGATGCTAGTAGGATAAACCATTAATTAATGTTAGATGCTAGTATTATAAACCATTAATTAATGTTAGATACTAGTAGGATAAACCATTAATTAATGGTAGATACTAAATGTTAGATACTAGTAGGATAAACCATTAATTAATGTTAGATGCTAGTAGGATAAAGCATTAATTAATGTTAGATGCTAGTAGGATAAAGCATTAATTAATGTTAGATGCTAGTAGGATAAACCATTAATTAATGTTAGATGCTAGCAGGATAAACCATTAATTAATGTTAGATGCTAGCAGGATAAACCATTAATTAATGTTAGATGCTAGCAGGATAAACCATTAATTAATGTTAGATGCTAGCAGGATAAACCATTAATTAATGTTAGATGCTAGTAGGATAAACCATAAATTAATGTTAGATGCTAGCAGGATAAACCATTAATTAATGGTAGATGCTAGCAGGATAAACCATTAATTAATGTTAGATGCTAGCAGGATAAACCATTAATTAATGTTAGATGCTAGCAGGATAAACCATTAATTAATGTTAGATACTAGCAGGATAAACCATTAATTAATGTTAGATACTAGTAGGATAAACCATTAATTAATGTTAGATCCTTGCAGGATAAACCATTAATTAATGTTAGATGCTAATAGAATAAACCATTAATTAATGTTAGATGCTTGTAGGATAAACCATTAATTAATGTTAGATGCTAGTAGGATAAACCATTAATTAATGTTAGATGCTAGTAGGATAAACAATTAATTAACGTTAGATACTTGTCAGATAAACCATTAATTAATGTTAGATGCTAGTAGGATAAACCATTAATTAATGTTAGATACTTGTACTATAAACCATTAATTAATGTTAGATCCTTGCAGGATAAACCATTTATTAATGTTAGATGCTAGTAGGATAAAGCATTAATTAATGGTAGATGCTAGCAGGATAAACCATTAATTAATGTTAGATGCTAGCAGGATAAACCATTAATTAATGTTAGATGCTAGCAGGATAAACCATTAATTAATGTTAGATACTAGCAGGATAAACCATTAATTAATGTTAGATACTAGTAGGATAAACCATTAATTAATGTTAGATCCTTGCAGGATAAACCATTAATTAATGTTAGATGCTAATAGAATAAACCATTAATTAATGTTAGATGCTTGTAGGATAAACCATTAATTAATGTTAGATGCTAGTAGGATAAACCATTAATTAATGTTAGATGCTAGTAGGATAAACAATTAATTAACGTTAGATACTTGTCGGATAAACCATTAATTAATGTTAGATGCTAGTAGGATAAACCATTAATTAATGTTAGATACTTGTAGGATAAACCATTAATTAATGTTAGATGCTAGTAGGATAAACCATTAATAAATGTTAGATGCTTGTAGGGTAAACCATTAATTAATGTTAGATACTTGTAGGATAAACCATTAATTAATGTTAGATGCTTGTAGGATAAACCATTAATTAATGTTCGATGCTAGTAGGATAAACCATTAATTAATGTTAGATACTTGTAGGATAAATCATTAATTAATGTTAGATACTAGTAGGATAAACCATTAATTAATGTTAGATGCTAGTAGGATAAACCATTAATTAATGTTAGATGCTAGTAGGATAAACCATTAATTAATGTTAGATGCTAGTAGGATAAACCATTAATTAATGTTAGATGCTAGTAGGATAAACCATTAATTAATGTTAGATGCTAGTAGGATAAACCATTAATTAATGTTAGATACTAGTAGGATAAACCATTAATTAATGTTAGATACTAGTAAGATAAACCATTAATTAATGTTAGATGCTTGTAGGGTAAACCATTAATTAATGTTAGATACTTGTAGGATAAACCATTAATTAATGTTAGATGCTTGTAGGATAAACCATTAATTAATGTTCGATGCTAGTAGGATAAACCATTAATTAATGTTAGATACTTGTAGGATAAACCATTAATTAATGTTAGATGCTAGTAGGATAAACCATTAATTAATGTTAGATGCTTGTAGGGTAAACCATTAATTAATGTTAGATACTTGTAGGATAAACCATTAATTAATGTTAGATGCTTGTAGGATAAACCATTAATTAATGTTCGATGCTAGTAGGATAAACCATTAATTAATGTTAGATCCTTGCAGGATAAACAATTAATTAATGTTAGATGCTAATAGAATAAACCATTAATTAATGTTAGATGCTTGTAGGATAAACCATTAATTAATGTTAGATGCTAGTAGGATAAACCATTAATTAATGTTAGATGCTAGTAGGATAAACAATTAATTAACGTTAGATACTTGTCGGATAAACCATTAATTAATGTTAGATGCTAGTAGGATAAACCATTAATTAATGTTAGATACTTGTAGGATAAACCATTAATTAATGTTAGATGCTAGTAGGATAAACCATTAATTAATGTTAGATGCTTGTAGGGTAAACCATTAATTAATGGTAGATACTTGTAGGATAAACCATTAATTAATGTTAGATGCTTGTAGGATAAACCATTAATTAATGTTCGATGCTAGTAGGATAAACCATTAATTAATGTTAGATACTTGTAGGATAAATCATTAATTAATGTTAGATACTAGTAGGATAAACCATTAATTAATGTTAGATGCTAGTAGGATAAACCATTAATTAATGTTAGATGCTAGTAGGATAAACCATTAATTAATGTTAGATGCTAGTAGGATAAACCATTAATTAATGTTAGATGCTTGTAGGGTAAACCATTAATTAATGTTAGATACTTGTAGGATAAACCATTAATTAATGTTAGATGCTTGTAGGATAAACCATTAATTAATGTTCGATGCTAGTAGGATAAACCATTAATTAATGTTAGATCCTTGCAGGATAAACAATTAATTAATGTTAGATGCTAATAGAATAAACCATTAATTAATGTTAGATGCTTGTAGGATAAACCATTAATTAATGTTAGATGCTAGTAGGATAAACCATTAATTAATGTTAGATGCTAGTAGGATAAACAATTAATTAACGTTAGATACTTGTCGGATAAACCATTAATTAATGTTAGATGCTAGTAGGATAAACCATTAATTAATGTTAGATAGTTGTAGGATAAACCATTAATTAATGTTAGATGCTAGTAGGATAAACCATTAATTAATGTTAGATGCTTGTAGGGTAAACCATTAATTAATGTTAGATACTTGTAGGATAAACCATTAATTAATGTTAGATGCTTGTAGGATAAACCATTAATTAATGTTCGATGCTAGTAGGATAAACCATTAATTAATGTTAGATACTTGTAGGATAAATCATTAATTAATGTTAGATACTAGTAGGATAAACCATTAATTAATGTTAGATGCTAGTAGGATAAACCATTAATTAATGTTAGATGCTAGTAGGATAAACCATTAATTAATGTTAGATGCTAGTAGGATAAACCATTAATTAATGTTAGATGCTAGTAGGATAAACCATTAATTAATGTTAGATGCTAGTAGGATAAACCATTAATTAATGTTAGATACTAGTAGGATAAACCATTAATTAATGTTAGATACTATTAAGATAAACCATTAATTAATGTTAGATGCTAGTAGGATAAACCATTAATTAATGTTAGATGCTAGTAGGATAAACCATTAATTAATGTTAGATACTAGTAGAATAAACCATTAATTAATGTTAGATACTTTAACTACCTACAAGATAATATTTATAACATTGTTCAAGTGGTCGACTGAAAATGAGTTGACCTGACATGCTATCATAACCGCTAGCTCTTACGCCGGTTGGATTTGCATGCCTTTTAATTTCTTTTTTTTTTAATTATTAAAATGGGATCTACACCTGACCCCGCATTATAAAAGGGTTCATGAGTTATCGAGGGAGCGTTGTACTGACAAAACAGTGAATTGCCAAATTGAAATAGACATCTCTTTTTTACGTACCATGTTTTAAGAATGTAAGAATGTGTTTCACCCCATTCATCACATTGTTTTATCTCTGAAAACAAATGTCTTGATAGAATGATGCTGTGCTGCTCATTTTCTATCATATATGACTTTATTGTATGAGAAATAGCAATGCCAAATCTTTAGGATCAGACTATGCATAAGAGAGATCGGTGGCCATGAGAACTGTCATGAAAATTTACCATTAGTGTAGGAAACAGACATCTCTTTTTTACATACCATGTTTAAAGAATGTAATTCACCCATTTCACTACTTTTTATTTCTGAAAAAACATTGCTAGATGGAAAGATGTGCTGCTAATTGTCTATCATATATGACTTACTTTATGAGAAATAGTAATGCCAAATCTTTAAAATCTTTAGCATCATACTACACATAAGAAAGATTGGTGGCCATGAAAATTGTCATGCAAACTTACTGTAAGGGTAGGGTACAGAATGTGCTCTAAGTAAACAGGAAGAAGATTCAGAAACCCCTCACTGCCTGCATTGGTCATCGTATAACATGTGTGGTCAGTGTCTGTCCATGCATTTGTACCAGATGCCAGACAGCGATTGGCTAGCAAATCCAGGACACCCTAGAAAAGAAACAGAGGGTTACATCTTGGTGAACAAAAGACATGTACAGTGTTTTATATACTTGCTGTACACTGGAAGACATGTACAGTGTTTTATATACTTGCTGTACACTGGAAGACATGTACAGTGTTTTATATACTTGCTGTACACTGGAAGACATGTACAGTGTTTTATATACTTGCTGTACACTGGAAGACATGTACAGTGTTTTATATACTTGCTGTACACTGGAAGAATTATCTAACTGTAGTTTGTTTAATAACATATGAAGACAAGAAAGAGACATGAAGCGAGTTTCTAAAAAACTTTAATCTTTTAAATGGATTAATCTGAAAAAATTCTCTAACTGGACTTTGTTTAATAACATATCAGTGTTGCACCTAGCATCCCAAGTGCAGAGACTGTGTCCTGCACACTCCAAAATATTGGGCACATGAAACATTTTAAAGGGACAAAGGAAATAGTAGTACATAATGTGATAATAGCGATAAAAAATGTGATAATCTTTTTTGCTTTGACAGAGTTTTGCCACCTTAACTTTGTCATCTGCACTGTACTATCATATTTCCCATGGACAATTACACAATTATTGTAATAAACCTTTAATTGTGTGCTTATGGAATATCTGATTAACCCGAAATGAGCTGCACCATGAAATTTTCCATTCCAGATCTTACCCCCATTAAACTTTAGCATTCACTCATTATTTACCAGAATTTACTATAATATATACCCATTTTTCTGAATTGCTTTTCAAATTAATAACTGAGTTAATGACAAATTGTGTATTTGCATAAATTTAGTCTCTTTTGCCATTCACTCAACCTCAAAATAAATAAAAATTTTGTTGCTGTTGGTGTGACATTAACTATGAAAATATGTTACACTAGAGGCTGTATGACTTTTGACATTGCAATTATTTTACATGCCATTCATTTAATTAATGAAACCTGAACAATGTGCAGTAATACACACTACTTTACACTTGGGGAAACACGCGCAGATATCGGGTGATTCTCATTCAACAGTGAATGAAACTAAGTTTGTTAAAGAGGATGGAATGTCATGTATCCAAAGACACACAGGGAAATGCTGATATTAGGAAAAAATGACACAATACATCAATTAAAATTGAAGATACCATCATGAAAAGATGAGCCAGAAAAAATCTGCCTAAGGTTACTGTATTGTTGTGAACTTGTGATTGTCTCAATGTTGCTATCATGGTGGCAGGTAAATTTAAAAGTGCAGTGTGTGCCATGATTGTTGCCAGGGTATTGTGGTCCATTGGTCCAAATGGTTAAAGTCATTGTCAGCCATTGGTGGCCATCAGATTTCTGATGTTGTCAGCATATGATGTTCCATCGCCATTTTTATTTATAGCCAGTAGTTCATGGAATGCAGGCATGTGTTTACCATCTAAGGAAGTGGTGAATATTTTTACTTAACTATGGTTGATACTGCTGGATACTGACTGATAGCAATAAAGTTAAACTAATGGGACTGTTTATAAAGTATATAATAAAGTCTAAAATGACCATCTTCTTAGGATTAATAAGGTAACACAAGTTATAAATGCGGGAGCCGTATATTGACAGATGTTAGATCTTGTAAAGACTACATCAGCACTGTCTTTGGTAATACAGTCTAAAATGACCCACTTGTTATGCATGAGGGGGCCACTGTACACATCTGATTATAATTAGATCTTGTAAAGACTGAGGTAGTACAGACTAAAATGACCCTCTTGCTAGGATTAATGATGTGACCCATCTTATAAATGAGGAGTGGGATGTTCCAACATAAAACACAAAATAGAGTGTTTAATAATATGAAATCATATTATAATTGGTTCTCAGCAGACAAGAACTAACATTAGGTGCTATAAATTAATAGCAATGATAAAACAAAGGTTCAATAATTCAATTGGACCCTCAACCAAACTTGCATTATAAAAATGGAAGCAGTATACCAAGGGGTTTTATAGTAAGGGACAACAGTACTGCAATTTCATTTACTTTCACTAATATAACATTTTTTGCAAGTACTTAAATCTATACATTTGCCACTTTTGAAGAATGGATCCTATTTTCTTTTTTTTAATTGCTCTTGGAATTCATGGTTTATTGCATCCATGAAATTTTTTTAAAAAATGGCACCCATGAGATTTTTAAAAAATGGTAACTCGCAAGAACAAGATGACTAAGTAGGTATGCTAAAAAAATGAAAGTGAAATCACTGCAAACTTAGTTTGGTGAACCCAACCTCCTGACAAGTGACCCTTAATTAAACAGACACTGTTCTCTATAATAAAAACTTTTACATAGCAAGGTGGAAGGAAAAGGACTTTTTGTGTTTTCTTTCAAATACTAAATCATAGAGGGTTCTCAACACAGTTTCAGAATGAGAAGTCCTGGACTCTTCACTCATGGAACAGCCTGGCATATTGCAAGTCCCTCACTTTCAAAAGGATAGAATGGAAAATGAAAAAGTACATGATCATTATTTTATTACATATCTGGATTTAATTCTCAGCCTCATAAGATCACATTAGCAACTATTTTTCAGTAATTGTCCAAAAAACTTTATATCATACTGCACACTACCATCTGCAAACTAGTTTTTCAAACGAGTTAGTGTCTTTACTTTATCTTGTTCTTTGACTTAACAAATGTATGTATGACATTCTGGTTATTGAAGTCTCCAAGCACAGGCAGCTCCTCCATTATTCTGATTAATTTATTTGCTGTTTCATTGACAGAGAGTTTTCTCAACAGCATATGGATTTTTTGTCTTTTTCTGCATAGCACAGAAACCCTCAACAACAATTAACTGATCCGGGTTAAATTTGTGATGGCTTAAGGCTGATAGCTGCAACTTAATATTTCCATTTAGAGTGAAAGGATTTTGCTTTTCAGCAGTCGTACACTACTCACAAATTGCTTTTAATGTACAGTCTGATTCCACTTTTTTAAACCTTGAGCACTGCTTCTCCCACTCAGGTTTCTAAATTCTCATGTTTGTAGTTCTACTGTCATTTTATCAGTGTCCTTCACCCTAGTCAAGATGGAGTCAGCATTAAATATACATTATGAGTTTGAGTTCTCTTTGTGGTCTTCACTTGTGCTCTCACTTTCGTCTAATTTTTGTCTTTTATTAGCATTAGTGTCATTTTTATCACAAGTCCGTTTTCCGAAAAATGAAAATAGATTTTACTCTCTCATTTTTACAAGTAAAAAAACTTTTCTGCACTCTTTTAAAAAGTGTCTACTGATACTGTAGTGCCCTACTCTAAATCACACAAACTTAAGAAGCAGTTATTATTATTATTGCTTATTAATGACTGGAAGTATTATCCCACTCAAACTCTGAGAAAGCTTTCATTACTTTCATGATTTATATAGCGTCATCAACATTTAAACACTGCTAAAACAACAAAGGGTATTGTTTATTTGCCGAACAATGTCAGGTGCTTACACACCCATTCAACAGAACATTTGTTTCTTTGAATGATTAACTTAATTAGTCACACTGGCTTCGTACCTGTTTACCTAAGTCTAACCATTATCTCTTCTGCAGATCAGGCATGGCTGATCAAAAATATAAAAAGGGGAATATCATAGGGAAAAATGAGGTACATCATGGGGATGCATTACATAGAGAAAAGAGCATCCTCTGAGAAGTTTACGCATATCTGAACCGTAAGCTCGGGTCCCTGAGAGCCCTGTCCTAAGAAAGAAAACACTAAAATAACAGTCAAGATCCTGTCCAGACAAGATATATTTATAAATCTTAGATGAATAAGTATTACTACACATTGAACCCTTTATTTTTTACTACCTTGTATGGAAAGTCCTCACTGCCCATGAAGACCAGATGCTCCAATGTATGGGGCAGTCCATCATCATCATGGGCCTCAGTGGCTGAAAAAAAGATAATATAACTTTAGCAATGGAGGAAACCAAATTTAACTATTACAGAACAATCTACTCTTTCAAGAAATCTTACAAATAACAGTTATAGGAAACATGTTAGCTTTTATAAGCATATTGATTAAACACAGACTGACCCAAAGTGAGATAATTTTGTTGCAAAATCGGTTTTTCTGAATAAGTGATTTTAATCAATTAGGGACTCACATTTTCAGGAGGACATAGTGGAGTCTCAGCAAGAGAATAATCCAAATAATCAGCATCAAGATAATTAATGTTCTAGTGTGGCAGAATGTATAGCATTGATAATAACTTGTAGCATTGATAATAGCAATTGTAATACACATGCTTGTATCTTTGACACGTAAAATAGCCTGCATCGGAAAAATATATTACATTGGTGAAAAAGCTCATATAGTGCTAGTGTTTTATGTGTTTTACCAAGACTACCAACATTAAACAAGTTTCTTGTATTTGGTCAAAAAGTAGAAAAATAATGGAGACAAAAAAGAGGAAACATTAATATAAAGCAGACACACATTCATAAAGTTAAGACTCCCAACTAAAATATAAAAATATGTGAAAGTTGCTCAGCTACAAAAGTTACAATAGAATTATCAACAGATAGAAGGTTGGTGGATGGATGGATGTACATCAATGTAAAAAAAAAAAAAATAGAGAAAAATGAGGTTTATTTTCCCTGCTACTTCCATGTAAAGTCATACCAACAATGATATTATATGGCATCATAGTATTTTAACAAAATATCTCAAATTTCTCACCAGAAAGATTTAAGAAAAATATGTAAATAAAGGCTTTGAACAATACAACACTTAGTGACTACAGTGCAGCAGGCGAGGTTTGGAACAATTGTGGTAGAAAGTGATTGGTAAAGGGAGGAAAAATATATAGTCAAACCTGTATTCAGCAGTCACCCATGGGAAAGGGCCAAAGTGGCCTTTGTAGACAGGGGACTGCTGAAGGCAGGTTCAACTTTCAAACTTGGTTCATGAAACATACATGTACTATGCACCGAATAGACTTAGCATTATTGTTAGTAGTAGTAGTATGTTATCAAGATACATATATTTAGTTTAGCTAATTAGCAAAAAGAAAAATAATAAAATAAAAAGTTCCACTTTAATCCATCACCTACATTAAATCATCACTTATCAGTAGAAACAGCGTCTAAATAAAGTTACTAATTGACAGCTTACCTGTGATTATCAAACACAGGACTGACTTTTTGTTAGGCAACCTGGTATAATTAGGCATGAAAACAGATGTTCACACTTCAAACAACTGATGGATTAAGCAGTTGCTCAAACTTACCGAGATCAAAAGACTGTCGGCTTTTGTGCTAGATCTTTGATGATTAGGGAATGATGAGAAGCTTCCTGTGGCTATTGTTAGTAGCATATAAACCATAAGGAATATCGCAAGTGCAGTGTACATGTATCTCTACTCATTTGGTGTGATTGTACGTAATCTCTGACACTCCATATTAACGTTGTTCTCAAAATCGGCCATAATATCTTGCTTATGCTTAACAATCCCTTGGGAAATCAGAATGGCCGCTGAAAACAGTTCTTATTTGCATCTAATGCAGCCAGTTTTTATTTATGAGACATGCAGTGTGTAGAAATGATATCTGGTACATCCTCCATTAACTTTTGCACAATGCCAGCCTTTGATCCAAAATGTACAAAGATTCCATCCAAATTGGCACAAACAAGTGAGGGATGACTTCCAAACTTTTATGGATCTGGTTTCAAAGAATCTAATTTAATTCCAGTACTTTCTAAGGCAACCTTGATTGCAGCATAAATACCATCTGCTGTGGCACTAGCCAGTGAAATAATAGATATCATTCTGGTGATTGGCATCTTGTCTACAGGCAACACATACCTTGCATAAACTATCTCTTGCTCAAGAATGGTCCGATAAGTGCTACCATCAGCAAGAATGCTTATGAACTGGGACTCGAGTATTTGTCTTTGTACTGGTTCCTTCGGGGAACAAACAATGGAGTTGAGGAAAGATATACAGCCATGACTTTTGATTTAATTTTGTCCCAAATCTAGGCCATTATTTTGCTGAATGTTACAAGCTAACACAAAATCAGAGAGCGGTTTTCAGCTTTAATCAACCCATATGTGGTGTTGAGAAGACATTCAAGTCTTTTCTTCTGATCTGCACTCAGCTTTCTAAAGGCTTGGGCATTTGGGGTTTTTATGATGGAGGAGGGTACTTTTGATTTACCAGCAGCAACCTTTCTGGTGTAAGTAATATGCTCTTTGTTTGTTCCATGTGCTATCAATGGGTCAGTTTTAAAATTTGAGGTGCCTTTGAATAAGGCACTTGAATGATTTGCTAACTGGGAATTCTGTACACACCGAGTAAAACATTAAGTGACCTCTTCTCGTCATACTCAACCCATGGCCAAGTCTTTTCCAAGTGATCCTGGAAAGTCTGAATATGTTTATTTTATCACAGTTTGAATCCTTTTGGACCTGGGCAGTGTTCTTCCGAGGGCCTTTTACCATAGCAAACTTCGATAACCCCCGACGCTTTAGAACCTGCCACTACGCTATGCTCTTGTGCTGCTACGCTTTGATGTTTCCCACTACCCTTATAAAATTAATCTGTTAAACAAACATCCTGTCATCTAATTCAAAGCCCACTCAAATGACACCTGTTCTTACCTCTTCTGGGGTATTTTATTAAGATAATCCAGGATAATTGGTCACTCACTTAACCATAATCCTTTGTACCTGGCTTGTGTGACCGCCGGTGCACGACCTTTGGTGAGGGTTTCGTCTGCACCTAGTCACGTGATTGGCCAGCAACAATGGAGTCTACTGGTAGAGTGTTATATATATGTCAGTCGTTTTCATTAACAGCCAAAGCAGTTACACAGATTAAATTAAAAATTATTGTGAAAAATGAACACAACACCTTCCAAGAAACGAAAAATTACCCAGCTCCCGGCTAGCCCCATGTTGGCCTGGTTACGACAATCAGAAATTGGCGTCACGAATAGTGGCAGTGATTCTGATTCCGATAGCGCCAGCATGATTTCCACCTTCTTTTAGGATAGCTGAAAGTTCTGTAACCATAGTTAGTTGCTCGAAATGAAAGTGGTCCAGAAAATGTATTTTAAAAAAAAGGTCAAATCATGGACTTTGTTTAATTTTCATATTTTTGAGTGTTGCCAGATTTTCTGAATATTTAATTTATCTTTTCAAACTAAGAGAGAGACCCAGGTTAATTTTTGTTTAAAGAAAGTGAATTCGCGAAAACACGTGATTCAGTTTAGAAGTGAAAGATATACCCAGGCATATATATCCGTTGACAATCGGCCCTTTCACGTCTGCGATAAACACTGTGATGCCTGTCTTCGTGGATTTGTATTTAATGATGGGTATATCGCCATCTCCTTTCACGGAGTACTGACATTCGAAATTGCCACAGGACAGCGCCATCTTTGAAACGAATGCTGGCTCATTCGGACCAAAGCTGATTCGGGCCAAATTACGGGCTGATTCGGACAAAATGCCAGGCTGATTCGGACCATGCGTGCTTTATTCCGGCTTTTAGAAACATAGTTTAAAAAAAAGTAAAGGGCTGATTTTTAGCTCGTAAATTTACATTAAATAGTATTTACGTGAAGATCTACTGGTCTTTCAACTATGTCAATTGGAACTATTTTCGTAAATTTCTAACCAATATCAGAAATAAATATATATTATTTATAAAATTATTATTATTTTTTTTAAAACCACAATAACTTTTCATTGTTTACATTAAAGCACACATAAGGTCAAAAAGATTCTCAGAATATAGATGTATGATATTGTATTGAATTACATCGTGAATTTTGACAGTACTCCAGTTTCATCTGTTTGTATATAAGTTTCATTTAGTAATATTAGTATATAGTACAATATACATTATAAAGATAAATTCTACAAAAATCTAATCAAATCAATAATATATTCAGACCAATATATATATATATATATATATATATATATATATATATATATATATATATATATATATATATATATATATATATATATATATATATATACACACACACACACACACACGAAAAAATGTTACTGCATGGGCCCTGTTTTCATTTTTCTTTCTTTCTCAGTGTGTTAGTAACTGCATTATTTCTCGATAAAATAAACTATTTAAATTTTGCACAAAGGTGAATGAGCTTCTTTGAAAATAGTTCAATATTAAATTGGCAATGCGAGATAAAGTCTTACATTATTTCGTTGTATTTGTATGCAGAACTACGTCATTTTCTCACGCAAAATCGGGGTTTTGTTTCCTTAAATGCAGTTTTGAACTGCTCAACGTACCTGAGAAGTAATGAGAAATATCATATTTTAAACTATTTTAATTGTCACATTTACATCTAAGACTCAGCCATGGTCCGAATAAGTCTGCACCCGCCGTTCTTTGTTTCAAAGGCTGAAAATGTGCTACTTTTCTGCCACTACCCGGTCATTGGTTCAGGTCACTTCGTACCAGAGACGTTTTGTCCCAGGACGTTTCGCTCGGAATGTTTCGTTTCATTATGGCATCGGGGTGTTTCGTACCAAACCTGAATCCCGTGGGCTTGAAATCTCCCCCGGCTAAGTTATTACTTACCAAATGATACAGCCGCATATTCCAGTGTAATAAAGTGGCGGAAAAAAACCCCCAAAAATAAAAATAAAAAATAAAAAAATTGTTCTTTCTGTTGGGGGGGGGGGTAGTCGATTATGAAACTAAATATTAAAAAAATTGAAAGTTGGCATGACTTATTCTTCATACGATCATGAGATAACAGTCAAAATTAGCTTTGGTGGACAATCTCACGAGAACGATCGTCTTAAACAACAATTAGGGCCCCGGTCTCGCCTTTACAGAGCACGGCCTTATCTAACCTCTGTCCACGTGGGTTCGACTCTCGGTTGGGCCAACGTGGGCATGTGAGAAAGCTTGAGAGTTGCTTCCCCTGGGTCGGTGGTTCTTCGAGTTTTTTTTCCCCCCGGGTTCTTCCGACATCAAATATACTGGCCGCCATGTATAACATATCAAGTGCCGAAAAATAGCGTTAAACCACCATCACCACCACCAACAACAACTTAAACAGCGATAACATTTCGTTGGGTTCTTAATGACCATGGAACATTGCATTAAGAATAAAAACTCAGTTCAGGGTAACGTGTCAAATACTTATTGTTTTTAGATACATTAAATGTGCACTTCAAAACTAATCATTCTTGTTAACTGATAACTTTGTAAGACTGGGTGTATTATTTTATAGAAATGTCAAGAGCATTAGACGCTGCCTAAATATATTTGTTCATGTGTGTTAGAAATTGTTTCCTAGGTATATTTGTACAGGTGTGTTAGAAAATGTTGCCTAGGTATATTTGTACATGTGTGTTAGAAAATGTTGCCTAGGTATATTTGTACATGTGTGTTAGAAAATGTTGCCTAGGTATATTTGTACATGTGTGTTAGAAAATGTTGCCTAGGTATATTTGTACAGGTGTGTTAGAAAATGTTGCCTAGGTATATTTGTACAGGTGTGTTAGAAAATGTTGCCTAGGTATATTTGTACAGGTGTGTTAGAAACAGATTGAATTATTTTTGTAGGGGTAGACTTATTGTAATAATTATCAATGGAGAGAAGAAAAATGGCAAAATACTTTTATAACTAAAAGAATAATACCTTTTACTAATATTTGTAGAGAATATCTTAAATCCCATCTTGACGGAGAAAGTGTACAACTGACGAAAGTAAAACGAATATTATACAATATAAAGTGTACGACTGACGAAAGAAAAACGAATATTATACAATATAAAGTGTACGACTGACGAAAGTAAAACGAATATTATACAATATAAAGTGTACGACTGACGAAAGTAAAACGAATATTATACAATATAAAGAAAGGAAACTCATTTAAATTAATCTTCGCAACCAATTAAAGATGCAAATGTATGTATACTATTTAAACCACCCCAAAATCAAGCGCAACATCTAAAATAAAAAAGGCACATTCGTTTGTGTCTGATGTGTTTGACTAAAAATGGAGTATATTAAAGTCGGTAACAGAGTATATTAAAGTCGGTAACAGAGTATATTAAAGTCAGTAACAGAACGGACTGCGGCGTAGTGATGGATAATAAATCTGCAACTTAGTGATGGATAATAAATCCAGGAAGGACAAATTTAAATGCGGAAATGAAAGAAAATACATAAATTAATGTAACAGTAGTAAAAGAGTTTAAGGGACGAAACGTCAGGTTCGAAACGACCTGAAACGAACTTTTTTTGATACAAAACGTCCCGTTGTCCCTGTTCCGGTGACTGGGGTTAAGTTATGCATAAAACTAAAATCATTATCAATATTGAAAAAGACTTTTTCAGTTTTAAGGTCTCTACAGGAACATTAATAATTATTTTTATTTATCAGATATTTGGCAAATTTATAATTACTAATCTAATAAAATATCGTGTCGATAAAAACCACGTCTGCCTATCTTTCAATTTATCTGGTTCGATCCATCCATTGATCGATATCTGTCTGTCTATTTATTTACTACAGACAAAAAAACTGCGCTAACAAAAGAAATTAATCAAGAAATAAAAAAGAGAAAATGAAAGAAGATTCTACAACGGACCTAACTAATTGCAATATCTCCTTTTGACATATTACTCCCACTCTTAGTATGATTATAATATCACAAATGTAAATCGTTTAAGTCGGAGATATTTAACTTAAATAAGTTCGTCTCCGGAGAAATTATAGGCAGACATTAAAGTGTATATGTTAGTCCCAGCTAAAATAAACAAAACTCTCATTACAAAGTAATATTGACCTCTAAATTCTAGTTTCTCCATCCTGTTGAAAACTTGGAACTTGGCATGAATAAAACGTTTGGTTCATGCCCCATATCAGTGTGTGTGTGTGTGTGTGTGTGTGTGTGTGTCGAAAATCCAATCACAACAGCCAATTGGGCTGAAAACAAGTCACAATAGTTCAAGAATTCATCGCCATGTATTTTTGCATCTCTTTCTCTCTTTGTAATACAGTAACTATAAAAAAATGCGCTTACGCATTTATACCTACCAGTATTATAAGATGACGCATTTATACCTACCAGTATTATAAGATGACGCATTTATACCTACCAGTATTATAAGATGACGCATTTATAGCAGTTATACATACCTATATTATAAGATGACGCATTTATACCTACCAGTATTATAAGATGACGCATTTATACCTACCAGTATTATAAGATGACGCATGTAGCGTCGAAAAGCTTATACAAAATAACTATCTAAAATATACTTTAATAAAACCATTACCTCTGGAAACAAAAGATTTGAGTTCTTTGTGAATTGATTTGAAGTGTATGGACAATCTTGAGGGAATGTGTTTAGCTGTTTGTACAATTTGGCTTTTCCCTGTAGAATCCATAACATCATTATTTTTTATTTATTTATTTATTTTGTATCATTACACTTTAAAACACAATAAATGAGAAATGGTACTTTAAGTTGATCTTGACCTATTGTTCATAGGGGAAGTCTTCTCTGATTTATATAGCAAAAATGCATTCAGTTTATTCACATTGGAAATCATCAAACTTTCAAGTAGAAATTCGGACAGATATTCTTTAATAATGTTGTTTTGATTTAAACGTGATCACAAAGAATAGATATTTAACTATTTAGAACATATACACCAAACTGTTATATATTCCTTTGGCATTCTAAATTTCCCATTCCATATATACTAAACTGTTATATATTCCTTTGGCATTCTAAATCTCCCATTCCATTCAGCATTTGATTTGTTTGCATATTTTGTACATCTCTTGTCTGTTCTCAAATCCGTATGCAAACTTTTGTTCATGACACTTTCTGCATATAATTTTTTTGATTTCACAAGATGGTTTATCCATGGCAAATATCTGCTTGCTGGTCCGCAGCTACCATTTATTTGCATAGAATTTCTTCAGTATTCAACAATCCGGTAACTTAAAATTGACTATCTATCTATTGTCTTTTAGTGACTATCATTTGGGGCCTATTAGTGACTTTTAGTTAGTGCATATTAGTGGCTTTTATTGACTTTCGGCTAATTTCAAAGTGACTTACTTTTTCATATCTTAAATTTATAGTAATGCATACGCAGCGTCTTTGTTGCAATCACTCACCAACGGATGTGTGGTATTTAACAAGTCACACGAGAAACAAGCATCCTAATTTAATTTGTTAATTTTTTCAAAGCTTATAATTACAGACAGAAAAGAAAGACAGAAAGAGAACATAAACCACCTTGTGCTAAAAATCTTGTTGACCAAAGTCTTGACATGACAGATAAACAAATAACAACTGAAGGCGAGTTTAGTCTGCTGTAAAATGAATTACCACACATGAGTGAAAACTTAGCAAGCATAAAAAAGACGCTTGAACGAGTTAATGCTATTACAAGTTACAGGGAGTGATGAAACGGATGAAGATATAAAATAAATGGAGAAATAGAACAGGAAAAGGAACAAGAGGAATGCCTAAGTTCTCACTGGTGAAACTGCGAACGGAGAAACAATGTACAATGTACAATACAAAAAAAAAACAATTAACAGTGAGCTTATTTACAGGGATGTCACGTTAGTTTGACGTGGGTTCCTATGTTCCATGACGGTCTCTTCTTACCACCGACTTCAGCTATGTTTTCGAGCTAAATAAAAGAAAGCCACACTGATCATAAAACTACCAATCTACTTTTTCATCTTTTCTACAGAAAAGGTCTGCAAAATACTCAATGCCTGTGCTAGATTGAATCCAACGATAAAGAAAATGCGCACATGGTTGTCCACACACACATATTTTATTTTTGTTTTGTAAGTTATTTTCACCTTCTGGTCTGTAATCTGGGAAACGTAAATTTTTATAATCAAACGTTTGTAAATGTGCTAAAATATTAGTTTTATCAATGAATCTATTTTTGCAGAAGACAAGATATCACAAATTAAACCTGTTTTCATTTTTGAATTTTACATGTTTCCAGTTACATCCTGTATTTGTGATATGAAAATTAAATGTGGAGGGACAACACATAATTTGTGCTGTTTGCTCACTGATTTATCAGAAAATTCATCTCCTACAATATAGGAAGATTGTTTGCTAACTTTGTTCCAATCCACATAGTTGTCGTTTTTTGCAGTACGATGTTGGTTTCTCCACGATATAAGTTATGGGTTATTTCTTTGGCTGCAATATTTGCCAAATTTTATAATATTTTAAATTGTCAACTTTTTACATTTACATATTTAAACTTAAATTTCACATAAAGTCTTAAAGAAAAGTGTCCAAAACAAGTCAGTAAATGTGCTAAAGGAAAAGCCAAGACTTCATTGTTGAAGAAAATACACCCAATATGGTCCGGAAAAGCCAAGACTTCATTGTTGAAGAAAATACACCCAATATGGTCCAAACACACACATTTGAGTTCTTTTATTTCAGGTAAGTTATTCTCACTTTCACAACTGTAGCGTTGCAAACGTGCGCTTTTATAATCAAAAGTTGTAAAAGTAATTTAATATTAGTTTCTTTAAACGAATGTCTTTTTTGTGTGCGGGAAGCCTGATATCACAAATAAAACCTGATTACATATTTCTTTTGCGTGTGTCCCCGTAAAATTACATTTAGAGAGGACACACACATAGTTTTCGTCGTCCGCTCACTGAGTTATCAAGGAATGTCATGTGCAACAATATTGGAACTTTGTTTCATAACTTCGCTTCAATATTCAGCGACACTTGCTTAAAGAGCGATTTTGGTTGTTTTCTTTTACAAGTCATGGATTTTTTTAATTGCAATATTTGCCATATTTTAAACTTTCTATTCCCAATGTTTTACGTTTACAAGAGTTGAACTTAAAAAAATAAAAGTCAGTTTCAAATAAAATATTAAAGAACTGTGTCCAAAACAAGTCAGTAAATGTGCTAGAGAGAATCCATAGATTCGTTGACGAAGAGAATACACGCCTGAATTTAACATTAGAGTTTGTTACTATGGGGTCAATGGTAATTGAACATAACATTTGGGTCACTATGAAGTTTAATGGGAATTTAACAGTAGCGTTTGAGTCGGTATGGGAATTTAACATTACAGATGGAACGGTATTTAATATGATTGATGACACTATGGAGATCTTTGTGGTCTGCCCAACATTGACACATTTTGTCCAAAAAAAAGAACAAGCTTGCAAATTTATGAATTTAACATAATATTTATGTGTGGCATTTAGCGTTATTATGAGAGAGAGAGAGAGAGAGAGAGAGAGAGAGAGAGAGAGAGAGAGAGAGAGAGAGAGAGAGAGAGAGAGAGAAAAAAAATAATGACAAAAAAAGCAATTTTATGCGCCTCATCCGACCAATTCAATAATAATTAAAAATTGCAATGCGGTTACGAATTGAACAGAATGACAGGCAAATACAAATAATTACAGCGCAAGATAATCAATGGAACAAAACTACGTTGCGATTAATTATTTTTTAGAGAGGTTATATAGAAATTCATTGCGTTTAGCAAAAAGGGGAAAAAAATGTCGGTATTAAGAGACAATGTGCAGATGTTTACACGTAGATGATCAGTGGCAAGCAGATATTGTAGTCATGCAAGTATATCAAAACATATAGATATATATATATATATATATATATATATATATATATATATATATATATATATATCTATATATATCTATATATCTATATATATATATATATAATGACAGATGTATTTTCAAAATACTCGTGGGCTCAGGGAGTAAAAACAAAAAAGAGAGATGACATACGCTGTGCTGTGAGAGACATCTTCAAACATAGAAAGCCTTAAAATAGCGTTTGATGCTAGGATAGAGTTTTACAACAAAAGAGTCAAGGATTTGTTTCATAAGGAAAACACTGAGTACTTTTTAAATTACTCGGAAAAAAGGCATCATTAGTTGAAAGGTTTTACAGAATTTTGAAGAATTGAATGAAGAAGCATCTCACTCAAAACGAAACCAGAAAATTGGTTGACGTTTAACCAAAGCTAATTCAGGGATACAACAACACTATCACATGTCAATAAATATGAGTCCAGTTAAAGTGATATAAAAAACAATAGGTCAGAAATATATTTGGAACTCCCAAATTCGAATGTGGTGAAACGGTTAGAATTTCAAAATACAAAAGAATTTTGCAAAGGGAGATCTTCCTAACTTCACCAAGGAAATATTTAAAATCAGGCAAATATTACTAGGTGATCCAGGTTTTAAGTGGGATTAAAATTTTGAGTTTTTGAAATATAACGTGTTTCTAGAATGTGACAGATATGGTACAACAGTAAATTCGAAAATGAGATGCTAATTTGTTTTGATCATGAGACCAGAGGGTAAACAGAAGGTATTTCTAAAAGCATAAAAAGTAAACAAATGAACTGGTGCACATGATAAACGTGATGAAGAGGCTACAATGTAGGCAATGTCCTGTCAAGGTAATAAATGACATCACAGAAATAATGCAGACCTAACATTGAAACATATAAAATTGATTAAAAGTACATCACGGATAAGAATAAAAAACAATGGTAATGAATACAAACATGTTCTATGATATTTTGAACAAACTAAAGGGTAATGAAAACTGCATAGCCGTCGATACAGTCACGACGATATTCCAATTTCATTCAAAGGTATGGCAGAGATAACCATAGCCGTTGATACAGTCACAAATATGTTAATATTTCATTCAAAGGTATGGCAGAGATAACCATAGCCGTTGACACAGTCACGAAGATATTCAAATTTCATTCAAAGGTATGGCAGAGATAACCATAGCGGTTGATATAGTCACGAAGATATTCAAATTTCATCCAAAGGTATGGCAGAGATAACCATAGCCGTTGATACAGTCACAAAGATATTCAAATTTCATTCAAAGGTATGGCAGAGACTAATACTCAATTAACTATGCATTTTTCATGGACAAAATGTTTATCATCAACAATTTTAGAACATCTATCAAACCATCTATCAGAAAAATTACCACAAGTTTGACCAAAATCAGTTGATTTGGGAGGAATTTGTACGCCATTTGGGTGAAGTAAAAACCAGTATACATTTAACGTTATGAGGACACAAGGACTTTGAAGACTCAGTTTTCACAGACATCCACTAGTAATTGAAGTTTAGCTACTGCAGTAAATAGAACAATTTGATGGAACGTCATAGTCCCATTGATACAAGCCTTGCCGAGGAGCGACAACATCGTTGTCACTTCAGGATAAGCCTTATGCGCCTTTAGTTCTAACGTTGAAGACTGGGTAAAGCACAGCAACAGTTTAAAATGCTAGGAGGAAATAGAAAAACGGAAGACTACTTACCAGAGATGAAAAAACTGAGAGAAACAGAATTTAAGCTAGCATTACGGTGAACGAAATGAGCAGATCAGGTTGAAAAATAAACAGAGATTTACGTGTGAATGTGCAAAAACAGTAAATAGAAGATCGTTGTACTAGCACAAGAAAAGTGCCAGTTTTATATAGCAATGACAACATATTTTATTGTAAATAAACGGACTTCAAGTTATAAAAACTAAACAGTACGAGTAGCTTACCATGGTCCAACAATTCAGGTTAACTCATTAAATTGGTTAAATCACCATAATCAAGTTAACCTAGCAGATGATATTAACAGTTACAACACTGAAACATAATTTTTCGCGTGCAAGCCACATACCATTTTAAACAACTACACTCAACAATTTGACAATGATGAGTGTATGAAAGGATACAGATCACAATGTGACACGAAAATTTAGCAAACCCAGCTAAACAGGGCAGTGTGGACGGCAATAGCTGGATGTGGGATTTCGTTATTGACATTTGATTGACAAAATGTACCAGGAACTGTTCCAGCATCTGTATGAGGCACTGTACCTGAGTTGGCCAAATCAATATACAAATTTCAAGCTATTTCTAAATGCGAAAGCTTCTGCTGAATGTAAAATACTTTTGTTTGATGACGATGCAACAAGTTAGTTTACAATAATTTAATTTCTTCTGCAACGACTTCAAAATTCTGCCACGGCGTGAATGGAGATACATCAAGGAAAAATAAAGAAGTTCTTGGTCTATAATGGGCCAAAAGAACATAAAGATGTACGCCAAGGTTTTGGGGAATCTACATCAGCTGTTGTGTTAGCCTCTTACAAAGGTACACATAACTAGACGGCAGGTACTGTTGAATATCGGATAACATTACCAGCTGAAGCAATGAATTAAATTACAAACAAATAAAATCCTAAAGGCTGGACATGCTTCTTTATGCAAGATAGTAATGTCCAGACTGATGAGGGAATATGTAGATCAAATAATGTTATCACATTATATGTAAACTGCATCTTGGATGCACAGTTTCAAAGCAGACCATCATTTACGACGTCCGTTGCGATGATATCTGACACTGTTGATGGAGCTACTAATAATCGGTGAACTAGGTTACGACACAGACGAAAACATCATGGTAAAATTCCAGCAGTATATAACAGATTCAACAGTGAAATTGGAGTATGATCTTGGAGACGACGGCATCTTTTTGTTAATGAGTGACATGTTATGAAAATGGGTATTATCGTCGGATACAAAAACATTTTACAAAAACCAAATGACTCGTTTAAACTCTGGTTAAACCCTACCACTAATACCGATGTAACCAAGACAGGTATTCCAAAGATCGAGAAACAACCTGTAATAGTAACACAAAAGCCTGCAGAGAACAAAGATGAAGACGAAGTGGGTGAACATTGTGTAGACACAAAGGACTACGACGATGGTCCTCCAGAACATCTTGCCTTCGCGATGATTATGTCCATGCTGTCGTTGCACGTACAGTGCAAGCCTTGCCACAGAGCGGTAATGTCAATCTCTTGTGTCTCATCTACGAGTTGTCTCTGACACAATGACAATGACAGATGGTGATCACGGAGCGCAAAGTCTGATCACAAAGTGTTAAATATGTCCAATTTACCCCCCATCCCCTCCCCCACGAAATGAATAAACAGTAGGTGATGTAGTCAAAACAGCCTTTTAATCAAATTTACTATGGACAGCGTAAGTTTCGATATTGTCAATGTAATTGGTTTTGCGATAGCAGCAATTGTTACAACCTGTTTTTTGAACATTTTTGTTTAGTCTTTTACCTAGTGCTCTGCCAGTTGGCCATGTACGTCTAAACCTCCCAATTGGGGGATTAAGTCGTGTGCACAGTACACTATTTAATTATTCGTCGAATGGGTTGCCGGACTGCAAGCCCATTCAACTGCATGCACGGCATGCTTCTTAATTACATATCAGAAGTGGCAGGCTGCACGGACTCGGCAAGGGAGACGCAAAGCGGAACGGAAGTATTGAAACGCCATGAACCTACATGATCAAACTTTTGCCCAGCTATCTAAATCGGGCTGTCCCTAACAACCAATTGTGTTTAGCCACATGTTTAATTATGACAATCTTATGAGTTTCAATTTTTTTTATTTAAAACAATATACATTCCGATATAAATTTTGCGTACATAGTGTACATAATGTTTCCAAACATAATACCAATCCGTGAGTACAAGCTACTCATTTCCATTCAGTATCACGCACCTTTTTCATCTTACACAGTTATATTTTTAGACGGTGGTTCAAAATCGATCAAATTTGTAATTAAAAGAGTATAATCGAAAGGGGCTTTCAAATTTCCACAAGGAAAACCCCATACAGTCAGGCAATCTTGATCAGTCTGCCACTGGAGAGGTCTGGCGCCGGCATTTTCCAAGCTCCCAGGCTTCCTCTTCGGGCAAGCTGACTACTCCAGCCGTCACATGCAGCAGTCCCAGGTGAAGACGCCCAGCAGGTTAAATTAAATTGATCCTCTTCTGGAAGAATGCTAGCTACCGCTGCATTCGTAAGTATTAGTACTATCACTCCGAGTATATGAAGTCTCCGTAGCAGGCGCACCCAAATACATCGTCTTCGTGGTTTCAGCCATAATAAAAACTGTGCCGCAATGTTAAACCGTACGAACGCTGTTGCACCTATATACTAAATGTGACGTCAGGCGTCCGCTCTCTTCTGATTGGAAGAGCAACCATATATTTTTTTAACGTGCATATGGATTGGTGGAACATTTCAATCCATTTCGATCCGTATCTTTCGCTATATATACCAGCATTTTGTTACATGGTTTCACCTGTTCTCAAGACAAGATGTATACTATGCAGACTAGTGTAGAGTCATCATCCATCGTATCGGGCATGCTCTTCAACCCGGACTACCCCATGTATGTCAAAGTATCATGGGCTATCACCAAGATTACGGCCATGGCTATTTGGAAAAGAAGAATTTATGTGGAGAGACAAGGCTGTCTAAAGAGGGTCTTACTCTACGGACCTGAAGTGCGACGAAGTTTGAGGAAAAGAAGACACGTGAAGAGATGTGACTTATGTTTACTGTCTTTGATTAACAACCCCAACGGCCCTTTTTCAGGTCATCCAGATCACTAGAAAAGAGTAGTCCATCATTGCTATTAGTGGTTGTATGTATGTTTGTTTGTCTATGTGTATGTGTAACCCTACATTCCCCGTTTGACCCTATAAACCCATTTGACCCTATTAATCTTTTCGACCCTGTAAACCCATTCCCATGTTAAACCTATATCGCCTATATATTATGATATGACCCCATACCTCCCCCTGCATGTAAGTCTACGGGCGCCTATATAAATATGATATGACCCCCACTAGCAACATACAACTACTGATACGTCACAGTTGGGAAAAAATTGGGATTGTTTGTAGGCAATTCATCCTGGAACAGTACCCGGAACTCCATCTGAAATTGAAGCGTTCAAACAGGAATTAAAGACATCAATAGTAAATGCGATGTACAAACAGATAATCGGAGAAAAGTTTGAAAATGTATATGGAAAACAAAGAACAGAAACGAATCAAAAAGATATACTGGATATGTGATGGAGTAGCTGTTTTGTGGATTTTGTTTATTTGGTCAAAACGTAAAGTTGCTTCTCAACACGCAGTGGCAAAAGATGTGGGATTTAGCAATGAACAATCAATTAAAGTACAAGGGCGAAGCCTGTACGAAGTATAACCACAAAATAAACCCTGTATTTTGCACAACGACGAAGGCTCGATTTCGTCCTACCCAGACATGCTTTAAGTCTGCTAACTTTTGCAGATAATACATAACAATATGTCGTGTGCCTTCGGCACAACCTTTTCTTTTTATGTGCTTTTTTTAGCACAATAAATGTCAACTGAAGAAAATACCCACAAACAGTATAAAGCAATTTTCCATGAAAATACCCACAAACAGTATAAAGCAATTTTCCATGAAAATACCCACAAACAGTATAAAAGCAATTTTCCATGAAAATACCCACAAACAGTATAAACGCAATTTTCCAAGAAAATACCCACAAACAGTATAAAAGCAATTTTCCATGCGGAACTTAAATCTGAGCTCACAATTGCATACAGAATGCTTTTAAGGAAACTATCGAAGTTTACAATTGGTCCACCATTAATAAAGGGCACTAAAGAGATTGCAAAGGTAATTATCTCATTTTCATTAAACCAATCCATACTTGACTACCTGATATCAAGTAAAGTTTTCCCTGACAAATCGTAAATACCATACAACTGAGTGCAAACTCATGCTGTCAGACTGTTCGTTGTTGGCTACCCCTTTCAGCTATATAAATAACATGTCTAGCGAAACAGAAAAACATTTTTCATTCAATTTACCACGCCACATTAAAATCTACTTGTACTCTTGCATACAACATACTTTTAAAGAAGCCATTGAAGTTTACAATTTTTCAACCATCAACAATGGATATTGAAGAAGTTGTCGAGCTGATAATTCCATTTTCACTAAACCAGCTGACAATAGGTTACCTGATAGCGAATTGATTTTTATCCGACACAACTTTTACACAATTGATAGAATAGCTTTTGTTGTTAGGTAAATAGCTTATGAGAGGAGTGAAAAGGCAACACAACGTAATTGAGAGTTTACAGACACCAAAATGATTTGGTCAGGGACATTAACATTATGTAAAAGTTGTCTGTAAAAGTTATCTGTTTCAACATAGACACATAACGTATCTGTGTCAGTCACGTAACTGTAAAAGTTATTTGTCTCAACATAGATGCATAACGTATCTGTGTCAGACATGTCACTGTAAAAGTTATCTGTATCAACATAGATGCATAACGTATCTGTGTCAGTCATGTCACTGTAAAAGTTGTCTGTATCAACATAGATGCATAGCATATCTGTGTCAGTCATGTCACTGTAAAAGTTGTCTGTTTCAACATAGATGCATAACGCGTCTGTGTCAGTCATGTCACTGCAAAAGTTATCTGTTTCAACATAGATGCATAACGCATCTGTGTCAGTCACGTCACTGCAAAAGTTATCTGTCTCAACATAGATGCATAACGTATCTGTGTCAGTCATGTCACTGTAAAAGTTGTCTGTCTCAACATAGATGCATAACGTATCTGTGTCAGTCACGTCACTGTAAAAGTTGTCCGTCTCAACATAGATGCATAACGTATATGTGTCAGTCATGTCACTGTAAAAGTTGTCTCTCTAAACATATGTGCATTATCAATCTGTATCAGTCATGAGTAGTTTCATTTTATTACCGTAGTTGCTTTTCAATTTAGTGTAGTATAATTCATACATCAACTGTTCGGATAGTCATAGTGAATCCACTAAAGATACTTTTGGATAGTTCTAACACAGTAGATCCACGATAGATATGTTTGGTTAGAACTAGCACAGTAAATCTACTATAGATACTTTTGGGTAGCCCTATCATAGACAATCCAATATATATACTTTTGGGTAGCTCTATCACAGTAATTCCACTATAGATACTTTTGGGTAGCTCTATCACAGATAATCCAATATATATACTTTTGGGTAGCCCTATCACAGTAATGCCATTATAGATACTTTTGGGTAGCTCTATCACAGTAAATCCACAATAGACACTTATGGGTAGCTCTATCACAGATAATCCAATATGGATACTTTTGGGTAGCCCTATCATAGTAATTCCACTATAGATACATTTGGGTAGCTCTATCACAGTAATTCCACTATAGATACTTTTGGGTAGCTCTATCACAGTAAATCCACTATAGATACTTTTGGGTAGCTCTATCACAGTAAATCCACTATAGATACTTTTGGGTAGCCCTATCATAGACAATCCAATATATATACATTTGGGTAGCCCTATCACAGTAAATCCAATATAGATACTTTTGGGTAGCTCTACCACAGTAATTCCACTATAGATACTTTTGGGTAGCTCTACCACAGTAATTCCACTATAGATACTTTTGGGTAGCTCTATCACAGTAAATCCACTATAGATACTTTTGGGTAGCCCTATCACAGTAAATCCACTATAGATACTTTTGGGTAGCTCTATCACAGATAATCCAATATATATACTTTTGGGTAGCCCTATCACAGTAATGCCATTATATATACTTTTGGGTAGCTCTATCACAGTAAATCCACTATAGATACTTTTGGGTAGCTCTATCACAGTAAATCCACTATAGATACTTTTGGGTAGCCCTATCACAGTAAATCCACTATAGATACTTTTGGGTAGCCCTATCACAGTAAATCCAATATAGATACTTTTTTGGGTAGCTCTACCACAGTAATTCCACTATAGATACTTTTGGGTAGCTCTACCACAGTAATTCCACTATAGATACTTTTGGGTAGCTCTATCACAGTAAATCCACTATAGATACTTTTGGGTAGCCCTATCACAGTAAATCCACTATAGATACTTTTGGGTAGCTCTATCACAGATAATCCAATATATATACTTTTGGGTAGCCCTATCACAGTAATGCCATTATAGATACTTTTGGGTAGCTCTATCACAGTAAATCCACTATAGATACTTTTGGGTAGCTCTATCACAGTAAATCCACTATAGATACTTTTGGGTAGCCCTATCACAGTAAATCCACTATAGATACTTTTGGGTAGCCCTATCACAGTAAATCCACTATAGATACTTTTGGGTAGCCCTATCACAGTAAATCCACTATAGATACTTTTGGGTAGCTCTATCACAGATAATCCAATATATATACTTTTGGGTAGCCCTATCACAGTAATGCCATTATAGATACTTTTGGGTAGCTCTATCACAGTAAATCCACAATAGATACTTATGGGTAACTCTGTCACAGATAATCCAATATGGATACTTTTGGGTAGCCCTATCATAGTAATTCCACTATAGATACTTTTGGGTAGCTCTACCACAGTAATTCCACTATAGATACTTTTGGGTAGTTCTACCACAGTAAATCCACTATAGATACTTTTGGGTAGCTCTACCACAGTAATTCCACTATAGATACTTTTGGGTAGCCCTATCACAGTAAATCCACTATAGATACTTTTGGGTAGCCCAATCACTGTAAATCCACTATAGATACTTTTGGGTAGCTCTACTACAGTAATTCCACTATAGATACTTTTGGGTAGCTCTACCACAGTAAATCCACTATAGATACTTTTGGGTAGCTCTACCACAGTAAATCCATTATAGATATTTTTGGGTAGCCCTATCACAGTAAATCCATTATGGATACTTTTGGGTAGCTCTACCACAGTAATTCCACTATAGATACTTTTGGGTAGCTCTACCACAGTAAATCCACTATAGATACTTTTGGGTAGCTCTACCACAGTAAATCCACTATAGATACTTTTGGGTAGCCCTATCATAGACAATCCAATATATATACTTTTGGGTAGCTCTATCACAGACAATCCAATATATATTCTTTTGGGTAGCCCTATCACAGATAATCCAATATATATACTTTTGGGTAGCTCTATCACAGACAATCCACTATAGATACTTTTGAGTAGCCCTATCACAGATAATCCAATATATATACTTTTGGGTAGCCCTATCACAGACAATCCAATATGGATATTTGTGGGTAGCCCTGTCACAGTAAATCCACCATAGATACTTTTCGGTAGATCTTTCACATACAATCCAATATGGATATTTTTTTTGGAACCCCTGTCACAGTAAATCCACCATAGATACTTTTGTGTAACTTGAATGTCATTAAAATTTATCTCATCCTTCATGGCTCTGAAAAGTTGTCTCTCTCGACATGAATGCACAATGAATCCGTATCAGTCATGAGCAGTTTTATTCTATCACTTTCAGTTTAGTGTAGTATAATTCATGCATCAACCGTTCGCATTGCTTTAGCACAATAAATATTAATTGATAGATTTGGTAAGTTTGATTTTTTTGTTTTTCATTGTGACCAGCACCAACTCATACGTTGCTGACCTCCGGGCAAATATATATAATATATATGGCAATTGAAAAATGTATTTTCATCTGCAAATATTTTAACTGTTGTACTCTTTCTGAGATTTTCTATGTTTCCCAAATACTGAATTATTCATTAGTGTGAAGATTTTTTTTTCAAACTCACTCGTAGCTTTTTGTCTCAAACGTTTATTGAACTCTATGTATGCTTTTAACTAAGGTTGCTGTTAAAACAATACAGTAATGTGTATCATTTTCACTTTAAAACACAACTTCATATAAAGCTTAAATATTTTTTTAGTGTATCACATATTACTAGTTGTTTTTCAATGTGCAGATTAGTTTTGGTTGATTGTGTTTAGTACCCATGCAATCATTTATCAATTAGTAGAATGTGTTTAGTACCCATGCAATCATTTATCAATTAGTAGAATGTGTTTAGTACCCATGCATCATTTATCAATTTGTCGATTGTGTTTAGTACCCTTGTACCCTTGCAATAATTTATCAATTAGTAGAATGTGTTTAGTACCAATGCAATCATTTATCAATTAGTAGAATGTGTTTAGTACCCATGCATCATTTATCAATTTGTCGATTGTGTTTAATACCCTTGTACCCTTGCAATAATTTATCAATTGGTTGATTGTGTTTAGTACTCTTGCAATCATTTATCAATTAGTAGAATGTGTTTAGTACCCATGCAATCATTTATCAATTAGTTGATTGTGTTTAGTACCCTTGCAATCATTTATCAATTAGTAGAATGTGTTTAGTACCCATGCAATCATTTATCAATTAGTAGAATGTGTTTAGTACCCATGCAATCATTTATCAAGTAGTTGATTATGTTTAGTACCCTTGCAATTATTTATCAATTAGTAGAATGTGTTTAGTACCCTTGCAATCATTTATCAATTAGTAGAATGTGCTTATTACCCTTGCAATCATTTATCAATTAGTAGAATGTGTTTAGTACCCTTGCAATCATATATCAATTTGTAGAATGTGTTTAGTACCCTTGCAATCATTTATCAATTGGTACATTGTGTTTAGTACCCAAGCAATCATTTATCAATTAGTAGAATATGTTTAGTACCCTTGCAATCATTTATCAATTGGTTGATTGTGTTTAGTACTCTTGCAATCATTTATCAATTAGTAGAATGTGTTTAGTACCCATGCAATCATTTATCAATTAGTTGATTGTGTTTAGTACCCTTGCAATCATTTATCAATTAGTAGAATGTGTTTAGTACCCATGCAATCATTTATCAATTAGTAGAATGTGCTTATTACCCTTGCAATCATTTATCAATTAGTAGAATGTGTTTAGTACCCATGCAATCATTTATCAATTAGTAGAATGTGTTTAGTACCCTTGCAATCATTTATCAATTGGTACATTGTGTTCAGTACCCAAGCAATCATTTATCAATTAGTAGAATGTGTTTAGTACCCATGCAATCATTTATCAATTGGTTGATTGTGTTTAGTACCCAAGCAATCATTTATCAATTAGTAGAATGTGTTTAGTACCCTTGCAATCATTTATCGATTAGTAGAATGTGCTGATTACCCTTGCAATCATTTATCAATTAGTAGAATGTGTTTAGTACCCTTGCAATCATATATCAATTAGTAGAATGTGTTTAATACCCATGCAATCATTTATCAATTAGTAGAATGTGTTTAATACCCTTGCAATTATTTATCAATTAGTAGAATGTGTTTAATACCCATGCAATCATATATCAATTAGTAGAATGTGTTTAATACCCATGCAATCATATATCAATTAGTAGAATGTGTTTAATACCCATGCAATCATTTATCAATTAGTAGAATGTGTTTAATACCCTTGCAATTATTTATCAATTAGTAGAATGTGTTCAATACCCTTGCAATTATTTATCAATTAGTAGAATGTGTTTAATACCCATGCAATCATTTATCAATTAGTAGAATGTGTTTAGTACCCTTGCAATCATTTATCAATTAGTTGAATGTGTTTAGTACCCATGCAATCATTTATCAATTTCTTTTACAACATTGGTAAATCATTTTTATCTGGTACAAGCTTCTCAGATGCTAAGGGATAGTCTTAGCAACTGTGGTGTAGATTTGTTAATTTCTCGAAATCCACCTCTAAAATCCAGCCTGTTTCATTAACATTGGGGATGTTTAACACGTTTTCTCTAACCATCTAATTTGTTCCTCACAAGCCTTCTAAAGTGTTTTACAGGCATGTATTGGCTCATTGCCCAATCATAGATATTATTGAATTCCTAATACATTATACACTACCTTGACTTGGATATGTTATACTCTCCATATTTTTGTATATTTCTATCATCATCAACATAGTATCCATTTGGAGTATATGTGTGGGATGATGTTAATACTACCTCTTATTGCACTTTCAATCATCACGAACATGTCATTATTTACCAAAAGTTCTATCTCAATATGTGATATCTTTCAACTGACATCATGAGCTAAACCGCATGTACTGTAATATTGTGCTGGGTCAAGTATGTAGTGTGCCGTACAGACACTTCGAAGCTCCTCGTAAACGTCACAGCTCATTAAAGAATCTTTCTTGACGCAATAGTCACGAAGGTCACCGAGTGTTTTTAATTTGAAGTGTGAGAACGCATTACAAACTTGTAATCATCAACAGATATGTTAGAGTCACTGAGCCTTGAATAAAACCTTTATATTGGTAGTACAGATGTTTCACTCAATGGTTCAAAGTTATCACTGTATTCACATGGATAGATTTCTTTCCCCAATTATGTAGGTTTTATGTTTTAAATATGGTTAACTGTTTCTGTAAATTTGTCACCACTATGGTAATGACTGCCCCATGAGCCGAAAACTATATACAGAGCTAATCGTTTTTTTTTTTTTTATCTGTTATTTTCTTGCCGTCTTCTCCCTTCGCCATCGTTATTGAACATAATCTGGTATGAAATCCATTTTCATATGTAAATACCATTGGTTTTTCATTTCTCAACTCGTTGTAGACTCACTATCCTATCCAAACAGTCGTAACTCTACCCCCACCCCCACCAAAAAACAAAAAAAAAAAAATTCTGTATGCAATTAGTAAACTATTTGCCTATAACATTGAATTGTCATACATACAGAAACATGATGGGATGTGCTTATCTCTTCGCACTGTCTAAGATGTAATGGTTTGATTTATAGCATAATTACAATTTGTGGTCAGTGGCTAGTACACTTCGTGGAGAATTGTCGCTTTCAAAATCGCAATAAACGACATTTGGGACTTTCAAATGATAATGATTATTTCTGAATTTGACAACTGGTTCCTTTCCAGGCATATATATCGAACTACATTCACGGTAGCATATCTCCCCAATCGTAATGTTAAATTTTGATAGACCCCTAGGGTCACATCTATAATGTTAAATTTTGATAGACCCCCAGGGTCACATCTATAATGTTAAAATTCCTCGAGACTGCGATACCGTGCCAAACGTAATGTTATATTCTCATGGAATTCATACTCCATAGTGGCCCAAACGTAATGTAAAATTCCCATATCCTCTATATCGATGACCCAAACGTAATGTAAAATTTCCATATCCTCTATATCAATGCCCCAAATGTAATGTAAAATTCCCATATCCTCTATATCAATGCCCCAAACGTAATGTAAAATTCCCATATCCTCTATATCAATGCCCCAAATGTAATGCAAAATTCCCATATTCTCTATATCGATGCCCCAAATGTATTGTAAAATTCCCATATCCTCTATATCGATGCCCCAAATGTAATGTTAAATTCCCATATCCTCTATATCGATGCCCCAAATGTAATGTTAAATTTCCATATCCTCTATATCGATGACCCAAATGTAATGTTAAATTCCCATATCCTCTATATCGATGCCCCAAATGTAATGTTAAATTCCCATATCCTCTATATCAATGCCCCAAATGTAATGTTAAATTCCTATACCCTCTTTATCGATGCCCCAAATGTAATGTTAAATTCATATGACATCTATAGTGTCCGAAATGTAATTATAAATTACAATGGCCCCAAAATCACCCCCATACAATAATATCGAGAACCATCTGTTATAGGAGCTGCAGCAAAGGAGTAATTTAATTAAGTTGTGTGCGATACATTAAGGGGGTTCATTTCAGTTCCAAGTTTTTAATAGGGACGGAGAAAATATATATAATTAAGGTTAAAATTAGTCTATAATGAGTTTCTTGTTTATTTTGGCTGGGATTACCATACACTTTTTATGTCAGCCTTTATTTTCTCCGAAGACAAGAATTATTTGAGCTAAATAGATCTGACGTAAAAGATCTACATTTATGATATAATAATCACTGTACGAGTCGGAGTAATATATTATAATCACTGTGCGAGTCGGAGTAATATATTATAATCACTATACGAGTCGGAGTAATATATTATAATCACTGTACGAGTCGGAGTAATATGTCTAAAGTACATATTGCAGTTAGTTAAGTCCGTTATAGACTTTTCTTTCTTGTTCTTTTTTCTCTTTCTTTCTTTCGGTAGTTTTTTTCGATAGATAGAAAGATATATAGATATATATGGTCAAGGCTGTCGTAAGGGGCGGGCGAAAAGGGCGATCGCCCGTGACGCCATTTCGCGGAGTTTTTTGGTATTTTTTCCCGAGTGGGTGGCGCCGAAGTCTACGCTCGCCTGGGGCGCCGTTTCTTCCAGCGCAAACTTGCGACGGCCCTGGATATGGTTCTTACAGACACAATATTTTCTTAAGTGAATAATTCTAGACTTACCAAATATTAGATGAATATAAATATTGATTAACATTCCTGTAGCCTTTTGTTTATTTTCGTAATTATTTTTTTTTATCTTAAAAGGAACAAACTATCAATTATAGAATACATTTACCTCCTCTACCCCCACCCCACCCACACAAGGGTAGTAACAGGAAAGTAGCACGGTTTCAGCCTTTGAAGCGAGGAAATAACATTTCAACATGGCACCGTCGTGTTGCGATTTCGAAAGTCAGTATTCTGTAATAGGAGATGGCGATATTCCCATCATTAAATACAAAGACAGGCCTCACAGTATTTATAGCAGACGTTAAAGGGCCGATTGTCAAGGGATATATATGCCTGGGTATGTCTTTCGCTTTGAGAATTCAGATAGATTGAGATTCTGTACCGAATCATATATTTTCGCCAACGAAAACAATAACTTAACTTGAGCTGAAAGGAATAACGAATATTTGAATCAGAATACCTTTTTGTCAGTTTTGGAATAGAAAACTGGTATTCCAACAGGAAGTGTCTATTCGCACGGTCACCATGTACAAACTTTAACAAAGACTAGTTGAACGGCTGTCGTTTACCCACATACTCATAACAGTGGGTTACATCCCTTGGTTAGGAAAACGCCACACTATATTCTGAAAGAGTATGACCTCTGAGGAGCGTGTTGCACCCTCTGTGGCAAAGACTATCCGCACTGCAACCGGTGAATGCATTAGGGGCGAGTCCGAAATGTTTAAAAAAAATGATCTCGCATAAATTCGGATTGCGCATCATTGATCATGTCCGACAAAGAAAAAGGAAATACGTTCGACATTTGCATTGATTTTTTTCCGCCATATTGCAAAATCGTTTTAACGAGCACAATAAAAAGTTGATAATAAAGATAAGGAATATTTTATAAATTAGATGAATGTGTTGATAATAAAGATAAGGAATATTTTATAAAGTAGACGATCGTGTTGATAATAAAGATAAGGAATATTTTATAAAGTAGACGATCGTGTTGATAATAAAGATAACACATATTTTATAAAGTAGACGATCGTGTTGATAATAAAGATAACACATATTTTATAAAGCAGACGATCGTGCGGTAACTGGTTCAGTTGGAAGTATAATTTATAGCAGACGAAGGCAAACGTGGAAATCCAGCACAAATCAGCCATTTTTCGAATATCTTTATTGGAATTTTTGTAAGGTATTTTGGATATGAATGGTATTGGATCTTAAATTTGTCTTGCTGAATTAGCAACAGTGTCACATTGTACCAGTTTTACAGAAAATGGCTGCAAAAATAGCGTTAAAGGCAATCAATAGTGAACATGAGTATATACTTTTAAACGTATAATTTTCTGACAGATGCAATTCTTAAATTGGAATTACCAATATGCATAAAATCTGACACTATCCTTTTCTTTGTTTTCTTAAAAAGTCAGTAACCTAGATGTCAGTTTCATATCACTAAGAGGTGCACGTGCTAATTGAAATGACTTTCGAACAGAACCATTTAAATTGTAATGGTCGATGAGTTTGTTGTTTCAATCAGGCTTGCTACTCTCTATTTTTGCTGTACAAATCCATACTTTTGAACATATATTTTAATATTTTAATTTGTACAGGGATTATTTCCTTTTTGTTGGGAACCCCTCTTTACCCATGAAACCAAATGGATCTACTCGTAAACTTGGTCGAGGCAGGGAACCAGTTCCCCGGTACCTGGCCCTGGTAGAGATTACATTACACTGTTTACTGAAGCCACAATGCCATTTCACGCCTATTGCAGTGTGCATGTTACTTATAAGATGAAGTCAATACCCGTGTATCGGTTTCAGTTAAATATGTTATTTCTTCAGTTGAAATATGATTTTTTTTTAAACATTTTATTTTATGGCTTAGTAGAAACTCCGAATGTATGATTGGGGCATTTTATAGTTGGTCAAAAAGTCAATTTTATCGGATATGTCCGGCGCATATAACCAATTCTAGAGACATGCAATAAACATATTTAATTACATTTTAATTAAATAAAATTTGTGTGGAGATGGGTGGGTGGTTGGTCAATAAATACCAAAGTAGTTAAAGAAACGAGGATGGACATCGCCCATAGGACTGGGATCCATTTTCTGTGTGCGTGCGCGTGGGCGATGCAGGGCTGTTTATTGGGGATGGGGGCCACCATTCATGTTTCCGTCGCAAATAACAGCCCCTTTTTACGTGGAAATACCAGTAAATAGACCCCGCCCCCCCCCCCCAAAAAAAAAAAAAAACATTGGGGAGCAGCGAGGGACGGTACAGTTCGATGAGCAGGTAAGACGATTTTCGTTCATACAGGAACGCCGTATTCAAGTGGAGAGCCACTCTAGTAAAAACAGCGCTTCTGTATGAACACCAGCTCAGTGCCTTTGTCAGCTTCAACTGGTTGATCTGACAAGCTCCTGTCGGCTGAAAATATTTTGGTCAGTGTGTTATGCATTGACAGTTTCGATATTTATAGAACCAGCTGTTGCTGGCAGGGGAGAAACAATATTGTGTACACTCTACTGGTTTGCGTTTATACAGGACTGCATTTAAAACTCTACTGAACGGCAGAAAAATACAGTTGGACCCCTGCCAATACTTGGTTACGGTCTGCGTTACAAGCATAAGCTGTATATACTTTTTGCGCATATATATCTTTGAAAAGAGGACACCCAATTTGCGTAAACGAGGATAATTACCAAAAGTTATTGTAGTAGTGCTTTGCCTGTAGGTCACTTTCTTCTTTCAAGATTTATATTAAACGGCTATAGGTAGCGCATGTTACTAATTTTTTTCTATAAGTTTCATTGGCGTAGCAAGGAATGTTTGCCGCCCCCCCCCCCTCCAGAAAAACTTAATTCTAGGGTCTCCTCTCAATAAAAATGTTGTTTGATGGGGATTTTGGGCCCCCATTTGGGGGTTGCTTGGGCGGTTGCTACGCCTGTGGTATGTTTGTATTCCACTCCAGATGCGATGTGTACTGTATATCACAATCTAATTCCAAAATACTGCCTTCTGGGTGTCTATATCCATACACAGAGGCTCCGGGCTCCCAACATTCGACTGTCTTGCTATAATGACCACCTAAAATAAGCATATACCTTAGTCGTTGGAATATAGGATCAATGCGATCATGGATCCCGCTTGCAAATGGTAGAGAATATTTGAGAAGGCTAATACAATACGACCAGGAATTTGTGTCGTGGGTGCGGTTGATCAAAATATTCCGAAGGGTAAGTGTCAGCGAGTCAAATCATATAAGTGTGGGGCAGCGATAATGGTGGAGAGTAGGCTTACACCACAGGCTCCCATGCCAAGGCCAGTTGTAATAAGGGCAGAGTCAGCACCATCAATGGCATTGACAAATCGGATATACATTTTGTTCAGTGCAGCCCTCGTCGTTCGTTCTTGCTCAAACCATTGACTGACCTCGAGATTTGTTGGAGTCTATAGCACCGAGTTGACGTCCCATCAGTGGGTAGCTATGGATAATACCTGGCTTTGGATTAGTCGAATCTAACCGCTTCAGTTTTGAAATCTTAGGGCAACATATAACTCAATACCGGGTTAGCATACGTGGTCATGCTGATTTGGGAAGTCTGAATTCTTGAATTAGCAAGAACAACTTTATATTAAGGTGCTCTTTTCCTTTTAATTGTTTGGCCATTAGGTTGAATATTCGGACCTCTTCAGCATTGACAACAATTGTATGTAAGAAAGCACACACACCTATAACTGGGTTCAATATAGCTTTCGTCACTGGATTTAGCATCTCCATTTGTCCCGCATCTACCAGTCAGAAAGTTTTTCGGCCACTAGGGCGTCGACATATAACCTTTAACATAGTAGCTTCTGTAGGTTTGAATCTTGAGAACAACCATGATGAGCAAGCCGTGGTTAATGAGAATGCGTTGTTCATCAATAACCCAGATCTTTAACTCGTTGATTATTCCATGTTTCAGCCGCTTAACCTCTGGGTTAAGATATTGGACAGTCGTGGGAATGCAAGATTCGAGACAAGAAGCAGGAACAATTCCTAGAAGTGTGGAGGGGATGCCGTTGACAAAATTGTCTGTCATGGAAAGCTGGTCTAAGCTGAAAAAGAGGGCCTTTTGCTCGATAAAGTCGTCTGGCCTGTCTCCATCTTAACTGCTGGCGCTGAGCAGCCTCTCAGCATCGGGTCAAAAGAGGAATCGCAAGCTAGGACTAAGTTGCACCTCATAATTAACCGGGACCACCATCGTTATCAGCCAGTTGGCCTTGGAAATCTCGTGCGACAGATCTGGAAGTGCCCATGTTATTTGCTTTGCAAGCATGTTTGCCTTGCTAGCATGTCAAAGCCGCGGAGGTCTGGTTCAATCGTTAAAGTACTCGCTAAACTACCATTCTGTCGCCATTGAAAGGAATCTGCCGCCCTGACATTGTGCCAGCCAACCCAGTAGATGATCGATTGGAGGCCAACCATACCCCCACCTCTCTGCCCACAAACGGTTGTCAGCGTACTGCTGCAGGGGGATTGCATTTTTATATTGGTAACTCGTTGGGGTAACAAACATGATGTATAATGGCACCAAAAGCCTTCAGTTTTAATTGAGATGCTCAGTGCTAAGCCGGAGTGGTCTATATGTAGGTTAAGACCTTCACTCTCACCTTTCCAGAAGTGTTTGCCAAGTGTAGGGCTTACAATGTTAAGTCGGAGGACGCGGCTGCCAAAAATTTAAGCGACAACCCTAGTAGTTTTGGTAAAACCAATTTAGTTTCACCGTTTGGTGCACCACGATGTTCGCGTCATTTTAGCATCGGAACACCTCACGGCAAATGACCCGCAGCCCAGTGAGAGTGCCTGTCAGGCGCATAAAAAACAATACAACGTGACAGCATACGGAAAACTGCACGGAGTTTCGGATTTTGCCGCACACAGACTGGCGCCAAAACAAGAAGCGTCCACGACGAGCTTGATTGGCGTATTACTGTTGCCCGGCACACGACAGTGAATTTCCGGAAACCGTGTGTTGGTCGCCTGACGAAATGAAGAATGAAGTATTAACAGTTTTGGTTTGACCACTATTCGCAGGGAACAAATGCCAATGCCGCGTGCGTAAGTTTTGTTCGAGAGGTGTCGGGGGACTTTACACAGGCTCTTGTTGAGCGTAATAACAACTCGATCTGGACGTATGTGTGGGCCATCCAGGACGAGCAGGCACAGAGTAGAACTAGTATCTTTGGGACAGGCACAACATTCGACGCGCAGAAGCAGCTCCTGATAAACATGGAAAACGCCCAAAATAGCCTCATAGACTTTGCAAATGCAATTAATAAGAACTAGAATATGATGTGCTACGTCCACTCTAAGGTCGACTTTCTGTTTCAAATCGGCCTTTACATGGCCCCGCGTGATATGGAACTCTGCATCGGCACATTCGAGGGCTACAACGACGAGATTGTAGTGGCAGGTGCTGAGCAGATCCTGGGGTTATTACTGATGTGAACACAACCCCAGTACCAACGCCCACTGTTACGGATGAAATGAGCATAGTACATCCGATGGACATGCCTCGCTTTGATAGCATAAGATCATACCCAATGCCGTCAGGATGCTTGAGATTGTGACGCCCTGCTCGTGATAGAGCGTGCGGAGGCTTATGTCCTCCCGAGTAATATTAGTTCCGATATCTCAGACGGTCTCTACGACCTCCTCAATGGTCGTCGTATTCTCACCAGCATTCTCGACTAAATTTTCCGATGAAACAGTCTCAATTTGCTAGCTGGTCAGCAGATTTCTTCTAGCATTCTGAAGCGCGGCCTTCTGCTTTGTGGAGTGACGTCTCGAGGTCATTCGCGTGCACTCTTCGAATTTCAACTGATTTCTGAAGACCCCCACGTTAAGTATGATTAGGCTTATGTATTGACGCCGGCTTAGCCGCTGGCTCTCGCTCGTAAACAGGCGTTTGTGGTCATCACCAAGTCGAAAGCTGTTATAGTTTACTTTCGTAGGGCGCAGGACGTACTTGTTTTCTACCGTTGCGTAAAAGACATCTATGGTCCTTTTTAGCTGTTCCTGTGGTTCCTGTCATGGAGATTTCGCAGCCGCTCAAGAATGCCGCTGCTGCATTCAGTTGCATTCCACTCGTTGTCACCAAACAAGACGTCCAGCACGCTTAGCTCTGTCTCTTTTGATTCTTGTACCGGTCCCTTTCGAAACGCCCAAATTCGTCCATCACGAAATCAACTTCTCCCTCTGCCATTGTTATGTGACACAATTTAACATAAAACCGCAGAGCGTTCAGTTTACTTAAACAAGATGGCATCACAATGCATAGTTGAACAATAAGTTCCGCCCACTTACTTGTCGTTGCTACGGCTCACAAGTTATCGTCACTCTGGAGGATTCAGTAGCATTAGGAACAGATTCATTAGAAAATATTCCTGACAATATTTCTGAAAATTTCCTACTTGACTGCAAGGATTTTGCAGATCGTGTGTTAAAGAAAGACTTGAACTACTACACACAAGGATATATTCATGAAATTAGGATTTTGAATGGCGAAAATGAGGTGAAAATTTCAGCACGTTGCTGGCGGTCTAGGAGAAAGAATGAACATCATCACAAACTTCAAGTATACATTTCACTTGAAGGGGAGGCCCCCCCCCCGAATCTTTCTGTTGTTGCAAAGTTAGGTAAGTTCATTAATTAAAAAAGAATTTCTAGTATAATTTCAATAATTTTTTTTTATCTAAATAAAACTTTTGTTATGTATTGTTCATGTATAATTGTCATGTAAGAATAAATAACCAAGTACTTTTTCTGATCTATGATAAAAATATTTTACTTATTATCAATTAAGAATTTAATTTTATTTAGGAAAAACAATAACTTTAAAATAAATAAATAAACAATTTATAAAAAAATTTTCCAGAATGATTGAATAAATTTAAATTATTGCAGATCCATGTAAAACGATAATTGATCATAATCTGTTTAAAAAAGAAAGAAAAAACAATGGTACGTCGAAATATACAACTACAGCCACATTGACTGGGGTATATTTTCATCCGGTTTTAATTTTGTTTTGAATTTCGCCATCGTTTTCACTTGTGCATTGTTTAATACCTTTTGCGATGGCGTTGCCGCTCGCCTCTCGTCCATAACCGTAATCTGCTTCCCATTACCGCATTTGCAATCGCTGAATCAGTTAGACGTTCTTGACCGGCTTCATTGATGACTTTGCTAAACGCGGCTGGCATTGTTCTGTCGATGGAAGTGTAATTGGTTTTGATTCTACACGCGGTGCTCAAGTCACTAAGCGTCGTAGTCGATCTCAAAGCGATTGAAACGCCCGCGATCCAAGATTTTTCAAACGATCTGCAACAACGTTTTTGATGCTATTAACGACCCGCATTGCAACTTGATTAGCGATTGGTGCATCGCGTGAAGACAACGCCGTTAGCACTTTGGGTGCGCCTGTGAACCATCCCCGGACAACATCACCAAGTTCATTGCCATAATATACCGCGCAAATGGGTTTTCTCGCGTTTACAACACGCACTGGTATCACACGCCCACGTACGACTGTCCTTATATTTCAATGTAAGGTCGATCTCTAATGTACAGTTGTATCGCCATGGTCTCCGCGCGCAGGTCCAACAGGTGCCCGTCCTGGTCCACAAGGTTAAAACGAATATTTGTCAACCGAGGATTATAACATGGAAGATACACCGGTGACGCGGGAATAATTAATATAAAATCACCCAGTTCCGCAGTTGGGGGAAAAACCAAAGAGTATGTAACCCTCAGAAACCACACTTGAGCGAGCTCCGCTATCGTAACTGCCACTGATGGAGTCACAGCTTAAATTAATCTGAATCGTTGATGTAATATTAACAATGTAAAAATCTTTTGGCATCGGAAATGTCTTCGGGTCAACCCAAACTGTTCTTATTGACAACCGTGCGAAATCAACCGCGTACGGTGCAGATTCGATCGAGATGACAGAGCTGAGTGTGGGCTCGTCTTCAAGTATGGAAATTTTAGAGTCTTTGCCGGTCACCAATGTGATTCTCGGTCGAATCTCTCCATGTATCGACTCCAAGTCGTGCGCGCACGCGGGGAGTTCGGTATTATTCCAGGTGTCGCCCCTGTCTGCAGAGAATATAAACGAGTTATTCGCGTCAGCGGATTCGCAATGGTATGATGCCCGTAAGTGTAAGTGGTAATTGCATCAGTGAGTATCCTTCGTATAGTGTCGAGCGGTGATATACTCACCTTGGTGCATCGGTACACACCCATGTGACGTTGTTTACTCCTGATCATGTTGGCGGTATGTGTGAATTCGTGTCGCTCGCGAAGACATTCCACGTACATGTCGTGGGTGAGATCCTTTTTCACATTAACACCGGCAGCTCATTTCGCTTTCTTTTTGTTTTCGAATCCGAGACCATCCTGCGGTCCAACCACTATCGAGTACATTTTGAGGCACAGTCCCATGTATTCGATGATAGGTTTACCCGCGCACTCGTCTTTGAATTTCCCCACGACTTTTTGTTTCTATAGCTTTTTAGCGTGTCCTCGGGATAATCACTGGTGTTAAATTCGTTCACGTGTGTTAGATGCGATATCCACGTACACATCGTCGGTGGTTATATGCATCAGCAGCAAGTCGATGTCGTTGTAAAGTATCTTGACACGATCGTGGTAAAATGGTTTTATTTTGTCATAGTAAAACTCATACACGAGCAGCTTCGACAAGTCCAACACGGACGCGCCAAAGTAGATAGGCTTTGTCAGCTTCAGTTTTGATCTTTTATGATGTACGGCAACAAACCCACAATCGAAGATCTTTCAGTATTCGAATGCCGGGTCCGGTATCACGGACAAGGTCGACGCGGATTCGTTTTTGCGGATTCTCCATTGTTTTCATTAGTTTGAAGAATTCTTTTTCAAAATAGTTTTTGGTCTTTGTACGCAGATACGTATTCATCTGGATATAAAGAGCCATCCAAGGGTATTGGCGAAATCGGAGCATTTGATGAATTTTACTTACACACATTCCCAATCGCAAATACAACTGCAGGCTTCGTACGTGAACTACACAGTTGGTTTTCCGCCGAAGATTTAGAACAAGTGCATTCGACGAACTTGCGTCTGGATTCGTCAACGATCGTGCACTGATACGGGGACAGCCATTCGCGGTGGACCGACAACGCTTCCGGTGCCAGCGGGTAGTCGTTGAGGGCGTGGTGAAGCCCATCTGGGTACTCCAAGTCGACGTCGAAGAAGTATATGTGGTCGCTGTTGCTGTTGCGATCGTGTACATATGTGTTGAAGTCCACATCCGCAGGACCTGTACACGAAAACGCGCCGACGTGCAACGGCTAAATGATCGCCCTGCCTAAAGATTGTCAGCGTCAAGATACATGATGTAACTATTTGGGACAGCGGGGTTGTATCCATCCACGCGCGGGTTATTCGCACGAGCGCAACAATGGCTAACATGGAAATCACGCCCTATAAATAGATGCATATCAACATCGGTGAGCAGCTCAAGTTCGACGTTTGTCTTTGACAGGAGAGCGTCACATCCCATTCCCAGTGCCGTAAAATATTGCGCAAAATCGAGCTTGTACTCACGCATGGCGGTCTCGCGGAACGCTTCAAAGACATTCGCGAGCAGCAAAACATCAGTGCGCAAATACAAATCGTAATAGTCACCGAGGTTTTCACATTCTAATGCGGACCAAACCGCGTTTGCGTGTGCGTAGTAGTTGGCAGAAATCCCGTCGCGAGTCATTTACGAATGGAATGCCTCGATCGGTGGCAACTGAGTTTCGGCAAACTTTTCCCAGTCGGTCATATACTGGTACGGGTACACTCTTTTTCGTGTTATCAACTTTAACTTGTTAGTGGTTGTGGACTTTGCACGAGTGGACTTTGTCCACCAACGCCATATCATCTGGTGATTTTGAAGCTTTCAACTACAAGGCAGCTAACTAGTTTCTCCAATGATGGAGGCATAAACTGCTGCGAATCAATGAACTGCAACTGACCCTGTCGAAACGTCATGTATTTTTCCATGTTGATAGGGATGCCGCTTATTGGCTCATTCTATGCTGTTGCGATTACATGTATAATCAAGTGGCTATCATACCCGTGCAAGTTATGAAACACCACAGGGATTTTTATTTTCTTTGGGTAAATTAGCAGCTGCAGATTGCATGCGTTGTTTGCTGTTCCTCGGTACGCACCAGTGATACAACAGTGATCACGAACTTATGAATCGACAGTTCCATCTGTGGAGCTGAAAGCTCCTTCGCAGATCCAGCGATCGTTGGCCGCGATAAACTTATCAATATCATCGCGGGTCATAATCATGCCTGCAGGCGAATCAAGCTGTTTGCGGATTTATTTCCTGGTAACCTTAAGCGATTTAAGAAACACCTAAATTGTGTTCTGACCACGATACAATATTGGTGGCTCCGCTGCTCCATCACATCTGACGACAATGTAACCAAACCCGCATGGGATTTGTTCCGCAACTTGCGTTGTATTTACGTTAATCTCAGGATCGTTCACTGAAACATTCAAACGTTCAAAGTCCGCGTAAATGATATACCGTACTTTCAACCTTCGTTGCACCGCGGTAAATTTCAAAATGTTTTTGCCGGGTTCTGGCATAATTGTACGCTGAGGTTTTTGTTTTTACTGATTCCACCACAGTAAAAGTCATGCTCACATGGAAATATTTTACCGTGGATCTTACTGTGTCGGTTAAGCAATCGGGAAAGGTTCTTTATCCATATGTAATGAGCTAATGACTCTGAACCTTCCATGCCGCTTATCAACATCAGATGAATCTTGGTCCGTCCATGCGAATTTTTGTTTTGCACATGTCGGTATAGTTCAAACGGATAAAAGCCTATGTCCCAAGCGTACACATTAACAGAGCTACCCGGATTAAGTTCTTCAAACTTGTTCAGTGTAGCCTCGGTAACCTGCACTGGAAATTCAATGTTGCTAAAATTAAGTTCACCCAAATATTGCTGGTATTGTCGCGGCTGATCTGTGTTGTCACTCGCGGGATGTAACGCGGACGTAAGCGCCCATTGAAAATATCGATTGTCTTTGTTTTTTTTTTAATACATTTATTACTGACCGCGGCGGAACATTATCTGGCATTGGTATATAATTCGATCCGCGGAATTGTTCGTATGAGGAAGTATGCAGTTGAACGTCTATACATCTGTCAAGAGACCATCTGAACCGGTGTAGGTGAATGTTTCCAATGTGTGGAGAATCTTTTCATTACCTTTATCGATTGCTTCATTGATAGCCTCGGTGTCTTGGCGGTTCATGATTATAAGTGAGCCGCCATGAAGCCACACGGTTTGGGTTCTAAATCCACCCTTGTCTGATGACTTGCGCGAAAGCGGCATAGTCAAATGCGCATGGACAACAATATCCGCTTTAACTCCGATGGTGTTGGAGCGTTGTAACATCGATACGATTTCTGGGCACATATTCGTTACAACTTTTATAACACTTTTGACTGCCGCGTACGTGTTTGGAAAAATCGCACTGTAAGCCACATGATTGTTCTTATCCTTCTATAACTTAAAGTCGGGGACTTCATGTTTGTGCACATACGCGGCAGCCTCAGCGGCGATAGCAGCCGCGGTACGACGGCGGTCTTTTTCACGAATATGCTCAACTGCCTCAGCGGCGATAGCGGCTGCGACACGTCGACGGTTTTGTTCATCCGCAACTATATTCGCAATTTCCGCACGCATGATTCATGGAGGAATTTCAATATTGAATCGTGCTGCTGTTTCACGAAGCTGACTCACGATCTGGCACGGTTCAGCTACAATACCTAAATACACGAGTATGTTAGCTTTTCTTGCACCTCTCGGTATTGGTATGTTACGCTCGCTCGCGAACTGTGTAAGTTGACATACCTTTGCTGGTTGTTGTGGTTGCGGTTGCGGTTCAGTGACGAGTCCTAATAACTCAAGTATGTCAGCTTTTCGCATACGGCTTAGTATTCGTATCCCACGTGTCAGCGCAAGTTGTTTTAGTTGAATCACAATCGGAATGCTGTTATATAAGGGAAAATCTTTGTCTATTTGTGAATTCCGTGAATGAATTTTTTTAATTGTTTTTACTTTACGGGGCGTGGAAATGGCATTTGCCTCAATCCTGGATATTATTTCATTTACTTGGGTATCGTTTTCAACAGCGTCGTCGGGGGGTATTTCCGCAATTGGTTCCGCTGCTGTTGCGCTAGCGGATCTTTGTCGGCGTGCGCGATAATACTCGCGAATAGATCTGCATGGTCGGGAAAGTTAATTTTGAGACTTTACTCCAATTCCACATTTGATACATGGTCGAGCACCCGGAAATTTACGTAACGCGAGCAAATGTGATTTACAGTATTCGTTATGGCATGTTCTGCCACAGAGTTAATATTTTCCAAGGCATACACCATTGCATTGATTGCGTCCTAATACCATTGAACTTCTTATATACAAATTGTATTCTCTAACAGAGATAATCATCGGTGTTTGAATAATCATTTGGGTCTTCGTAAACTGTATTTTTGATTGATAGCATCCATATATTCTGGTGTGACGCTGTGTATTTCTCATCCTTATCATCGCTGGTAAATGGTTGAAAAGATGCTAGCAATGGATATTATTCGATTATACGACCATTCGCTGTAAATGACTTTCGTCAGTCATTATAATTTGTAAATTTTCTCGGATTCGGTTTTTAAGCGCGCTCGTGCACCACGGGACATCGACTGGGGATCAAACTCACATAGATTTATACATTTTTGTCCTGGAATATAATTTTCTTCAATTCGGTATTTGTCCAAATCGCTGCATACTCATCAGTACCCTTAAATATTATACCAACTCGTAAATGACCGCTGACTATAGAATGACATCCCATAACATAAAATGTCTCGCACTTTTCGTATATTGATCCCATAGTCGCTGTGTCTTTGCGTGAAAATATATTTCCATAACTATCGTCACATTGTGACGTTCGCTTAAAATAAAGGCACAGCGACCGTCTCTTAGAATCTTTCTCTTCTGTTTTCTTTTCAGCTGGGGTTTTCTGCATCTCTGTAGCAATTATATTCTGCATCTCTCTAGTAATTATATTATATCACACACCTCTTTAATCACTTGTGCCCACCATTTTTTTTCTAAACATTATTTCACTCGTTTTCCACATCTTTTACGGTTTATTCAATCTTGCAACATGTCATCACTAATTTTATCTAAAAACTCGTCGTAACTCATGTGTCTTGCGTACATTTTCCTATTTTATAATACCAAAAGCATTTCTCTAATTAACTTCTTCTTGGTGATCTTCAAGACTACTACAATAATCGCTCGATTTTTCGTTGTGATGGTTGTTGTTGTCATTGTCATCATCATCATCATTATATTCACTCGTTTTGTTATATGTACTAGGCGGTACAGCCAACGTTAGCAAATTTGTTTTTTCTTGTATCATATCATACAACATCTGCTGAGCCTCTTTGATAAATCTGTATTATGTATTAAGGCGAAAAAAACGACTTAATCTTTTCTGCAACGTTTCGCACACCCCACTGGTTTGGTAAATAATTTCCAGACTCTGATATTTTCATAAATTCTTTTAGAATACTATATGCATCTATCTGTGGATTTTTCGCCATCTATATATACCAGGGTAAATGTCTAACATAAAAATATTCGCATAAACGCAGCCACAGTCAGTATAAAATATAGCTGTGGCAAAATCCGCTTATGCGATATACCGCGATCAATAATCATGCAGTGGCATCGCTGATAGAAAATATATCAGCTATGTCTGAATATTCAACCTAACTGTAGAGAAACTATTTCCTGCTGTGGAGAAAAATAATATAAATAAAACCGCTTACACTTTCGGTGGCGATCAATAGGTCGAACATACAGGCAACTCCGAGCACAGATACGCAACCGCGTAGTGGATTTACAGACAGTAAAAGTCGAGTAACTGTTTGTAAAATCACACACGCGGCCCAATGACGTAGTTATTGTTTGTCAAATAACTGTGATCGCAAATCGATAACAGCCAGTCGCTTATTTTGTTGTTGTTGTTTTTTTGCTATGTGAAGATCTTTTTCCACGCTAGCATTTAAAATTATATTTTGTAAACCCGCATTGTATGCATTAATTTGCAGCAACTAAGATAAAAATACTAAAATAAACGGGTATAGATGGGCTGACTTGTCCCAGTAACAAAAATCTAAAATTCCTAAAGAGCCACTACTCCTTGTTAGACGGTATCTTTAACTTAGAGTTTTAATGTGGGCAGAAGTAAGTCCATTTTCTTAAACCACGAGAGCCGCAAGGGTCGGCAAGGGGGTGGGCCGTCTCTCGTCTCTCGCTCTCAAATATTCAAATAGAAAATTGTGGTATTCGTTTCAGTCCTAAAGTTAACATCGGTATCTTTCTAGGAAGCTGAGCCTGGTACTGAGATTATATCTTCGGGAGAGAGTGCTATGGTTACTTCAACAGCAATGTGTGAGAACTTCTTTGAAGTCCTATACTGTATCTATGCATACAATGTCCTCAATAAACTGATTCCAGTGTATCACTGTTTGTTAAAAGAATGTGCTGATGTGTCTGGGTGTTTTCCACAATATAACATTGAGAGTTTTTTTTTTTTCCCTTGATGTTGACAGTTTCACAATCTCTGAATAATCTTGGTCTAATTTGTCATTTCTTTTTACTGTAAAATACAGCAGTATTTCAGAATAATTTCTCCCATCCCCAGCCTCTGGTTTGAAAATACCTCGATCGCAAGGTTAGGGACTCCGAAAAATCAAACTTGGACCCGGCAGGCTTACATTGGTAGAAGTCCTAAGACAATGTATTGATAAGTGAAGAAGAAGAAAAAAAGAGAGAAAAGTCAGATTATATATGATCTGACTAATTGTATTGCCATTTGCACGCGCGCCCGTATATGTGTGTGGTCTTTTTTTTTTTTACGTTCAGTACATTTTAGATTTATGACCCTCGTACGGGAAAACAAAAACTTAAAAGATCCCAAAGATCAGCAGCACCCTGTCATTAATGACTATACCAGGACAAGTTGGATAAATTAATTTATTACATACAACTACATTTTTAAGGTTTATGATAAGGAAGAATCTCCTTCATAGAAATAAAAGGTCTGCAGTAAAGTTATGGCATATTTGTGGCAAAGTTGCAGCACACAGATATGTAAAAATAATATAAAAACATATTAATCATACTTTGCTTATGGAAACCTAAGCAAGATTTTCTTTTACTCAGTTGTCTAGATCTGCAGTAAAAGTAGATCAGTCCCTATCCAGTCATTAGGTTCAACCCACCCCCTTTGTCCACTTCAGGTAGAAATTTTTGCCAATATTTAACAAAATGGAGTTACTTGACAGAGGTTCAAATATCAGGTTTACAAAGCAGTAATACATTATCTCCTGTTCTTGCATTACTATTTTCCTGGTGCTAGTCCCCAGTCCAACGTGAATGCCCTGTTTCTTCAGTTATTTCCGTCAATCGGAACATCGTTCTTCATTTCCTCGCGCTTCATGTAGTTCTCACGTGCCTAATGGCACTTGACGTTTTTCATCGTGAGTAGTCTTTTAGCGTATCTACTGTCAATTGTATAATTTTTTATGCTGTAATTGATATTTTCTCCACAAGCCTTGCGTAATTTTCGTTTATCTATGTCCCTTTTCGTATGATGATGTAAGCCCCCAATCCCTAGCCCGAGAAAATCTGGGACTTTTTGAGGAATTGCGGTTTATATAACAAATTTTGACCATATGTTTAAAGGTTTTTACATGTGTTACTTTCATGTTTGACTTTATATACATTTTATAGAATTTTGACATCTTACATTTTATATTTTATTTCTTGCTCTTTGTGGTTACATTTATTTGGAAGGGTTTATCTTCCTAAACTTGTGTGCAATTCATTTAACATTTTTGAACATAGTTAAATGCGGTCATTAAAATCCCACCTGCTAGGCGTGCAATTCGTGTGCTTAAACTGACGGTTGTCCTTTTTGTTCCCTTTCGTATGACTAAATGTGTGACTTAACTGATGTAGGGATGTCGCCAGCTTCCGTAAGGTTGGGGTCCATGGCTGTTTCTGGGATATGGAAATCACCTGCTCCCGCAAGGGTGGGGTCACTGACATTTCATTAAAGAAGGAAGTTGTCTGCTTTTGTGAGGGAGAGATCCTCTGAACTTTCCGGTGTAGGAAAGTCGCCAACACCCAGTAGCGAGTCCTGATGTGAGGTAAGAGTAGTATTTTTCTCGGTCTAGTATACCTGTCTACAGATCGGGGGGATCTCCTTCGTCGGACTTAAGTTCCCTTAATAGAGACTCACCCATTAGGTCTTCAACAGTTACCGGTCATGGGTCATCGGGTTCTGGTCACCAGGTACTGGGCACAGGGCACCGGGTAATGCAACAAGTATAGGTGAGTGGGTGTCTGTTACTGATCACCAGGCGCCGGTTATTGGGTAAGGTGATTAGTACCTGTCTCTTGGTTTTTTGCCATGGCACCGGGTTTAGTCACTGGTCACTTGACCGAGCACCGGGTTTTTACCACCTTTCTCTGTTGCCATTCAATCCATAGTGGTAACGGGTTCCCGTCTGTTCTCACTTGTCCAGAGAAAGGGATTCTGTTGACACCCCCTTAATGTTCCCGTTCAAACTGTATGGGGATTGTGGAATCCCACCACTTAGTGGTGAGCTGGCCATTACTCTCTACTCCCATGACACCATGGATAATTTTAAAAGGGCTCCATGGGTCAGCGGACCAGGCAGGCCAGAAACTTTCCACATCCTCTCCTGCCTCGTTTTCAGTGAAAAAGGTCGTCATTAACCTCCTCGTGCGTAGAGAGGGGATTGTCAATTCTCTTCTTCAAGGAGAGTGGAACGAGAGTTTTTTCCCTCCCCACCCATGAGTGGAGACAGGACAACGAACCCATAATAATAAAATCCCCTTCTGCAAGGAGGAAGATAAGGGATATTCTTATCTAGTCCCAAGAGGGAAGACAGAACATCGAACTATAAATTTTGGAAGTACCCATCTTCGTCCCACCCTACGGGTCAGGTGATGGTGGAGGAGAAAGTTTGGACTTTTGACAAAGCAGTAAGCGAGGTTTACTGCCTTCTTTTGCCAGATCTGGGTCCAAAACCCTAGGGTTTATTGGAGGCCAGGATGGGGTCAGACAGTAGAAAGGGTGGTTTGTCTCCTCTTTAACACTTCAGCCCCAGGTTTCCTCCTCCATTTCTAGGGTGATTTTGCCCGCTTAGCCCCTTAAGCCCTCGCCTTGGACTTAGGTGCTTCCATGTGGGGATATCGATTTGGTCCGGGGACTATCACTCCATCGAGTCCCTCGATGCTTTGGAACTCAAGGTTCGTACGCCAGTTACTATAACCTGCAATACCGATCTTTTTTCGACTGCCTCCTTTAGTCTGTTCAGGAGGAATAGTTGTATCTTGCTGCTTTGCAGGGATTGTTGGAGGCCAGTAGCCAGACATTGAGACATGCGCTCTTGATGTCCATGGCGCTTTCTATTGCACTTCTCCATCTTGGTAGGAATGCCGCCCTGGAGACATCAAAGGGTTTGCTAGACCATATTAATAATTATTAAAAAAAACTTTTGAAGGCCGCCCTGCTTGATTCAGAGATGTTATCTGGAGGATTAATTCCTACAGCGGCCTTGCAAGATTTGAGAGATCAGCAACACCAGTCTCAGGTCTGGACTAGGCCCAGCTTAACTGGTGAAGAAATGCCCCCATCCTGAAAGGTTAATGGGTCCTTCTCCCAAATGTTTGAAGCAGGGGCACCAGCAGAAATTTCAGACCCATGTTACCATCCCATTCCGTCTTTCACACGAAGAAGTAGCCGAAAGGTCCAGAGGATAAAGTCTACGGACCACTCCCCCACCCTAGAGAGTCAAGTCCTCTCCTGCCAAGTCTCCATCTTCGTAATGCCCCAGTAGGAGTTGGACTTGCCCTGTTTTGAGAAGCTTGATGGACCTCACGGACGATGCATGTGTCCATCCATAATAAAGAAGGGTTACCAGTTTGACTTCAGGGATATTCCACTTCTTTAAATGACCCACCAGTGGTTCCATCAGCCCTATCTGGCATCCCTATGGGAAGAGGCGCACGCCATTCTAAGGAAACGACGCAGTATAGAGGATGATGAACATTCAAAGCTGGTATCAGTTTGTTTTTGTTTTTTAAGAAAAAGGTAGGGTTTATTATCGATCTTTTCCCATTAAACAAATTTCTTCAGAAAGAGTTTTTCAAGATGGAGACATTCGCATCAGTCAGGAATGCCATAAGGTTGAATGAATGGACGGTCTTCATAGATCTTCATAGATCGCCAGGACATCCACCTTCTCATCTACATCTTCCCATCCCTCAGGAGATTCCTGCGGTTTTGTCTGGGCCAGGAAATTTTTAACTTTCGGTCTTTCCCCCTCGGCACTTCTTATGCCTCCAGAGCCTTTACCAGGGTGGTGGGTGTAATAGCGGCTCAATTTGGGTCTTTAGGGATCCACATCATCCAGTATTTCGATTACTAGTTGATGTACGACATCATAGGATGTGCCTTTCTGAGGGACCTGTCACTCTGTTGGAAGACAGTGACTTGTCTGGAATTAATCCCTAACCTAGCGAAGTCAGATATAATATACTCTTAGAATTTCATTTATGTAGGGATACATTTACTCATCATTAAATGAGAGCCTAGGTTCCCTGAGACAGCATCAAACATATCCTGTATCTTTTTAGCAAGTCTGTCAAAGAAGACATTGTTGTCTTCTCACTTCTACCTCTCTCTTCAGGGGACTCGGAACGCAGCAGTGGACTAAGTTCCCAAATGAAGACTTCATTTTCTGGCTCTTCAGTTCCTGCTGAAGGCAAATTGGAATCCACACAGTCAATCCTCAATCTGCTTGGATCCTCTTGGCATTCAGATTTTATCACCATCTGTGTTGGTGGCAAAATCAGGACCAGTTTCTGATCAGAGTCCCAACACTTGCCCTGGAACCTCACTCCTTTCTGTACACCGATGCCTAAGATTCAGGTCGGGGTGCTAACCAGGCTTTTTGTCTTGGACAGAATTCTTCTGGCATCACAAGGGTGCATCAGCACGTCATTGCATTATGGTGACCTTGGGCGACACATTGTCCATAGCATACCTCAGGTACCAAGAGGATACTCATGCCCTTCTCTTTGCTTGTAAGTCTGGAACTTTCTTTGTTTGACACTCTTGGAGGAGATCACTCTCAGAGCCTGCCTCATTCTGGTTGACAGCCTATCCAGACAGGGTCACATGGTCCTCACAGAATGATCTCTGCACCAGTTGGTAAACGAGTTGGTAAACGAGACATCAGTCAGCAGTAGGGACACTTTTTAAACAGTGTAGGAAGCCAATAGTAGACTTATTTGGTATGAAACTGACCAACAAGCTCCCTCCTTAAGTCTCTCCACACTAGACAGCAGAGGCAGTGTATGCCTTCAGTCTGAAGTGGGATGGTCTGTATGTCTATGCCTTCCCACCTTTTTGAATAATCCCTCATGTTCTCCACCGAGTCAGGACCTCTACATCACAGCTCATCCTGATACCCCCCCCCCCCCCCGTGGCTCCAACGGCTGTTGTAGAGTGACCTCATTGGCCTGTTGGTAGACGACCCAGAGACTTACTGCTGAGGAGAGATCTGTTGTAGTACAGAGGGTCTCTCTTGCACACCAACAGTCTATCCACCAAGATTGATTTTCAGGCTAGGTAGCTAACTACACCGTGCATTCTAGGAGGTAATCAGCTTCCAAACTTTATGATGCCAAGTAGATAACATTTTGTAATTGGTGCTTTTTAAAACACGTTGATCCTATCTGTCCCCTTTGAACTGAAATTGCAGATTTTCTTCTCTTTCTTTTTGCGCAAAAAGACTACTCAGTATCCACCAGTAATGGCTATAGGGCAGCCCTCCACAATATTCTAAAGTCTTTATGGGCTCTATCATTAATGGCTATAGGTCTGCCCTTTACAATACTCTAAAGTCTTCATGGGCTATAGGGCAGACCTTTACATACTGTAAAGTCTTAATGGGCTATAGGGCAGACCTTTACAATACTCTAAAGTCTTAATGGGCTATAGGGCAGACCTTTACAATACTCTAAAGTCTTAATGGGCTATAGGGCAGACCTTTACAATACTGTAAAGTCTTAATGGGCTATAGGGCAGACCTTTACAATACTCTAAAGTCTTAATGGGCTATAGGGCAGACCTTTACAATACTCTAAAGTCTTAATGGGGTATAGGGCAGACCTTTACATACTGTAAAGTCTTAATGGGCTATAGGGCAGACCTTTACAATACTCTAAAGTCTTAATGGGCTATAGGGCAGACCTTTACAATACTGTAAAGTCTTCATGGGCTATAGGGCAGACCTTTACAATACTATAAAGTCTTAATGGGGTATAGGGCAGACCTTTACATACTGTAAAGTCTTAATGGGCTATAGGGCAGACCTTTACAATACTCTAAAGTCTTAATGGGCTATAGGGCAGACCTTTACATACTGTAAAGTCTTAATGGGCTATAGGGCAGACCTTTACATACTGTAAAGTCCTAATGGGCTACAGGGCAGACCTTTACAATACTGTAAAGTCTTCATGGGCTATAGGGCAGACCTTTACAATACTATAAAGTCTTAATGGGGTATAGGGCAGACCTTTACATACTGTAAAGTCTTAATGGGCTATAGGGCAGACCTTTACAATACTCTAAAGTCTTAATGGGCTATAGGGCAGACCTTTACATACTGTAAAGTCTTAATGGGCTATAGGGCAGACCTTTACATACTGTAAAGTCTTAATGGGCTACAGGGCAGACCTTTACAATACTCTAAAGTCTTAATGGGCTATAGGGCAGACCTTTACAATACTCTAAAGTCTTAATGGGCTATAGGGCAGACCTTTACAATACTCTAAAGTCTTCATGGGCTATAGGGCAGACCTTTACATACTGTAAAGTCTTAATGGGCTATAGGGCAGACCTTTACAATACTCTAAAGTCTTAATGGGCTATAGGGCAGACCTTTACATACTGTAAAGTCTTAATGGGCTATAGGGCAGACCTTTACAATACTCTAAAGTCTTAATGGGCTATAGGGCTGACCTTTTCAATACTCTAAAGTCTTAATGGGCTATAGGGCAGACCTTTACATACTCTAAAGTCTTAATGGGCTATAGGGCAGACCTTTACAATACTCTAAAGTCTTAATGGGCTATAGGGCAGACCTTTACAATACTGTAAAGTCTTAATGGGCTATAGGGCAGACTTTTACAATACTGTAAAGTCTTAATGGGCTATAGGGCAGACCTTTACAATACTCTAAAGTCTTAATGTGCTATAGGGCAGACCTTTACAATACTCTAAAGTCTTAATGGGCTATAGGGCAGACCTTTACAATACTCTAAAGTCTTAATGGGCTATAGGGCAGACTTTTACAATACTGTAAAGTCTTAATGGGCTATAGGGCAGACCTTTACAATACTCTAAAGTCTTAATGGGCTATAGGGCAGACCTTTACAATACTCTAAAGTCTTAATGGGCTATAGGGCAGACCTTTACAATACTCTAAAGTCTTAATGGGCTATAGGGCAGACCTTTACAATACTCTAAAGTCTTAATGGGCTATAGGGCAGACCTTTACAATACTCTAAAGTCTTAATGGGCTATAGGGCAGACCTTTACAATACTCTAAAGTCTTAATGGGCTATAGGGCAGACCTTTACAATACTCTAAAGTCTTCATGGTCTCCACCATTGGGTCAGACTCACATCATTCAAAAATGATCAGGTACTTTTAGCTTCAGAAAATACTCTCAGAGTCACTCTTTAAACCAAAGGTGGAACCTTTCATGTGTTCTTTGTTCATTATTTAAACCTCCTTATGAACCATTAAGTGAAGCTTCCTTTGATAACCGCACCCTTTAAACAGTCTTCCTTCTTTCCATAGCATCAGTGAGGAAAGGGAGTGAAATTCATACATTATTAGTTGGAAAGGCTTGTTTATGGTTCAGTGGTAACTATAGTCTGGTTTCTCTTCTTTGCTAACCTGGGTTTCTAGCCATGAGTTAGCAACCTTCAGTAGCTCCTGATCCTATTCAGATTCGCTGTCTCAATTGCATCTGTGCTGTGGATGATCAAGATAGGCTCTTTTGTCTGTTTAGGGCCTTATGTTTCTATTTAGATGAATCTACAAGGAAACGAAAAATAGATTAGAACCATTTCTTTTTTCCTTGAAAGGTGCCCCCGACATTTTGGCAGCCAGCATTTTGTGGTGGATTATTCTATCGAAAGAGCTTATCAATCCTTCACTAAGAGAGATCTTTCTTGCATGAGAATCAAAGTCCATGAGACTTGTTATGTATGATGTTTATATAATATTATAAATATTTTTAAAAATTATAAATGTTTCTTGACTTTAATATTTGCTCAAACCTTAATGTTATGTATCAGGAAAACATGTTTAGCTATTGTCCTTGAATTAGATTGTTTACTTAGTATTTGAGTTCATGGATAGTTTTGGTAAACAAGTTATTGATTGAATTTGAGGTTCGGGTTGATTTTTGCAGATAAAACTAGAATTTCCTTTAGAATTATGTTAAAAGTCACATACACATATCATTTTCTAGAACATTATGCCATGTGACCTATCTTTATATATACCATGTTTAGTGGACAGTTTTCAGTTTCGACCTTAACATTACAGTTGTGAAAAATAATTCCAAATTCTGAGAGGAATTATTTACAATATTCACTGGATTATACAATTGCTCATAGATTTTTGGATTTTGGATTTTGAATTGATGATTTTGGGATTTATGTGAACTTATTCAAAGATATTCTGGAGTACTTCATTTTAGAACATCATCACATTAAAGACTACTGGCACATCAGGACATTAAAGAATATTGGCATATCAGCACATTCAAGGACACTGAAAATCATTCGGAACATTCTATATGTAGGACTTGTGATTAGAACACTTAGGATTAAATGGATTATTTGGATTTTAATTCACCTTAATGTAAGTGTCTTTTGATTTTCATTTTAATTATCTAGAAAAAAATTGCTTGTTGATTTTTTTCTTGATGTGTTGGTTTCACCTTCTTTCTGTTACATTTTTCTTAGACCATAGAGTCGTAACAGACTATTGCTGTATCTTGGGCCTTTCTTACTTATTTTTCCTGGATGATGTCATGGAAGCTGCAAATGGTAAGTTCACCTTGACAGCTTATCTTTATACCATCAATCTCCCACCAGGCTGGTAAATTCAGCAATACAATAATAGCTGGTAAGGTATTACTGCTATTTAAATGTAGTTTTGTTTTATGGGAGCGTTGGTGGGGGTGTAATAATAATTTTATTTATGTAATACTTACAGGCTTTTATTACCTAATTCCCTTCTCCCTCCCCACTGTGATGTTTTCAGAACTGGTACAAGTTAAAAAAGTATGATATTCTGAATCATGGAAATAAGCATGGAGTCAGACTGAGATCATGTTGCTTTTGTTCTAGACCTCAAATTACTATTCAGAGAAGGAAATGTTCACCTTGGACTTTGGACTAGTGTCAGAAAGTGATAACAGTGCAATAATAGCAGGTAAGTATTACATATATAAAAGTGTTTTACCCCGCCATCAAATTTTGGTTATTAGCATCATCAGCTTTTATATTTCTATAACAGCTGGTTGAGTAAAAGTTTATTCAGGGCGAGTAAAAATATTTAGTACTTGCCTGACTCAACATGTATATTTGTAGAGATTTTTCAAGCCCTGTTAATACAAAATAAATCACCTATTTTAAACTGAAACCCTATTAGAAAAATCCTAGATCAATCGATTAAACATTAATTTACTACTGGGTTGGTAAATATAAAAAAGTATTTACCAAGATCTATAACTCCATTTTCACTTTTCCTTGTTTCTTTGCTTTTTTATAAAACATTTGTATCTATTTTTTATATTTTCATTTTATATTAGCCAACTTTTTAGTATTCTTTGAGTGTTTCCTAACTTGTGCCTGCCAGTAATAATCTCATTTGACTGTTGGGAATCAGAATTTGTCTGTTAGCAGAACCAGAAACTGACCGTTAAAATGCTTTGACTGAGGATCTAAGTTAAATTTGATTTTAAAAAGTCCATAATGCAGCGATTGGAAGAAAAAAGAACTTTCAGTCCATTTCTAAGCAGGTACTGAGTTATGTATTGTATGTCACAATGACTAGAAATAGTTATTATTATGTCTGCTATTTGTTCAGCAACATATGTCATATAATAGCAACATATGCCATATAACAGCAACATGTCATATAATAGCAACATATGCCATATAACAGCAACATATGCCATATAACAGCAACATATGTCATATAATAGCAACATATGTCATATAATAGCAACATATGCCATATAACAGCAACATATGCCATATAACAGCAACATGTCATATAATAGCAACATATGTCATATAATAGCAACATATGCCATATAACAGCAACATATGCCATATAACAGCAATATATGCCATATAACAGCAACATATGCCATATAACAGGTTCTGTGGGAGTAAAGGTTGATCTTTCTTTTATGTCTTTTAAAGTTAGAATGCCAAGTGAAAATGTCATATTTTTTTTTTTCTTTTTTTGGAATCTTCATGAAAGTAGTCATGAGAAATTTATTGGTTAAATTGACTTACACCAGAACTTTGTCTCATGTTTGCACATGTCCTGTACAAAAGGGTTCATGAATAAAATGATGGTGAATTTATCAGATTTTCCATAGCTTTATTGAGTTTGGTTATAAAGTTGTCAGAGTACATGTCCTTGCAAAAGCCAACAATCGCATTTGATATCCATGCAGCTATAGGTCTTTTTCTTCTTCTTTGTTTCCTTATGTATATATTTTTCTTCCCATTACCAATCTCTTTCTGTCACAGTTATTCCAAACCTTGCCTGTTGCATTGTAGTCACTACCTGTTAACATTTTGCACAGCCTTTATTTACATATTTTTGGGGAAACGTTTTTGGTGAGAAATTTGAGGTTTTATGAGCTATTTAATACCATGTTGCCATGCAATAATGATGGTGCTTCATGGTGGTAGCAGTCTTTTTACACTGATTTACATTCATGCAATAATGATGGTGCTTCATGGTGATAGCAGTCTTTTTACACTGATTAACATTCATCCATTGCCATGCAATAATGATGGTGCTTCATGGTGGTAGCAGACTTTTTACACTGATGTACATTCATCCATTGACATGCAATAATGATGGGGCTTCATGGTGGTAGCAGTCTTATCCCGAGTTGTTAAATTGTGTCATTGTCTATATTTCTGAATAAATAGTCATACTGTAATCGCTATTCTCAAATTAAATCAAAGACAACGACATTTGAATGTCAGTGCAATTTGAATACTCACTCTTTTGTGTTTTAATTTGTTTTTATGACCATTTTACCATACGCTTTCATACTTGCTTTCTATCTTATATATATATATATATATATATATATATATATATATATAATCTGCGAAGGGAGTTATTTTTTTCCTTCGCTACAGCATTTATAAAATTCCTATTTAAGTTGAGTTGCTATGGGTATATGGAGCTAGTTTCCCATATTTTACCCTTGCTATTACAACACAGTGCATCATAATGACGTATCACTTTACTCACTGGGTTACATTCCTTTGCAAATTAGTCCATTCATAAATCTGAGCGGTGTAAACTGAATTGTTTGTTTGTTTGCTGGTGTGTGCGTTTTTCAGACTGACTATTTTTTTCTCTCTTTAAATTGTCTGTTAACACAATCAGTGAACTAAATATTTTAGTTCCCTGACACAATTTAGTCTTAAGGTCAGACTTTAATAATAGTCGCTTTGTAACGTGGGTCCATGCGCATGAAATGACGTCATTATGTCGTTGGCGCTGTTAAAATAACTGAAAACGCAACTTGAAACAGAGATGCACTTCATCAAATTAAGTCATCGAAATTCTTTGAGAAGGCTGGAGGTGGGTTGAGATATGCAAAGGTGACAAGCCCATAGCTTCTAGAACCTATTTCTTCTAATATAGGATACTGACAATAAATAAAATGTCTTAATAATCTACTGGTTAAGTACTCGCTTTTAGATATCGAACCATCTTGCTGTAACTCCTTCCCCTTCTCTTCCTCCCTCCTCCATCTCTAACTATCTCTTTCTCTCTCAAGCACACACTTTCGATCAGAAGCATGCAATGAATAAATAATCTTTCTTTTCTTTTTTTTTTCTCTTTAGTTTATTATATAAACAAACTTCAGCTTCACCTCTGAATATTCTTCTATAATCTCTCTCTCTCTCTCTCACACACACACACACGTAATGGGTGTTCAAAGGAGACGGAACACTAGTCGTAGAATATATAACTTAATGACTTGTAGGTACAATGAGAGGACAAGTCTTTTCTTCTTGACAGTCAACGACAAACTGCTTTACAAAACTATATTCAATCACAATGAGAGGACAAGTTTTTTCTTCTTGACAGCAAACGACAAACTGCCTTACAAAACTATACTCAATAACAAAAAGAGGACAAGTCTTTTCTTCTTGACAGTCAACGACAAACTGCTTTACAAAACTATATTCAATAACAATGACAGGACAAGTTTTTTCTTCTTGACAGCAAACGACAAACTGCCTTACAAAACTATATTCAATCACAATGAGAGGTATTTGAACGGTGCATGAAATATTTTTAAAAAATACTATATTAAACATGAATAGGAGTTATGAAAATGTTATCGTCCATTGCAGAATTAATAATAATAATAATAATTAAACGAGGTGACATACCAGTAGCAATATGAAAATGTTATTTTTCAGGTACAAGGAAGGGGAAAGGATGAACAATAATTTTTCTTCTTGACAGCAATCGGCAAACTGTGCAGCAGGTAAAGCTTGCACTTGCGATTTGAGCGAGGATGAATACCTGTTCTGCATGTTTTGCTTTGCTAGAACTTAATACAGATGTATACAGGTACCCAGACCCACCAGAAGGGGGCGGGGGGGGGGGGCAATTACCCAGGGACCCGGCAATTTCTAGGGACCTGCCGTCAACTCAGTTATATAAAAATAAATTAATATTTGCAGTAAATATTAAAATTTGTTTCTTGCAAGAGTCTAAGTTATGGTAGATTACAACAGGTTTTATATGCAAAACCATACACGAGTTTTTATTTTTAAAAAATTAAACTATTTTTGGGGCCCATGACTGCTCTGCCCAGGGGCCCGGAATTTCTGTCGACGGGCATGCTGATACACGCTCTGAATGAACGAACGAATGAAATAATTATTTATTTTTGAACTATAGACGAAGACGAAACGACTTTGAAAATGTTGCATTGCAAAAATATTCAGAAGAGCAATCATATACTATAAGAAAACATTTTTACGGATAATAAATTCATTCAAAGATAAAATGGATATTATACTTCTGAAAAGTTGAAATGAATCTGAGCAAGATGTCCAACTAGAATCAATATGGAATAACTCCCAGTTACACACACATACACACACACACAAACACACACACACACACACACACACACACACACTAACAAAGACACTCTCGATGAGAATGATGCGTATATACTCGCTGATAATATATGCATGTATGTCTTGAAGATCCGTCCTGTACTTTATCTGAGCATTCAAGGTGTGTAGGGATTTCTATATTGACAACCCACCACCAATCCCTACACTAACTATACATAGACCGACCTATCTTTATCTTTCCATACATAGTATAAAGTTATCGGCTGTGTTAATTACACACTTGTCAAGTGTACTGTAGTCAAGTTTTAGTGCTTAGATATGAAAAATGTAACCCACTTTTATCCACACTTGTACCGAATGTAAATGTTGCTGCGTGCTCTGGGCAAGGTCTGAGAGAAATCATCAAACCAGCACTTGCATATGTAAGGACAGAAAATATATAAAAAATCAGCGTCTACCTGCAATCAGAAGCATATGAATAAATGTATTACTTGGAAAAGAGTAATTTTGATATATATTGTACGACCGGTGTACAAAACACACACATAATGAACATTTCCCTAACAGAGAGTGAAGATAACAGGCAGATCCAGAGCAATATTCTCAACTTAACTGTTGTCAAGGCTACACGTGCTGCATATCGGTCCTGTTCATTTCTTTCCCGGTGACCCCGGAACCAATATGCATGCATCATCATTTACGTTCGTTGTCAGTCGAAACAAATGTAGGTTACTTTTTCGGTCCGAAGGAGTGGACTTTTTAATCATCTCTGTTTCAAAATTTTTGCCATGATGTATTTTTCAATTGTATAATGTACAGAAAGTTGATAACTTTATCAGACCTCTTTAAAGCTAACATGTTTTCGATCAATCTTTAAATGTCAAAATTCTTTTTAAACATTTAAGCAATTAATTGAAAGCTTGCTATACTCACTAAAATAGCTAACTGTTGCATAAAAGAAATATGTGCCTGGATAATATTTGCTATGATTAATAATGTAAAAAAATACCACTATTCATTTTGTTAATTGCAAGGGTCCCGAGTTAAAATAAAGCAGACTTTGAGGTTCCGACTGTTTCATTCTAAAATCCATCCCAAGTCCATGTTTGAGAATTTTAAAGCCTCGAAATGCTTATACTAACTTTGTATTGTCTCAATAGTACATGGATAGAAAGAAAATGTCTTATACATGTTCTGTCAGTATCTCTTTCATTATTTATCTATTCTGTATCCATAAACTGTCGTAGTTCATCTTCATAAATACCAGGTTGGGATCCACAAGATTGATGGGGACAAAAATGGCGATGTTCCGATGAACTCATGGAGATAGTAACAAGAACAAAACCTGTAAACCTAAAATTCGTACACAATTTTCAATAGAATTCCAAAAGGTTTAGTTTTGTGGGGTTTAATGCCATTTTTCAGTACATATTAGTCAAAAATGGCGGCCAATATATTTGGTGGAGGAAGAACCCGGAAGACCCCTTGAAGAACCACCGACCCATAGGAAGCTACTGGCAAGCTTTCTTATATACCCACGTTGGTGAAATGTGTGAATGATCTGTAAAGGAGAGTGCCTTAGACCACTTGGCCACCAGGGCCCCCTGAACCCCAAAAGGGCACAGTCGGTAATGATGTTTTCTAAAGGACATTTAGTGAATAGGTGACAGATAATGTCTAGTTTGTACTTGACGGGGTAACGGCATAGAGATTGATAGTATACATATCTTGTACAGCTGTGGTGTCAAACATATGGCCCTCCAGATTCATTATTTATTATTATTATTTATTATTATTTATATCAAATCTGGCCCGCCATAGCATAGAGTTTGACACCCCTGTTGTAGAGTGTTTGATAACAAATTTAATTTGTTTAAAAGTGCATATGTAATTAATGTAGAACTGAAAGAAAGTTATATTTTCTTTTCCAAAAAAGCTACCCATAAATCTACAAAAATAGAGAAGCTCTTAGATGCATGTTGACACCGTTCAGATTGTTCTTTGAATTTGAGAGTTTTTATCGTTTATGAGGATATGTGACCAAAATGCCATTCTCCTGATTTTTGTAGAAATGTGGATATTTGTACCCAAATAGTCTTGTGTAGGTTGTCAAGATGCACAATCATACTTTATTTTATCATTGTAGATATTTTCCACAATTGTTACACTAAGAAAGAAATAATTCCTTATGCATGAATACACACATACATATGCAATATATATACATACATATATATGCACAACATACATACGCACATACATACATATAGTTAACTAGAGGACAAAATATTCTGAAGCAGCAATAAAAGTATTTATCTTACTCCATAGAGTTATACAAAGGCAGCAAATAGAAGATACTAGAGGTATACCATTACTATAATATATGCTGATTGATACAAATTAATTAACGTGGATTAATAAAAGGAAATACTGATTGGAGCGAATTAGACGAAAATTGAAGTAAGGTGTTTTTCTGGGAAAAAGCTGGATCTAAAGAAGAAATAATGATGCAAGATTTAGGTGGTAAAGAAGAAATGCAGATCAAGAGCAAATTGTCTAAAGGTTTTTTCCCCGCAAGAAGAAAGAGAAATGGGACGATATAGGAAATCTGTTGCAATTGTAGTCTCAAAAAAAGAAACTTGCAATATAGAACTTATACATCAAGAAAAACATAAAAAGACTCGAAGAAGAAATTAAGAAAGAAATAAACAATCGTGAAATATTACAAAACAAACTAGTCAATGCTAAAATTATGAAGTCAGAATTAATTGAAACTGTCGAAAAAGTTGAAAATATTTACAAGTCCAATATGGAAAAAAAAATCAAAGAAATGTTAAAAGGAAACTCCCTCAGGGTAAAAAATTGAAACTGTTATTCAAAGAAAGTGGTGTTACAATTTACACTATTGCTACAATGACAATATCAACAGTTGTTCTGTCTACAGCATATATGGTTAACGGTTTTGGTTTTCCTACTGATGCTCAGACTCAACCTTCTGTTCCAGTTTCTGCCCATCCTACTCCACCTCCAAAAACTCCTCCTGTTCTAGGATAATCATTTTTTGACATAACAAAGGTTTGCAAAAAATTGCCAATTATATGCTTGAGTTAGCGAAAAAAGTAGCAATAGGAATAATTTGAATTGGTGGTGTGTTCAATTGTCTGCTTAGGAGTGCTTGACAAATTGTTTCTAACGGTTAAATAAAACATCTAACAGAGTTAGACGTTCATAAACTATTCCAGAAAGTAAACTGTAGAAGCTTCTGCAACTATTAATATAAATACAAATGATTGTTTCTTTACTTCGTGCTAAATATTGTTTGTTGGCGTTTCTAAATTATTGTTTGCCTTTGAATGTTGAAAAGTCGTACAGCATTGACAGCCTCTCTATATAATATTTACCCACTGTGTCTTCTTTATTGTACTCCACAAAATCTTATCGTCCTCTTACAGATTGTTTACCAGTCTTTGGACAAAATCTTATCGTCCTCTCACAGATTGTTTACCAGTCTGTGGAATACCGCTCTTTGCTCCCTTGGTATTGATAGTAGAATTTAACCCCAGTTCAGACGAGCCAATTGATTTATGTAAATTATAGCAACCGACAATAGTACCCATTTTTATTACCATGGCACTCGGTAACAAAAAGATATCATCACCACCAACAGCATAATCGAGTTTAACTGTTGAATCTGTTTTGTATTGCTGGAATTTTATCATGTGTCCAAACGTTGCTTTTCTTGAATGTTAACAGTGTCTGATACTGTTGAATCTGTTTTGTATTGCTGGAATTTTATCATGTGTCCAAACGTTGATTTTCTTGAATGTTAACAGTGTCTGATACTGTTGAATCTGTTTTGTATTGCTGGAATTTTATCATGTGTCCAAACGTTGCTTTTCTTGAATGTTAACAGTGTCTGATACTGTTGAATCTGTTTTGTATTGCTGGAATTTTATCATGTGTCCAAACGTTGCTTTTCTTGAATAATAACAGTGTCTGATACTGTTTAAACAGACTGTGTAATAGATGTTCTGTGTTGAACATGCGCACCTAAAGTACAAATCACATATGATTTAATGTTTTGATTTAATCTTTCAATACATTAATCTGTCAGACCAGTACTATCTTGTACAAAGAAGTAAGGCCAGTAGGTTCATATTTGTCTGCATTATAATTCATTTTACCAGCTGGCAATGTTAGCCATAGAATTCATTTTACCAGCTGGCAATGTTAGTCATAAAATTCATTTTACCAGCTGGCAATGTCAGCCATAAAATTCGTTTTACCAGCTGGCAATGTTAGCCATATACTTCATTTTACCAGCTGGCAATGTTAGCCATATAATTCATTTTACCAGCTGGCAATGTTAGCCATAAAATTCATTTTACCAGCTGGCAATGTTAGTCATAGAATTCATTTTACCAGCTGGCAATGTTAGCCAGTACTAAACAGTACCTGCTGATCATGTATAGATTTACGATTGTAAGCATCTTTTGTAAGATCCGGTATAGGCTCCCCAAAACCGTGGTATACAGTGTCTTGTTTTTTCCCGTCATTACTTATCAATTTTTTAAAACTTTTATTTATTTATTTATTTTTTTGGAGGTATCTACAGTCATTCTGTGGTGAAATTTTAAAATTGTTGCAGATCAAATAAAGTTTTTTTGTATATCTATGCTATTGTTGTTTGATTTTAATGCATCGTCTTAGGGCAAAGGTATTTTACGTTCAGATATAAGTTTTCGCATTTGGCAAAACAAATGAAATTTGTATATTGATTTGACTAATTCTGGTACATTTTGACTATGAAACGCATTAAGAAAATCCCACAGCCAGATGTTGCCATCCACACTGCCCAGTGTAATTGATTCTGCCGAAATTTCATGTTACACAGTTATCTTTATCTTATCATAGAGTCACGACTGTCAAATGTTAAAGTGTAGTTATAAAAACTGTTTAATGGATTGTATGTAAAGAATAGAGCTTCAGTATTTTATTTTTTTTTACATTGTTTTGTCTTGTAAAATGCATTGGCTATGATAACTTGGTTAAGATTAGTTAATTACTTGGTAAGTTTTTTTCTTCTTTGGTTTAATCGGAAGTCCATTTACCTACGATAAGGTTTTAGCTTTTTTTGACTAAAAAGTACCATTTTAAAACATTTTCACCTATATTTCGCTTATGAAATTGGCCTTTCTTATGTAAACACAATGAGCTTCTATTTCCTATTTTCCACGTTCACGCGTATTTCTCTTTTGAGTTTTGTCTCTAATCTGTTCATTTCCTCCATTGTAATGCCAGATTGATCTCAGTAGACTGCATATTATTCTTCCATTTTCTCTGTTGCATTTGTAACATTTAACAACTACTAATTGTACTTCGTCAACAACATCCAATGGTGATTATGCCATTTATTTCGGTAGTTTAATTTCAATTACTACTAGATGTCAAATGAAAGTTCTGTGAGAGCAGATGTTGATAATGAAGTTACAGAATATTGCAACATTAATGTCGCTTTTGGCCAAGTTGAGAACGGTCAACAAATGTTAAACAGCAGTAGCATATATGAAATTATATACATTGAACAACAGGGTGATTTACGTGATGTTATCGATGATGATATTAGAGGCACGTCTGATTTAATTTACATCAACCCTGAAGTTGGTGAAGTTACAGTAACTTTAGAATAATTGGTTTCAGAGAAGGAAGGTCTAAAAACAGAGGTGGTTGATTCTTCAATTACTATTTTCGAACCGACATTATGTGCTGACCAAACATCAAAATAGTATGAACCTAATTTATGCACTTAAAGAGAAGAAAATATAAATAAGCAAAAACTAAGCTTCTTTAGATCAGAGGACTCAGATACCGAAGAACCTCTTGCGACATTGAAAAAGAAACTTGTCTCTAAAAGGCCAAGGAGCACATTATCAAAGACAAATACAAGCACAGACAGTGACAGTGACTACACTCCATTAAAATGTGATCTTTCTGCTACCAGTTCAAATGCAATTACGCAAAGTGACAGCGACTATATCCCACCAGATGACTATTCACTAACAGACGATGAAGTAAAATGGGAATTTGTTTGAAAGAAAAGAAATAGAAAAAAGAGACCGAACATCCAAGATAAAAACTGGAAAAGGAAAGGAAACACATCAAAAGACAACCAATGAAAAAATAATGTTTTTATAGAAAATGAAACAAACTGCAGCAGTACAAATATATCAACAGAAGGGACCAGCTTTGATTTACAAAATGATTCTGAAAACGATAAGTTGCAGACAGACCTTTGAATAGCTCTTACAATGAAGGACCAATGGAAATATCAAATGCAGGGGATTCGTCGACACTTCTCAATTTGAAAACAAGATACTGAGAGCAATATAAAGGACAGTTCTGTTCTTTCGAAAGCAATAAAGCAGAGTATGAAGGAAAAGAAAGCTCTAGATATGTTGCAGAAATATCACACCATTAGCCTGAACAAGATTTTAGCCAGTAATATGATGGAGAAGAAAGAAGATTAACCCAGATGTTTAACGGAACATTTAGACCATTAAATGTCAAATCAGCGATCTGTGAGCTAAAAAAGCTGAGCATCTTGAGGAGAATATTCTCCATTATAATGTGTATTGTTACTTTTACAGAGAAGCTAACACCTGAAGAAAAACAAAACAGATTCCTCCTTAAAATGATAGAGTAAGTGAACAAAGATAAACAGTGGAATCGAGATATGATAGTCTTTGTGGCACTATGCATGACAAATATCTTTAACCGTCCACTTCAGATATTTTCAAGGCAGCAAATTTAACCCATTATTTGATGTTCAACCAGAGATGGTAGTGCTATCCCATGCTGAACCAATGTATATTGCACACATAGGCAATAAAGAGTTGAGATCATTAAGATTCTATGAAAAGGAAAGAAGTATGCAAGAAAATCTAACGAGATAGATGTCCAAACAAAAATGTTGTGTAAGAGTTAGATCTCAGTATGACAGCTGTTACTGATCCAAATACTCCTGCAATCTATGAAGCTGAAATAGGTGGTATATGTAACCCATCAGGTAAAAACACATATTACATAAGATCACAAAGTACTTTTACCAGATGAAATGTGCACACCATCTAAACATCAATCTATGGATCATTCACCTCTGAATTTGAAACCAGACAAAGATGCTAATCATCAATGTTCAAAACGAAAGAAGTTTTCTCAAAAACAGATAGCAAATCCAGACGAGTGGAAGGCCATCACTAGTATTCGTAAACAAAGGAAGTAAAAAGGTGAAGCTTATGTTAACAAGCATGGAAAATCTATTACACCAAGAACAGTAAAATCTGTAGACTGCTCCCATTGCAGATTCGAGTATTCAGGAAAGATAACAGAAGATCAACGAAAGGAAATTTTTCAGACTTACTGGAGTTTATTTGATTACGAGAAGCATAGAAGCTTTATTTGTCATCATGTGGAGAAGACGGAGCCTGAACGACTTTCAAAGAGGAGAAGAAGAAATATGTCTCAGGCATTTTACGCGATTGTTGGTCAGGAGAAATGTCATTTGTGCAAGAACGTCTTCCTAAGGACATTAGATACTGGCATAAAAAGTGTTGAATATGCAATGAGGAGTAAAATACATGGAGTTTTCACTGATAGTGATGGTAAGGTCTCACACCCTCAACCCATTAAAACACCAGAAACTGATATTCAGTTTGTTTATGACAACATCAATAGTTTTGCTACAGTTGATCTGCACTACACAAGAAAAGACACAAAAAAGAACTACCTTTCAAATGATTTAAATATTAAACGAAGGCACTTACTTTACATAGAAAACTGCAAAGAAGCTGGCAAAATGCCTGTTCAGGAAAAAGTGTACAGAAACATTTTCTGCAAGAATTACAATTTTTCTTCTTTTTTTTTGTCCCAAGAAAGATCAGTGTCCAATTTGCAGTCGCTACAACCACCTTAGGTCAGAAGGAAAATTGGATGAAGAAACATATAATGACCACCAAACAAGAACGAAAATGTCCCGACGAGAAAAAAGAGAAAGATAAGAAAAAGGCCAAATCTGATGCAACTTCACATGATTCAACATTTGATTTGCAAGCTGTCCTGACAACTCCTTGTTGCTTTGTAGTTTCATATTTCTAAGAATATAAATCAGTCCAAGATCTTATTTTAAATTGTGGAATAAGGAGGTGCCGGTTATGTTCTCCGCGGAACTATGGAGGAAATTATCATTCTGATAATTTTACTGTAAATTCAACAATGGAGAAAACAAGTCTCTAATATTATTGCAGATTTATTAATTTGCTACATTTCTAGGCAGTGAAAACAATCATTGATATGACTGTAACTATTGTTTCCTTTATAAATTCCTAAACCCACAGCTTCATCTTAATATGGAGAATGGCCATAATACAGTTTACTTAGTTTTCTCCATTCAAGTATTGTAGTAAGAAAATGTGCTGTTTGTTTGCTCAGTTCTCTGGAACTGTAGCTTTTGCCATTCATAGTTCTGGTAAAAGATAATAAAATAACATGCTACTATTTACCTGCTGAGAGTAACGAGAGTACTGAGAGTAAAATAGGTGCTAACTGGAAAAAACAATATTAAAATATAACTTAGATGGAAACCATAGAGATTATTCAAATCCACTCAAAACCTTTCGGTTTGAAATCTCAAAATGTTAAAAAGCGCAGTTAGAACCTTTTACCCTGCAACCCTCGAAATGATTTTGGTTAATTTTGTGGTATCTATTTGCAACTGGAGGTTTTATGGATGCATTAAAATTGCACATAGTAATGATTATGTCACATGGTAATGATTATGGCACATGGTAATGATTATGTCACTTGGTAATGATTATGGCACATGGTAATGATTACGTCCAGGAAAATGCATACTTGATTGAGTATACCTTCTTTGAATGAAGTCACAGAAGAAATTAAAATATAAAACATTCAAAAATATCGCGAGAAACATGGCGCACGATTGAAGGAGTCTTACGACATCGGGTGGTTGTATGATATATCTTTTCAGGCTTTCAGTCTTTGACGTCTCCACTGACAGCATCGTGTTTGTCATCTACCTTTTTCGTTTTTACTTTCTCAGTCCAGAAAATTTATCGCTGTGTCCATCGTTATAATTTTCATATGATTTCATGTCAATAATGTCTGTCTGCCACTGGTCATCCACGTGATTAAGAAAAGACCCTTCAGATCGGAAATCTTGTTCTTGCTTGATTGTATAAATGTGTAGGCAGATTATTTAGCTAACTATTCTCTCAATTCATTCAATTTTGTGTATTTTCCCCTGCTAAATTCGTTCCAACAATTCATTGATATTTGAGTAAGCAACTGGACTTTCAGGGTAGTAGTAGAAATGTCATAAATATTTTTTTTTTTTTTTTTTTTGTCTCGCTCTGCAAAGTCCACATATATCATCTGATCATTATTATCATTATCTGAATGCGCTTAATCGCTGCTGCTTTGGAATATTTATACCATTATATGTCAATCAGGGATCTTGTAATTATAATTACCCTAAATGGTACTATCATATAATATAAATATTTTTAAAATTTAAATTAACAGTCGCTAAATTACTATTAAAAAAAAAATTACCGTTCGCATGATATTCGATTATAGTTTCAAAGTCAAGTTCGTGTTTTCCGGTGCTTCGAGGTCGGCCCATGTTTTACAAATTTAAACTGGTCCGCTTTGTGTACGCGAAACATTGTCACACATATATAAGAAGTTGACAAAACACTGAAACACCCTTAGAAGCAGCATATGCACTAATAATTTATTAGAGACACATACATACTATTTTTATTTCTCATTTGAACGATTGATTTAGTTTCTATTACAGTATTTTGTATCAAAACTAAAGAAATTATAAATTTCTGACACTTGTGCTAGTGAAAAATTATTGTGAAACAACAGTCTACTTCTTGCGAAATGTGCAAGGGCTATCCAATGGTCGCGGGTTTGATACCTGCCCAGGCCATCCCGGGACGGCTGCCTATGTGTGTCCTTGGAAAAGGCACTTAGCTCTCATTTTCTCAGCATGATCATTGCCAGTAACGTGTTGAAAGTGCTGTTGAAACCAATGAAAAATAACCACAAAAAAAAAAAAAAAAAATCCCAAACTTTAAATAAATGCATATTTAACAAACATTTTCAAACCACTTTCCCTGTAATCTTGATGTTTATGTTTCTTAGGATTTTTTTTCTTTAGCCTCATTCGAAACAAGCCTATACAAAAGTGAATTCATGTTTTGCAGTATTACTAAAGTAACGTTGGTAGTATTATTAACAAATTATATATGATAATTCAAAACTTGTAAATTACTGTTATTTTTTTAATGAGATAATTAAATTTTTTTGACCACTGAGAAAATAAGTTCTTTATTTCCCAAATTTCATGACCATAATTTAACTTTATCATGTTATACAAATTCAAGGATAATTTTATTCCTAAAAAAGTAAATTCGGATAATTCCCTTCCCAGGCTATATTTTCTGGGCAAAATTAAATATTGCAACCTATTGTATCGTCCACCCTCCTAACCTCATTCTTAAATCATGCGCCATGTTTTTCTCGCGACCTAACGCTCTTGTTTCGAGATAATGAGGTCATCAAATGTGTCACTAACGTTCTTCAAGAGTGACAGCAAGTATTTAACAAGTAAAATCAGTCAAAATGAGATTTAAACAGGAAATGTCATGTAATTTTAAAAAAAAATCAGAATGAAAATCTATATTTTGACTAATGCCTTATTTGTGTCAAGACATTTTGGCCTTGAATTGTGTATTATATGCTAAATATAGGTCCGCTGATGACATGTTGGCATTGTTTACATTTCTTGAACAGGAAAACCCACTTTGGGAATTTATAGAACGGCAAAGCCAATGTAAATATTTGGTTTTAATCATGTGGGGTTCTTATACAACGTAAGAAAAATGTACACTGGAAATGTATACTCACTATGGACTTTTCGTTTCAGTATTATTTAATTGGAAAGAGAAATATATGTTTTTTTGTTACATCCTGGAATACACTTTAAGAAATGAACCATATGTTTATAATGTATTAATATTGTATTATTTATAATACATTGAATTGAATATGTCTTTGAAAGCAATAAAATATGATAAAGAACAAGCAAGCAGTAATGTAAATGCACAAACTGCATATAGAATTAACCGAAAAATGTTCATTTTAACTTTTTTTTGGAAAAACAAGGAGACGCTATAAACTAATAACATCCATACCTTGGCCTAACTGGCACACTCCGGTCATATGCCACATGACTTTTTAGTCACTGGCACGAACTATGGATGCCACTTCCGGAAATAGGTAAACTTACACACTCTCGGAAAAACGGTAATTCTGAACTAATGTATATGAATGCCACAAAATTTTTAAAGATGATTAAATGAAGTAGATCTAGTTGAACACTTTATATGTTATTTGAATAGATTCTCACAATATTATAACGAACGCTTTAAAATTCACGTTAAGGTCACGAACTATGTTAGTTCGAGGATACTTGTAAACCATATGGCCTTGGTCTTTCAGTATTTAAACATTTTGAAAATTGATATATGACGTTATTCAGATTTTAAATTTTGATATCCATCCAGAAAAAGTGAAGTGTTATCAGCATTTTTGCTTTTTAAAGTAATGTAACGCTAGTAGCGTTCAAATCCTATATTATGTGTATATTAATCTTCGATAGAACTACAGTGTGTACGTTTTACGTAGCAATTAGAAGGAGCCAAGGTTTTTCCTAACTATGATTAAAAATCTTGCTCATAGAAACGATTTATTGTACTTGCTCCATGTATCACTCCGCAAAAAAGTTGGAATTTTAAGATAAATTATAATAATTTGTAGTTTAGTTTACTTAGCAATGTCGACTATATTCATTCTTTCTCAAGTTTGAAATATGATAACAGAGTTTGTAACTGAATTAAAATTGTACGCTGGACTCATTTTCTAGTGGTAATATGTATATTTTGTACGCCCTTCGGTCCCATGGTTTCGACGCGTGTACTTGTTGATCATTGAACCTGAATTTAGATCTTTTCATGAGTTCAGGGTCCACTATATTTAAATTGGGTCGAGCGATAAGTTATTTGGTCAGAGGAATTCAATCAAACATGGTGTATCTGAAAATGCTGGGCTTTTTGGCCCTTGGAATCATTTTAAGCTATGGCCTTGGCTTATCGTGTCTTCTCACTACGTTGACTGTCCTAGCTGTATATTTAGCCACCGGCGGATGGAGGTTTGCAAGAGTCGTCTACAAGACCCTTCCAAGAGATTTTAGGTAATTAACGAGCACAGCGAGAGCTGGGCCTCCGCTCGCACAGTGAACTATTATAATAGTACAGTGGTTGAGTTCAACAACCTTAGTTTCCTGTATTCTATTTCCGGTTTCTCACATGATTTACTCCGTATGAATATTTTAGCAGAGAATGCAAAATTCAGATCAGTAATTTCAAAGAAAGCGAAGGATACTAAAATGTTCCTCATTCAAATTCATAACTTTAAATATAGGGCAATCTGGTCATATTCCGACCACTGAGTTCATTGACATGATAACGACAACTACGGTACCGAAGCCGACTAATGCATGTCTGAGTAAGATACGGGGAGCAATCAATCAGGCTCATTGTAACAAGTTTCATTATTCTAAAAGCTTATAATTTGCTTTGCTTCTTACTGAAACGTGACTTTATAAGGACTGTATACACGTAAATCCGACCGTGTTGTCGGTGTATGTGTGTAAAGCGGTAGGGACAGGAGAGAGAGAGAGAGAGAGAGAGAGAGAGAGAGAGAGAGAGAGAGAGAGAGAGAGAGAGAGAGAGATGTGTGCATACTTGCCATTATCCCAGACAGTGTTGGGGTTTTTGTTAGACTCAAAAAGTGTGTTTTGAGGTCCCAAGGGGGGTCAGTGTGCATGACCTCCCAAAAGCGACGTCATTCAAATGAGAATAAGTTATCGTTTCAAACGAACCTATAGCAAATGACTGGAAATTCAAATATGAATAAAAGAAATTACCATCTGTTTTCTCTAAAGCATTTAATATACTTACAAAAAAAAAAAAATCGTAGACTTAGCATTGTCAAATAACATCATCACAAACATGGTCACAACTTCACAGACATTAAATAAAAAATTACACCAAGTTACTGTCTTTAAAATCCATTTGACAGTGCAATGTAGTTTTAATTACATGCAGTCTTTGCTGCTTTCAATAGTTCAGTAGTTGGTTTGATGGTAATGCAAGTGTCATTTGTGTTCACAAATATGCCTACACTTTTCCTTCACGAATGTGCATCCACGTCTATGTTGGCACAATCAATGGCCAAAGTAGCTAAAAGTGATGAACATCCATTTCAAAACAATGAATCTGGCAATGAAAACATTCAAGGTTTGTGGTAGTCGGCCGAGTTGCTAAAGTCTTTGACTGTCGCTATTGTAATGTATTTTCGAGATTAAAGTCACACCTATGGCAGTGAAGATTTAATTTATTCTCAGGCTGAATTAATGAAAAAAGGTACTAATTTATTGATTAATGATTTAATACTTTTAAATTATTAAAATTCCATGGTACAGTTAATTTCAGGTTAACCAGATATTGAAACATGTTAATATTTTCTTCAGTTACTTGATATGATAAAACGCTTATTGCAATCATGTAAATTTCCAAGGAAAATATGAGAAAGTTAAGGTGGCAAAACTGTTGAAGCAAATAAAATTATCTCATATTTTTCTTAGCACTTCTAGTGCATTATGTACTGCAGTTTTCCTTTGTCCCTTTAAAATGTTGTGTCCCCCAAATCTGGAGGGTGAGGGAAACAGTGTCCCCTGACCTTTGGATCCCAGGTGCAAAACTGCATTAGAGATTGAACGGTGCTGTTATTCAACCTACCGAAATGATCCTGTTTTGAATTTTATATATGGAATAAAAATCTGACTTCAAAGAAACGTTACTGCTGATCACAAACTTTAATAAAGATGGTTTCAGCATTCTCATTCAATGCAGTCAGTGATGTGTAATAACATTTATTTTTCAACACTCATCTGTTTGATGTACTTAACTTCAGACAAAATGGGTTGTTCTACTTAGTGTACTTTACCTATGCAAATTAGCCTAATGTGCTCTCCCTCAGCAGTGATCAAACGATTTGACACGAAACATCACCCTTGTTATTGTGAGCCAATTCAGTAAATCTCTGAAAAGTGTCTGTTTATTTATGACCACCTTACCTTTTAATTGTCTCTAAAACAGCTGTATAAACGGCCCCAAGGAGAGTTTTACATGAGCCCTGCGTACGACTGTTAACTGTTTATACATACCACAGATTGTGGGCATACAGTGAAACCCCGTTATAATGCGATATTTGGGGTCCATAAAATTTGATAGCGGAAAAAGCGGGGTCGCGTTATTGCAGGGTTTTACTATATATTACTTTATTCAGAGAACAACGTATACACGTCTAATGTATAGCATGAACACCGTTTACTATCTGATATCGATCCGTCTTTGTTTTCCCACATGACAACCCTTTGATTGAGCCACGAGTTTGATACTTGTTCAGTGCCAAGTAACAGAGAGTGGTTATTTGAACTCCCTGTGATCTTGCCGCCCAAGCTCAGTCTCTACATAAGCACCCACATATGACAATCTTTGATCTTGCCGCCCAAGCACAGTCTCTACATAAGCACCCACATATGATAATCTTTGATCAACCACCGCATTGTCTGGTGCTTGGTTGTGTATGCAGTTAAAGAAGAAACATAAGTCGGCTATTGTTTGCGCAATGATTGTATACAGGATGAATTGAAGTCCAGCGCACGTGGTGGTGGCTTACGTTTTTTGATGTTTATTAAATCATGAGAATCTTTTATCAACCACCACATTGTCTGATGCTCGGTTGTGTATGCAGTTAAAGAAGAAAAACATGTTGGCTATTGTTTGAGCAATGATTGTATACAGAATGAATTGAAGACAAACACAAAGAAGACTTACTGGCTTTACTCATGGATCAGTAATAAGCAACATTTCCGATAATGTTTATTTTGACATAACACTTCAAGAAATTGGTGAAATTGTTAAATTTCAGAAGCCACTCCACGATCGAATTCATACGTGATCTCTTCCCCAAAATGATAATAAACTTTTTATACACTATTTCTTGTACTTAAAAAAAATATTTTTCCGTGTATGAGAAAAATACATGTACATGTATATACAATTTCAGGAATCACGCCACAAATGTATTATACTCGAATTCATATGCGATCTCTTCCCCAAAATGATACTGTAATATACAATATTTATTCACTATTTCTCGTACTTTGAAAAAAAAAATGTTCATGTGCGAATGAATATATGAAATTTTGGGAGCCACGCCACGATCGCGTTATATCCGAATTCGCATTATAGCGGGGTTTCACTGTATATCATTGTGATCAAGAAAATGTACACATTTTCTTTTTGTTTGTGGGAAATTTTTTATCACTAAGATTGCTGAAAATCGTGTTTTTCGAAACACCATCATGTCGGAGGGTTTGGGAGTCCAAAATTGTGTTTTTCGCATGACACATCATGTTATGGCATGTATGTGGATTGGATAATTAGATTGGTGACTACAGATACAAGACATAAATTTTCTCAGCACAGTTCCTCCTATATATTGATCCAAAATTGTATGAGAACATGTATTCATTTAATTGGTTAAGAATCAAAATTTTACAACTTTTACAACCACAAAGAATTGTTAAAAACTGACTAATTTAAAAAAAAAAATTCTTTCTTTTTCCCCTCTCCTTTCCCAATCCTCTCCATCTTTTCCAAAACTTTTCTCTTCCTCACTTCATTCTCTGCTGCTTTTTTTTACTTTTAAATTTTGGCATTTCTCTTTTCTTTCATATTTTCATTGGATGTCAAAAGTCTGTGATATGTTAAAGCTTTCAACTTAAATTTTTTTACCCGCTCAACTGGCATAGTTCCAAAAATATTTTCCAGATCATTGACCCATGTGGAACTTCCATGTATTGTTTTCTGGGAGGGAATCATAACTTTCATATAGGATAAATCCACTCCCAATATCGGCTGCTGTTGGCCAGGGACATCAAAACAGATGTAGGCTCTAAGTTCTCTGCTACCATGTTTGCTCCAATTGGGTTGTACTTTTCTATAAAAAGTACGATATTAGGAGATGTGGAATCAAGATAAATGTCAGAGCCAGTTATTGCACTGCTGGGGTTGGATGCAGACTCAAATAAATCTGATGGCATGTTTATGAAAACAATTGGCTCTAAAGGGTAGCTTTGTGTAGAAGCAGATGGTATGATAGGATTGATAGTATTTGGCTAGAAACCTGGGTGGGCGAGGTGCTGAAAGAGATTGAATGGTTCTCTTGTTCAGGCTGTTAGTCGAGGGCAGAGACAGGGATAGGAAATTTGGTCAGAAATTGATGAAGAGGAACTCTGCACAGAGACAAATTCAATTGTTTTTCCCACTCGTACACTTTGGATGGCTGATACAGACTTTGGTATGGCAGACATATCCATTGGACATATTCCAGCAGCCTGAAACCCATTCCTGATATTTTGATTTATAAATGCTGCTCGCCAAGCATACCTAAATAGTCACTGCCATAAACATTTATTTATTGTCAGACCTGGATTTTCAGTTAAGAACTCTGTGCAAGCATGATTGTATGCTTTGCTGAAAGGACAAAACACTGTACAATCGAAAGGTTGTAAATAATGTGTTTATGTGGTGGCCTCTTCTAGAAGACCCAAAACTTCATGAGATGAATGGCTATTGACAATCAGCAACTGATCAGGCCTATCTGGGCCACAATGTTTCAGAAATAATTCCTGGAACCACTTCACCCCCAGCATGTCACATATCCATGCCATCTTTTGATAGGTCCAAATTGTATCCAATGGGGCTTCAAGACAGTCAAAGGCATGGAGGGACCTTGGTGTTTTTCCTTTTACAATGCACATAGGTGGCATAGCACATCTTACAGCATTAATACTGGCAAGAATAGTGATATTTTCACTACTATCTGATGTCTGGCCAAAGACATTTCTTGTTCCCCTCTTAGGACATACTGTTACTGGTTTGTGTTCTATTTGTTTACCAGTCTTGTCACAGTTGCAAATAACATGTGGTTTGTTGTGCAAGTTGAGCTCGGAGTTGATTTTGCCCTAATCTTCTAAGAATTTCTGCATCAATGTTTTATTCATCGTTCTTACGTGAGACGTTAAATTTTTCAGGCTTTCTTAATACCAACTCAGGGTGTCTTGATTTAACACCCCTCCACCAATTGTCCCCGGATTACCATTTTCGAAATGGGTCATCAGCTGTGATGATTTGCACAGACGAGCAGTTTTCACAAAAAGTTGGCATTTGGTAATGCTGAACCCCTTTGTGGAGGCATCTATGACCTTGTCAATGATAGCTTTTTCCATTGCCGCTGGAATTATTGTATGGTGTCTTGACTTTGAAGCAGGAGCATAATGTCCTTGTACATGGTCAATAACTGTTGTCTTGGTAACACCAAATTGTTGGCTTGTGGTCCAGTAACTCATGACACCACTTCTGACTGCATCTAAAGCTTTCACGAGGGATTTGGCTTTGTACTGTATATGCTTCGTTTTTTATTTTCTGGGCATTCTGCTAGAAAATATATCAGATAAATGCTAAGATTAGGGTTTCAAAAAGAAAGAACTAAAGAAAACACCAGACTTGTATTTCAAAAGCTTCAGAATTCAACTATTTCAAGAAAGAACCCATGCAGCAATTCTTCAATTTCATCACTATCTTTTTCTGCACATTTGAAACCAATATCGCATGTCTGACAAGGCTCAATCCTTTTTTTTCCAGGATTCTATGGCATTTTTAACTTTTAGATAAATATTTCCTGGTACAAGATTGTGAGAGAAAAGTTTTGTAATTTTTGCAGCATATTCTCTCTGCAGATAGGCAGCACGTGTTCTACATTCATCATCTTGGTAGACACATACAGCATTTTTATCGAAAGGATTGACTTCTTCATTTTTCAAATAATAGAGACTTCCAAGCTCAAGTTGTCGGGACCCCAGTGGTGCATTCCAACCACATATATGGACTGTATGTACACAATTTTCATCTGTAAAACACAAAAGTTTCTCTTACCATTGCAGATTAAAAAGCTTTTTATTAAGTTTTCATATTTTTGAGTTTTTTTATAGATAGATAGAGACATAGATAAAGAGAAAGCGATATCGTTATTAAGATAATTGTGGAGAGAGTTAAACTTTTTGTTTTCTTTTGTTAGCTTTATACCTTTATTTTTCTATTTATTTTTATTTACTTATTTATTCCTTCCTTTTTTCCTAGATTGTCTTTTGGTTTGTGCTTTAGGTTGGAATTGCCCTCTTATGTAAAATAACCTGGATAAATCCAACCACTATTTAAAACATTGTAAAATATTGTTATTTGTCATAACACTATTGCGGTCTATACTATTTTAGCGAGTGAAAGCACTATTTTAATAGTTATTATAGTAATGAAAGCTATACAAACCTTAGTTGACTGATGTCTGACTAGGGTGCTGAATAAAAAAATGTGTAAATGCTGCTTCTGAACTCGTGGAAGAGAGAGTGATGAGGCGATTACGTCATTTTGTCATACGATGTTCTCGTTGACTGGAAACATCTTTAATAATTTGCATGTGCATGTGCACAAATAAAAACAGCAGTCAGTGGTCAGAATTACTCGACTGGTCAGAATATGACCATGTTACCCTGTAGGATAGTTATTACATCATAGTATTTTGAGGCGATCTCTTTCGGCTGATGAAAACTAGATCTTTATCCTTCATTAAATCATCTAACGTACAAGTCATACAGGTCATGTAGGCATTCCGTACCGACTATTTCAGTCATGAGGTTGTGATTTTTTAGAATTTGGTTATACATTCTTTTAAATGGCAATTATTCACTTTATTTAGATCCTCATACATCCATATTCTTTGGAAGGTCATTATATACATGTCTCCCAAAAAAATCATATGGCAAAGTCAGTGTTTAAGTATGAGGACATATTTGGACATGGTCAACATAAAGGTGTGATCCAGTACAAACCAGATTTAATGTTGTGTGCTGTGATGTCAGAGTGAAAGCTGCGTGTATTGAATAAAATTCATACTATCCTGTTATTTGTTATGACCGGACCTGACATCTTCTTTTCTTGACCCAGTTTAGTACCTGGCTGCCCTTGTAAAAGTCCATAGTGATCAATAATTTTCGTCTGGAAGTTTTTTGATGACATGTAAGGTGCAGACCATTCAACAATCAGGATATAATAGACTTTGGTTAAACTATATTAGTATTAAATTTTAGAACAACAATTAATATTTAATTTGAGTAAATGTGGATACATGAAGTGGGATTTATTTGGAAGTATTGGCCATATTATGTATTTAATTAATGTTCTTTAGATATTATAGAAGGATTTCTATTATTTTAAATAATTAAACGCACATACAAAGATTCTTTAAGTATAGTGACTTGATTTTTATTTCAAAATTGTGGTACACCTAGTGGAGAAGACCAAGTCACTCACTGCATTGGATGAGGTGGTCCTTTTAAATAAGGCAGCATACATTATGGGTAATTGTATCACAACAAACCAACCTATATGTTCAGTGTTAATTGAAAAAATGAATATTTGATGCAATGCAGAAACACTTTTTTGTACAGGTGTTAATTGAAGAAATGAATATTCCATGCAATGCAGAAACACTTTTTAGTACAGGTGTTAATTGAAGAAATGAATATTCCATGCAATGCAGAAACACTTTATAGTACAGGTTTTAATTGAAGAAATGAATATTCCATGCAATGCAGAAACACTTTATAGTACAGGTGTTAATTGAAGAAATGAATATTCCATGCAATGCAGAAACACTTTTTAGTACAGGTGTTAATTGAAGAAATGAATATTCCATGCAATGCAGAAACACTTTTTAGTAGAGGTGTTAATTGAAGAAATGAATATTCCATGCAATGCAGAAACACTTTTTAGTACAGGTGTTAATTGAAGAAATGAATATTCCATGCAATGCAGAAACACTTTATAGTACAAGTGTTAACTGAAGAAATGAATATTCCATGCAATGCAGAAACACTTTTTAGTACAGGTGTTAATTGAAGAAATGAATATTCCATGCAATGCAGAAACACTTTATAGTACAAGTGTTAATTGAAGAAATGAATATTCCATGCAATGCAGAAACACTTTTTAGTACAGGTTTTAATTGAAGAAATTAATTTTTCATGCAATGCAGAAACACTTTTTAGTACAGGTTTTAATTGAAGAAATTAATTTTTCATGCAATGCAGAAACACTTTTTAGTACAGGTTTTAATTGAAGAAATTAATTTTTCATGCAATGCAGAAACACTTTTTAGTACAGGTTTTAATTGAAGAAATTAATTTTTCATGCAATGCAGAAACACTTTTTAGTACAGGTTTTAATTGAAGAAATTAATTTTTCATGCAATGCAGAAACACTTTTTAGTACAGGTTTTAATTGAAGAAATTAATTTTTCATGCAATGCAGAAACACTTTTTAGTACAGGTGTTAATTGAAGAAATTAATTTTTCATGTAATGCAGAAACACTTTTTAGTACAGGTGTTAATTACAGAAATGAATATTCCATGCAATGCAGAAACACTTTTTAGTACAGGTTTTAATTTAAGAACTGAATATTCCATGCAATGCAGAAACACTTTTTAGTACAGGTGTTAATTGAAGAAATGAATATTCCATGCAATGCAGAAACACTTTTTAGTACAGGTGTTAAGTGAAGAATTGAATATTCCATGCAATGCAGAAACACTTTTCAGTAGAGGTGTTAAGTGAAGAAATGAATATTCCATGCAATGCAAAAACACTTTTTAGTACAGTTGTTAAGTGAAGAATTGAATATTCCATGCAATGCAGAAAGAATTTTTAGTAGAGGTGTTAATTGAAGAATTGAATATTCCATGCAATGCAGAAACACTTTATAGTACAGGTGTTAAGTGAAGAATTGAATATTCCATGCAATGCAGAAACACTTTTTAGTACAGTTGTTAAGTGAAGAATTGAATATTCCATGCAATGCAGAAAGAATTTTCAGTACAGGTGTTAAGTGAAGAATTGAATATTCCATGCAATGCAGAAAGACTTTTTTAGTACAGGTGTTAAGTGAAGATTTGAATATTCCATGCAATGCAGAAAGACTTTTTAGTACAGGTGTTAAGTGAAGAATTGAATATTCCATGCAATGCAGAAAGACTTTTTAGTACAGGTGTTAAGTGAAGAATTGAATATTCCATGCAATGCAGAAAGACTTTTTAGTACAGTGGAAGAATGTGCATGTGACACTTGGCAAAACATTTTCAGGATCTCATGCAATATTGCTGTTGTTGTCCTTGTTTTATTCATGAACTCGGTACACATAATATTTCAGTTAGTATGCATGACTAAAGTTCCACTTGTTTCTCCTTGGCTTTCCTTATTTCATATTAATATGTAACGGGTGAAGTCCAGAGAGTGAAGACAGCTGCAATAATATGACTATCAACTATATCTAGGAATTGAGTGGGCAATTCTCCATACAGTATTCTGTGCATGGAACATTAATTGCTTTGAAGAATATATAAAAATATAGATGAAGTTTTGAAGTTTTAGGCAAGACTATAGAACAGGGATCCCAAAAATTCTAATGACTCTTGTTTGACATTTTTCCAGAAAATGTGGTGGCCAGATATTTGTGAAATTTAATACAGAAACATTCAAAGGAAGTGTAAAAAGTGGTGACAGAAAAGAAAACATTGATATACTGAATTATTAAATTACTGGAAATGTGCCATTTTCACGAAGCCATCTAACATGGAGCATAGTATTTTAAAGCCCCAATTTTAGCCCAGTAATTAATTAAGAGTGGAAATTTGATAATTGGAAATTGATAATTGATAATTTCAGATTCCGTTTTAAAAGGTATCATTTATATTACATGAAGTCATCTGATTTGGAGCATCATATTTAACAGCCCCAGTTGTAGCTCAGCAATTAACAGCAGAAGTTTGATAATTGATAGATAATTGTCCGTAAATACTGAGTTAAGTTGATTGCTGTAATGAATAACAATGTGGGAAAATAGTGATTTCTGGGGAGGGGACACTAGACTGCCAGTCCTACACTGCCTTGTATTCATCTGTTGCTGTAGTCATCAGTATTTAGCAATTCTTTTGCATGGCTCCCTCCCCCCCTCTCTCTCTCTCTCTCCAAAGAATGTGAGGATTCGGTAAATTATATTTTCAGTTGACTTTTACCTGATAATAAAATATATGCTTCTGATCTTCTATTTTTGTGATGTTGAGACTGTGCACACTCACTCGTGTAGCCCCTACTTCTCTTTCGTTATTTCTTCCCTCTTTGTCTTTGTTATTCTTGCGATTTAATTTTATATCATTTCCTAGTCATGGTTAATTCAAAATAATTAAATTCACTTCTAGATGTAATTCGGTATCCTTCAGCACATTTTTCAGTGACCACTCAGAGCCTACTATCTCTCTTTCCTTGTGATTTAAACCTATGGTTTATTTTTTTTTCTAATATCTGTGTAAATATATTAATATCAGTGTAAATATATTAATATACATGTAAATATATTAATATCAGTGTAAATATATTAATATCAGTGTAAATATATTAATATACGTGTAGCTAATAACATCTTCACCAATAATGGAACTTAAATATTGTTGCATCTGCTTCAGATAGACATGCTTGCGAAGAGAACCATGTTTTACTAAGAGAATTTGATATTGCATTTATAAAAAAAATAGCGGCTGCGTATAAAACTTTCTCATCCAATATATGTTATAGTTTATATAGTTTTTTTGGGGGGGTGGGGGGAAAATTGCATGTTTTGTGAAAATACAAGTACAGATTTACATGTTTTCAGTAGTCGTGAGCACAGTCTTAATATTGCCTCTTTCTCTCTCTCTCAAAAGAATTTGTTGATTTGATACAATGCAATTTCATTTGACATTTAGCTGAGAAAGAAATTGCTAGTTGATATTCTATTTTTCATGATGTTAAGATGGCGAAGACATACTCCTACTGCTACATCCTCTAATGACACCTCCTTCCCATGGTGCAATCAGAAACAATCTATAAAAACATGACACTTGACAACAGTAGAACAATGGTGATTCGCAGTGCGAGGTTCCTCTTGTGACGTCAGACGGACTCGAGTCATGGAAACTGCTGAAGTTGTACATGGCCTAGGAGGAATATTTTCACATGTACATGTACATTTAAACTTAAATATCTCACTAACCGTTGATTGCATTGAGTCCAAATGTTCAGATATTGCACAAATCATCATGCTGAATAATTTAGAGGTAAGTGATATGGGGGTCTCAGGTCTACCTTTAAAGTATTACGAACTTAACATGATCCGTCTCTCTCTTTGTGAATTTTTTTTACTTTTCCTCAGGCAAGGGTTTTACAAACATTAGCTTGCCTAAGCAGATTTTGAACTTGTCCCAGGCATTGGGCAAGTGGGCTTGTAATGCCCTATTTATACATACAGATCCTGGGGCAGTTGTTCACTTCTAGAGTTTTGACAAGTCCTGAAGCTTTCACACCTATAGTATTGTGCTTTATGGTTGTAGAATGTTTAAACAATTGGGAAAGCACAATGACCAAACAATTGCATGGGACAATTATGGGTACCTTATGTTCAGTGTCCGAAATATAAAGTTAGCAAGCGGTCATTTAAGCTCATTAGGAGGTCATATCTAGCAAATACAGCCATTCTTGAATCTCTGCTATAGACTCTGATTATGAAAATTTTCAATATTAAGTAATTTTTAATTTTCTGGCATAAAATCTGGGACAAAATTAAGGCAAACATAGACACAGGAGGACCTTGCATGAGCTGGAAAATTAAGGTAGACTGTCTGATCAGATATTAATTGGGAAGGTCTCTAGAGAACATACTCAAAAATTTAGAGGTTTTCCTCCCTCATTATGAAAATAAGACTAAGGGAGATAATTTTTTGGCATGCCTGACAAACATACATAAAAATATTCACCAATCAAAACAGCTGTTCATAAAATTTGCAGATGAAATTACCCCCCACCCACTTTGGCCATATCATGTAAATGACCTTACAATATTTATTTTCCTAAAGATATGAAGAAACAATTTATACAGAAGCCTGCAGGAAGCAGACATATTGAATATATTATATATAATGTAAATTTTGAATGATCATGAAAGATATATTATAGAACTTATAGTGCCTTGAACAACATCAATGCTGAGGGTAAAATTTATCATCAAATATCTTTAAGTTCCACTTTATTTGCAAAATTCTCAAGTTGCAATCATTCCTCTTCAAGGATACATATACTGTTAGAAACAAAAAGAAATATGGTTTTAAAGTTGTTTGAATGTGGAATATTGCATAAACAATCAAATTGCACTGATGAGATTGACTTGTGGGGAAAGAAAAATGCCTTCACATAATGAAAAATTGAAAATTGTCTTTAGACCTCTTTCTGAATTTATCATTCTCCAAAGGTAAATTTCTTCTTTACTTATCCAGTATACAGTCAAACCTGTCAACAGTGACCACCCATGAGAAAAGGAAAAACTGACTGTTGTACAAAGGTGACCTCTGTACTCGGGTTCACCTTTTAAAATTTGTTTTTCTACAAATACCATGAACCGAATAACATTATCCTTATTATTATTATTATTATTATTATTATTATTATTATTTAATCAATATTATTTTATGTGCACTATTCAGCAAAGTCATAAAATATGCATATATGTTGTTCTCTCCCAAATTTATGTTCTACACATGATTACTGTATTCTGCTCACTTTAATCCATCCTATAAATATAATCATCGTTTACTTAAAATAATCACCAATCTTAGTTTGCTTTGTGCCCCATAACAAAATGTTAATTTTATTACTGACTTACAGCTTACATATGACTGTAAAACAGAAGACTGACTCTTTCGTTTGCCAACTTGTGCAAGTTTCACTTGGAAACAGTTGTTTACACTTTAAAAATAATATCTGGAGAAGCCAATTGCTTAACTTGCCGAGATCAAAAGACAGTCGACTTATATGAGAAGCCTGTGATGAATAGGAAATCTAAAGAAGCCTTATATGGCTATTCTTTGTGATCCATGAACTGAAACTTCACCTGACTTTACAGACAAGTTTTTAATATTGAATGACCCATGACCCTAATATAAAGGGATGTAACTTGTATCTCTTCTCAAAGACAAAGTTTTCTTCAGAAATCGATTTAATTCACAGGCAAAAATATGAAGATATCAAACTATACCTGTCACACTGGCACAAAAGATGAAGATATCAAACTATACCTGTCACACTTGCAAAAAGATGATATCAAACTATACCTGTCACACTGGCACATTTCTGCTGCAATAGCATAACTACTTTTCCCACCATCCAGCAAACAAATTGCTTAGACCCTCTACCCTAATGATAAAAACTGCCTTGCCTTCGCAATTGACATTATGACACCTTTGAGTTACACTGTCAACGTGACTGGACTTACAAGTACAAGGGAGATAAGAAATGTTTGCACATCGATTCACATGATATTCCTTTATCTAAACAATGCCTTCCTCATGAAGCAAAAATAAAGTTTGTATAGACTGAGCGATCACTGTAGATACTCTCCAGTGACCACTTAAGGCAGGGAGAAACCACTGGTTAGGAAACACCTGGCCACTGACCGCAGAAGGTGGGTGACCATTACATACAGGACATTTATATAGAAAATTTGCCAGGGGAAAATTAGAATGGCCGTTGTGAATGGGTGACTGCTGAGTAAAGGTGACCATTAGGACAGGTTTGACTGTAATGCTATAACATTTAATGTCAATGAGTTGCAAAACTTTCCTAAAGCAGGAGTAAATGTCCTCCCCCAGTGCCACTGAAGTAACTTACAACTGTTGTCTAGTTTGATGACATTTTAAAATGTTAGGAGCTCCTCAAATTCAGAAATCCCCCTTTCTGCCTCTTGTGAACAAAATTATTCCAGGTCCTAAAATGAGGTTTATGGATGTGTCATTCATCAAAAGTGAGTTGGGGGTGAAGTTGAAGGATCTTTCTAAAGCTGCACATTGTTTCCCACCTGTGGGTGAGATTTATAAAGCTGCACATTGTTTCCCACCTGTGGGCGAGATTTCTAAAGCTGCAGATTGTTTCCCACCTGTGGGCGAGATTTCAAAAGCTGCAGATTGTTTCCCACATGTGGGCGAGATTTCTAAAGCTGCAGATTGTTTCCCACCTGTGGGCGAGATTTCTAAATCTCCACATTGGTTCCCACCTGTGGGCGAGATTTCTAAAGCTGCACATTGTTTCCCACCTGTGGGTGGGATTTAAAATGCTACACTACTGTGAACACAATTAGATCTTAATTATGGCTATTTGTATGTGTAACAGAACATTGTACACAGCTGGAAATCACGCAATTAAATTTTCAAATTAACTTTATGGTTTTGTGCAAAAAGATTTGATCTATTTACACAGAACAAAATTTCTTGTTTCTGATGCATGATTTCATTAAACTACAGATATATTTGTATAATATTTCAGTTTAATTTGAGTTATTATGTTTCTCAGTTTATATTTTATCGTTACTAATAATTATATTAAATATCATTTACAGAGCTTTGTGGGCACTACTTACTTTAAAGTTGAAGGTGAGGAATTACACCCAGAATAAATATTCTGTCCCACGACTCTTCAATGAAACACTGACAAAGCACCCAAACAAGATCTGCTTTGTATTTGAAGACAAAAAGCTGACATTTCAGGTAACAAGTTTATGGAGTAAGAACTAAACAAAAATCTGTAGCAATTGAGCATGTATTTGCACTTTTCTCATTAGATTACCTCCCCTTGGCAAGGTCCCAACATTCTCACTTCATTACCCCTACAGTATGGATGGATAATCATTCTCAGGACTAAGGCTGCATACTTGGTTTACAATAACTGAAATGATGCCATTTAATTGAAACAATTAGAAACTCAACCTTTACACCTGTCTACCTGTTAGGCTTACTGAATCAGCTGATCTGACTGCTAATATAATGTGCATGCCCTAACTTAAGTTTTGATTATATCATTTGCTGTTTGTCTTTTACCTCTCATTCTGACAGGATTCAGTATGTAAGGTATGACTTTGTCGAATATATTTTAGGTAAAACATCCCAAGGATCGTTGTGATAATGTTTCCCACTGTTACATACATGTACATGAAAAAAAAAAATCATTAAATTAATGCAACCATATGTTCTGTGTGAACATGTGCATGGGATGCATGCTTTTGTAGAATCTGCAATGACTAAGAAGCCATATGGTGGCTTTCAAACTTGAAATGGTGTTTCTTTAAATAAAATGTTACTAATCAAAGGTTCTGTTAACATCTATGTTTTTCAAAGGTAACTAAGGTAGTTTAAATTAAAAAAATTCTGCATTATCAGTAAATCAACCTGATGTGTAATGTTCTGCAATGTGTGCACAACCAATTCTCGTAAACTTCAGCTTTTTCCAGGCAATGCCACATTTGATGTGAAAATTATACTTTAAGACAAGAATTAACTGAAAAATCCTACTAAACAGTCCTCTTAAGCAGAGATGTGGAAATGAATCATTTAATTGGAATTCCTGCATCATTGACAGCAAAGAGCATGTTCATTTACACATTTATCAATGAATTGTGTAAATGTATCTGCTTACATGTGTAAACATTGCAGCCATACTCATGACTTTATACTCTTCCAAAATCTAAGGACATTATTCCCTTTCTATGGGAGCAAAAGGGTATGAGTAGTATACAATTGTAAGTGTACTGGCACAGTATAATATTTTCAAACTCCTGTAGTATACAATTGTAGTGTACTGGCACAGTATAATATTTTCAAACTCCTGTAGTATACAATTGTAGTGTACTGGCACAGTATAATATTTTCAAACTCATGTAGTATACAATTGTAGTGTACTGGTACAGTATAAAAATATTTTCAAACTCGTGTAGTATACATTTGTAGTGTACTGGCACAGTATAATATTTTCAAACTCCTGTAGTATACAATTGTAAGTGTACTGGCACAGTATAATATTTTCAAACTCGTGTAGTATACATTTGTAGTGTACTGGCACAGTATAATATTTTCAAACTCCTGTAGTATACAATTGTAGTGTACTGGCACAGTATAATATTTTCAAACTCCTGTAGTATACAATTGTAGTGTACTGGTACAGTATAATATTTTCAAACTCCTGTAGTATACAATTGTAGTGTACTGGCACAGTATAATATTTTCAAACTCCTGTAGTATACAATTGTAGTGTACTGGTACAGTATAATATTTTCAAACTCCTGTAGTATACAATTGTAGTGTACTGGCACAGTATAATATTTTCAGACTCCTGTAGTATACAATTGTAGTGTACTGCCACAGTATAATATTTTCAAATTCTTGTAGTATACAATTGTAGTGTACTGGTACAGTATAATATTTTCAAACTCGTGTAGTATACAATTGTAGTGTACTGGCACAGCATAATATTTTAAAACTCGTGTAGTATACAATTGTCGTGTACTGGCACAGTATAATATTTTCAAACTCCTGTAGGGATATAATGAAACTGAAAGAAAAAATCCCAAATTTCTGGAACACTAGAGCAACCCACCAACCCACCAGTATAGAGATAAAGCAACATTAAAAACAAAAATTGATATTCACAAGGGCAGTAGTACTAGGGAGTACTATTTAAGGCTGGATATTATTATTTTTGTTTCAAAATCTATATTCACTAGTGCAGTGGACACGTAATCAAATGTCGTCTGCTAGTATACAGGTAAAGCTTCCTAATTTTGTTTTACAATGTGTTAGTAAGTAAGGTCATTTGGTTTAGGCATATCACATGGGATTACAGATAGTAAGATGTAATGTTCGCTTCTTGCCAAAGGTTAACATTTTTTCTATATAGCACACCTGCTTCCTCTTCTCAATTCATTGTAGAGTATGACAGTGTAATTGGGTTTATTGGTTTTGAGTCAAAGGCAGTATGACATCAAATGAGTGCTAAGGATATGAATTGACATTACTTCAGAATACAGGGCATGTGAAACTGGTGCACCTGAAGTCTCTGGAGATAATTTCACTATGTCTACAGGCTGAAGTACTTCTGGAGCTCCTCATCTTTCATTTTGGCCTAGGGGCTCCAATAAGGTTAAATTCAACCATGTAATTGAGGTGATTCAGCGACATCTTGGCTGATTTGACATAAGGATTCAGTGGGGACAACCCTTCCAATTCTTCATTTTAAAAAAAGCTATGAATCCTGGGCAGAACGGTGCACACAAAACTCCATAGATTTCTTTCCCCCAGGGATTGACTTAACATAAAAAGCAGATGGATATTTATTGAAATTTATGATAAGGGTCAAAGTTACATTTCAAAGTTCACACACATACACAGGAAAAATTGTTAAATATTGAAATATATCTAGTGAAATAAAAATCAAAATGAAGACTTTGATACTCGTTGTGCCAGTAAAGAGAAAAAGTTACAACTACCTTTAATAAGCCTTTGAACTAGAAAAGAATTAAGACGTGTGAATTGATTCATTTTGAATAGAATCATAAAAAAATATTTAGAGGGTTTCCTTTAAAAGAAATGTAAATGAGTACAGATTTACAGTGGTAATAATCAATATTTGTATGAATTTTTCAATGACATTAAACCATTTTTGAAAAGGATCATCATTCAAAAAATTTGACATCTTTTGTTCTATAAAATTACAGCTTGACTTAATGATTAGATTTATGAAGAACACCACCCAGGAGGGAGAGCAAGTAGAGCATAGAAGATTTTACCACAGAACAAGTCCTCTAAATATATTGAATAGAGGTGAAATGGATGATATCATTAAACATTTATTTGACCTTTTATGTACCAAATTTGGACTGAAAATAATTGAAAGTTAAAGATGGCTGTTTGATATGATTGAATATTTAAGATTGTACTTAGGTACCAACCACTCAGATGATATATAGAATTGCCTCTATGTGAAAAAAAGGAACAAAAAGATTTGTAGTAATATAAAAAAATACATGGATAATGTTTTTTCTATGCTGTGGAATCAATTTTAAATACTCCTAAAAAAGATCCTCAGAGACCATCAAAATGCAATTTGGATAGATACATAAATTGGCTTAAACAATGCCTGGAAAAAATAGAGGAAATTAAGAAATTTGGACAGATATATATCTTATGGTATGTTTCTTTGTCTGTCATGTCATTAGTCTACACTGTATACTGTTTATTCCAGAAAAGGAAAAAGTTGTGCCCAGTGGTCTGTCATATGTCATTAGTCTACACTGTATATTGTTCATTCCAGAAAAGGAAAAAGTGGTGCCCAGTGGTACCAGATCAAGAAGCAAGGTCATTTAGAAAGAAGAATAAAATACTGGGTCACAAATATCTTTATCAGTTTCTTATTTATTCAAGAAATTCAAACATGTATCATTATCACAGTCACTCGCGTCATGGATTTATTCATTGGTGCAGTAAATATTAACTTTTCCAGCATGATATGCTTTGAACAATGTTCACTGTTCAGGACACGGTTATTTTAGTGGACAAGGAGTTTTTAGCAAACTGTGCTTTAGTCTGACTCAACCACAACTGATTCAAAGAATATAATGCTAGAAATGTGAACATTTATTGCAGAAATTAATAAATCCCTCAGTGCCTGTGATCATTATCAGTCTTCCCTGTAGCAAGCCTTCCATACTGGGATTTGAATTCCTCATGCTTGAGTAACCTTGCTCCTCTAGAATTTATTTTGGATATTTTGAGTCAACATTTTTTCCTTCCCTCTACACTACTTATGAAATAAATGCAGCTACAGTATTTTTGTTGAAGATTTCATCATTTCTTGACATTTTCTAACACTGTTCTCAGTTGGTGCCGAGGCTAATCAAACTCAGACAGTTCTCTCAGCTAATGAAATTGATTGTCTTATGCTTCTTTGGTAATGAGCACACTCTATTCAGAAAGCTTGGGGTGTGCTTGATTCAGTCTAAAATCAAGCATAACAATCTTCTATCTTTATTTTCTTTGGGTTTTTTTATGTGCTCTACAGGTCTTGCACCAGCGATGAAAACTAAGATCACTGACACAAGGGCATAGTCTAATATTAACCATGAGTCTACCATCAACGCATATATCTTCTTTGCCAAATCTGCTCTTCAGAATTCAGCCAAAGTTCATAGGTGGTAATCAAGTGTGAATCTCATTAAAATTTGTACAAATGATGATGATCTGCCATAAAATATGGAAACTGCTACAAAATTTAACAAAAAATCAGATGACTTCTTTAAAACTAATGTTCAACAGAATTTTACCAAATTTGAGAGAAAGCATCCTGGCAAGAATTACTTTTAAATTTATACAAATGTTGATAATCCACTGTCAAGTATGACCACCATTACTAAAATAGAAGAACCTTTAAAGGATTTTTAAAAAACCCCACTCATCTGAATTTAACCATATTTGACAGAAAGCATCCTGGCATAAAGGATGTTCAGATTTTTATGAATGATGCCTATCCACTGTCAGATATGGCTGCCATTGCTAAAAATAGAAAAAACTTTAAATGGCCTCTTGTAAAAAAAAAAAAAAACATTTGATAGAAAGCATCCTGCATGGTGGGTTTTCAAGTTGATGAAAATGGTGTTCCAACGTCAAATGTGGCACTTTTGCTAAAGATAGAAAAAAACTGTAAAAAACGTCTCAAAAACCACTCAACAGAATTAGACCAAATTAGACAGGAAGCATCTTGGCATCAGGTAAGTTTTTCTAAAATTTTTACAGATGATGCCAATCCACCATCAAATATAGCTACCTTTGCTTAAAATAGAAAAACCTTTTGACTTCTCAAAAACTGCTCAACAGAAATTGACTAAATTTGATAGAGAGTATCCTGTAATCAAGGACATTCAGATTTGTACAAACTATGGTGATGCACCATCAAATATGGTTACTGTTACTAAAAATAGAAAAATATTAATAAAACTTCTTCTCATGAAGCAATGAACAGAATTTGACTAAATTTGACAAAATTCACTGACTATGGCATAAAGGGCTTTGCCGTCTCAAAAGGACTGCTTTAAAAGGAGAGAAACTATCCAGATTTTCCTATTGGCCTGGTTATAGGTACAAGGTCAGGTTATATTGACTTGAGTCATCACCACATTGCATCTTTTCACTAATTGTTCCAGTAATATGCAACTTTTCAGATTGTGATGTGAAAATGAAAACTACTGTAATATTTACTTTGATCTTAGTTTGATTTACATGATAACAGTTTTGTAAGTTATTAGGCTACTATCATGATTCTGTCTGCCCATCACCATACTCAGTGTTTTATTTATGCCCTTTAAATCTTAAACTTTTCAAGACAAGGAGATAAAAGGTATCAAAGTTTGGGTCATATCTTTAAGGTCAAGGTCACAGATCAAAGTATTGACACTATCATGTCTCTTCAACATGCTCAGCAGAGGACATAAACTCACCATATTTCTTGTTCAACTTTTAATAGTTACCCCTTTTTCAAAATGATAATAATCTATGATACATAATAAACAGCTTGTTGAAGGAAAAGAAATAAATCCAAAAATGTCTCTGTAATTGATACACTAAATTACTCTGTGACACCTCAATTCAAAGTTGAAAAAGAAGTTATTTTAAAAGTTACTGTAAGTATTGAAACTGTAACAACATACAAGTTTTTCAAACGGAATTAGCAAATATTTATTCATTTTTATTTTATTTTTTATTTTATTTATTTATTCATGTAAAGAATAGCAGTTACATACTATGATATTTTCAAAAAGTAAAATGAGAAAATTGCATACAGCAAATATATTGAATACATTGGTCCCCCTCTTAAACGACCCTCTGACTAGCAGGCAGCAGAATGTTTCAGCCAGAATCCCATGTTTGTGTTGAAACGTTTGTGTTAAAAAGTACCCTTCTAGGACGGCAACCCCTTTAACGTGGTCAGCATATTAGTGCAATAAAAGTCAAGTTTACCCCTCATGAATGGACACATACTGGAATTTAGAGATGGAAATCTCATAAATATTTGTTGATTTCTTAGTTCAACATATTGACATTTGTTTCAACATGCTGATTAAGTACATAACTTTTATTCATACAAAGAGGTCAGTAATCCGATTATCATTACTGCCTTGTGTTCCTTAGATATCAGGTTTTGTCACTTCAGTAATTACTGGCTATTATTACCACTGATAATTTTCAAGATGACAAAAGCTGATAATTATCAAGATGACAAAAGTTAACAGCCAAGAAGCACAGTATTGTTCAGCTCAAGTCAGCATGATATCCGGTTGCCATAAAGTACAAATGGTATGTTGGACATAAAGTACAAATGGTATGTTGGACATAAAGTACAAATGGTATGTTGGACATAAAGTACAAATGGTATGTTGGACATAAAGTACAAATGGTATGTTGGACATAAAGTACAAATGGTATGTTGGACATAAAGTACAAATGGTATGTTGGACATAAAGTACAAATGGTATGTTGGACATAAAGTACAAATGGTATGTTGGACATAAAGTACAAATGGTATGTTGGACATTGTGACTTCTCTTCACAAAATGTAAATGGAGGAGTACCAGACTAAAACCATTCCATCACCAGTCCATCACAGTCCCTCACCAGTCCATCACAGTCCCTCACCAGTCCATCACAGTCCCTCACCAATCCATCACATGACAGGCTCACTTCCTTGGTAAACATCATTTTCTGTAGTTGCTTGTGAAGAAATAAATTGTTACAAAAAGTGCAAAATTTCATCAACATTCTCAATTTAGAAGGAAAAGTGAAAGCAATTCAACAAAATGAAAAGAGGGAGTTTTATATCAAAAAGATTCAAATAAACATTGTCAGTTATACATACTGCATCAGTGGGAAAGATTCAAATAAACATTGTCAGTTATATATACTGCATCAGTGGGAAAGATTCAAATAAACATTGTCAGTTATACATACTGCATCAGTGGGAAAGATTCAAATAAACATTGTCAGTTATACGTACTGCATCGGAGGGAAAGATTCAAATAAACATTGTCAGTTATACATACTGCATCAGTGGGAAAGATTCAAATAAACATTGTCAGTTATACATGCTGCATCAGTGGTAAAGATTCAAATAAACATTGTCAGTTATACGTACTGCATCAGTGGGAAAATGGATGGAGAATGATAGTTACATCCAGATGTTTGTTATTTTATTGACAAGATTTAGAATGTTTTTGCATCACAATTGATGATTAATCATAATTATTTTAAATAACATTAATATAAGTATTTTTTTCCACTTTTTTCAGGATGTAGAACTGAAATCAAATGCTGTTGCCAACTATTTTCATGACAATGGGTTTGATAAAGGAGATGTAGTCGCTCTACTATTTGAGAACTCCCCAGATCTTCCAATTTTCTGGCTTGGTCTGTCTAAAATAGGGGCCATTGCAGCCCTTATTAACTACAACTTAAGGGATAAATCCCTGGAACACTGTATCAATGCCTCAGAAGCTAAGGCTTTAGTGTTTAGTGGAGCATTTACACAGGGTAAGTGTCATGGTAGTGGTTGTTATTATATTTCAAACATTTTGGTATATTCACCAATATCTGTATTCTATATATAGTTTGGTCTTTATTGTTATTCTTAATTAATATGACACGTTGAAAGGGATATTGCTTTGATAACTATGTCACATTAATATGACACCTTGAAAGGGATATTGCTTTGATAACTATGTCACAGTAATATGACACCTTGAAAGGGATATTGCTTTGATAACTATGTCACATTAATATGACACCTTGAAAGGGATATTGCTTTGATAACTATGTCACAGTAATATGACACCTTGAAAGGGATATTGCTTGGATAACTATGTCACAGTAATATGACATCTTGAAAGGGATATTGCTTTGATAACTATGTCACAGTAATATGACACCTTGAAAGGGATATTGCTTTGATAACTATGTCACAGTAATATGACACCTTGAAAGGGATATTGCTTTGATAACTATGTCACAGTTATATGAGACCTTGAAAGGGATATTGCTTTGATAACTATGTCACAGTTAAATGACACCTTGAAAGGGATATTGCTTTGATAACTATGTCACATTAATATGACACCTTGAAAGGGATATTGCTTTGATAACTATGTCACATTAATATGACACCTTGAAAGGGATATTGCTTTGATAACTATGTCACAGTAATATGACACCTTGAAAGGGATATTGCTGTGATAACTATGTCACAGTAATATGACACCTTGAAAGGGATATTGCTGTGATAACTATGTCACAGTAATATGACACCTTGAAAGTAATATTGCTGTGATAACTATGTCACAGTAATATGACACCTTGAAAGGGATATTGCTGTGATAACTATGTCACAGTAATATGAGACCTTGAAAGGGATATTGCTGTGATAACTATGTCACAGTAATATGAGACCTTGAAAGGGATATTGCTGTGATAACTATGTCACAGTAATATGACACCTTGAAAGGGATATTGCTTTGATAACTATGTCACAGTAATATGACACCTTGAAAGGGATATTGCTTTGATAACTATATCACAGGGTTTGAATTTAACATGATCATACATGTGACAGGTCAGGTCTGGACAGATTAGGAGATTTCCAAAATTTGGTCAGGAGTTTTGATGTCAAAAGAGGGTCGTTTTTTATTGACTCGATTTTTAGCATGAAAATGGACAAAAATTTCAACTATTGAACAAATTTACATTTTTTAAATATTAAAAGATGCACATCCAAGGCTGATAAAATTTGTTTTCAACCACATGTCCAGGACAAGTGGTTTCAGAAATTCACTTGTCCCACCTACATTTTCACATCTCCCAAAAGTTCACTCTCTTGCTTAGATTTGATGATATGTACGCATTTTAATCCATAGAAAAAAAAGACATAATGTACAACAGATTTATTTCTTCAAAGGGCTTAATTTTTTATTGTCAGGGTATCTTATATACAGTATTTCTTTCTCCGAAATGGTAGCATCTGTACTTCCATCAGTAAGAACGGAAATGAATTTACTGGAATTCAGACTTTCCCAAAATTATTCTCTCAAGACTTTATCAATTGACAGAACAAAGTCTTTTGCTCTGAGTCTTTTCTTATAATTAGCATCAAGTTTAACACTGTTCTTCTCCTGGAGTGCATACAGCATTTCCATATCAGAAAATGGTTGTATATATTGGGCTAGGGTGTAGGCTGTGTTAAAGAGAGCTCTCGTTTTATTTTATTTTTCATTTCATTCTATTTAATTTTGAAATGGCCTTTCCTATTGGAGTGTTAGCAACTCAAACTTCAGGGATTTTCTGCACATGCTTTATGAGGTCCAAAACTGTCACGAGACGTAATTGGTTACATCCTGAATCAAATACACTGGTTGAATATCCAACCCATGTCAATTTGGGATATTGTTTGCAATAGCTGCAAAACATCTTTCCTTCAGAGTCCATGAATTCAAGCCATGGATAATTATCAACCCAATGTGGCTGAAATTTCTCTGGTTGTGTCATATTTGATATTTGTTGCTGCCACAGAGTCTGGCTTATGTCTCTTCATAGAAATTGCTACCTCAGACTGAGTGGCAGTCTTACATTTTATCCCTCTACTTTTACATGCATTTTCCTTTTCTGAATCTTCCTTATGACCATCCTTGTGAAAATAAGTTAGTAAACATTTTATCCAGAATAGAAAACATCACTTCATTTGACAACTACTTCTACTAAAGTGATCATAATATACATTTTGTTGTTTAAATTCAAACACCGACTGCTCCTTAATTAATGTATCAGTTCGCTTCACACGCAATATTGCACATTGAAGTTGATCCTGTGTATAATCAATTAATAAAATTAAAGACTCATTACTGTCATTTAATCAGCTCATAAAGGAAATGGACACTTGTCAGCAAAGTGCCTTTTCAATCATTTCATTGGATTGACTCATTGGATTGAAATCAAAGGGTCATGAGTATCTGGGTTGAGTAAACACAAGGTCATTTAAAAACCCTGCTAATTAATCATACCGGATTTGTTTTCTTTGAAGTGTTTTGATTGGCCAATAATTTTGTCACTTAGCCCAATATGCAGTCAAGCAGTAATAGAATTTGTGCACTTGGAACAGTTATTAACTTATTGTTATATCACAGGATGAGAATGGAAAAATGAAGAGAGGTTAGATTCAAGCATTCAGAATGCCCAGAGGGTATGAATGGCCAGATAAAGGTAGATAAAGTGATTAAAGTGTGAAAATTAGTGCTTGCCCGACTTGTTTTGAAATAGGAAAAGGCACTTGTCTCAGACTAGCACTTTGAAACATTTTACTTGTCTGACTTCGAAAATTAATAGTCTAGAATATTGGGCTATGGGATTTGATTAGCCCTGACATCATCTCATCAAATCGGTCCTTTCCTAGTAACTTGTTGCCATTCATAATCTCCTTATATGTACCACAATCATTTTTAGCATTTCTTAGGAGATCATTGCCTGGATTATGTTGGTGGCAGCCCTCATTATTGTTGATCTTAACACTTGGGAGATGATGCACTTTTACTGGATCCAGGTTTCCTCTAGAGTCAGCCTGAATTTTCCACAGAATGGAAAATGTCCTTTCAGTGTCTGCATTGGAATGTGTCAATATTAGTACAACTCTACTGAGTCCACCATAAAGTTTAAATTGTTTCCTGCCTGTGGGTCGATTCAGATTGCTGACTGCCTGCCAGAACTACTCAAGATTGGTACTGTCTGGGTCTAATGTTGTTTTAATGTCAGTAAGATTCTTCACATGAAGCACAAACGCATACATTATACCATCACACCCTTTGTGACTTTAAACCTAATTTGCAGACACCTTTGTTGTCATCATTATCATCGCTATCACCACTCTTTAATAATGACAATCAAATCTGGAAAACAATTATCACTTTAATACTAGTATTATGGACGAAGAAAAAAGGCCTCATTCATCCCAGGCATTACAGATTACAATGGTAGTTAGTAACAAGGTCAGTGGTGTTGATATCAGTTTTTGCGATGCAGTCATTCATAGTAGCGTCAAACGATATTTTACCTAAAAATCATGGTTGATGGTCGCGTTCTGCAGGTGGTCACTCATGACAGCGAGTTTATATAATAGATTATTATTATTATTATTATTATTATAATACAATTAAGATTATGATTTCTTATGAACAATAAAATAGTCACTATGTGAGTAGTTTTTGCCCATTTGCATGAGAACTTTTGTGCTATTTCTGAGTCAGGGAACATTATTTTGACTGCTACCAAAAACGGGAGATTATGTTTCCCTATAAAGTTGGCAGATAGTGTCTTGGCATGTGTGACTTTATTCACATTTAATGCAGATTCTGCGAACATGGATTTCAGTGATGGCATATTTGTTGTCACAGTTAATACGCTTTTATGAGAATACGTGTTATGTCATTCTTGCCACCATAACAGATTTTAAAATTAGCTTTACAGGAAGAGCAGAATGCATATTCATGTCCATTCGAACTTGATTCCAACTACTGAAATTCCCGTTTCCACCCATCATTGAATTTTGTGTGATATTTCTGTTGTTCTAAACACCAATGTCACACCGACCCTGTTTTATGCCACTTGAGCTCTTGAGTAATCCAACCATAATCAATTAACATCTTTAATCCTGTCTAAATTACTTTTGATCATACATAGTATAGACTCTAATCCACCTTGACAACTTTAAGCACAGAAGCAGAACATTCCCTCCAGAGAGAATCAAAGTAATATTAATTATTTTATTCTGATTGAGCTCTTTAGTAACCCAACCATTATCACTTAATGTCTTTAATCCTTTTGGAATTACTTCTGCTCACATTGTATAATCCATCTCGACAAACTTCAAACATTGAAGCCAACTGACCCTGCCGACAAAATTAAAGGGATGTTAATTGTTTTATGCTGCTTGAAATTAGCAACTAAATTGTCTTGCCCTGCTTAAGCAGGGTACAGTCATGTGATCACAGGCAGAATTATCATAAATATACTACACTAGAACCAAAGTGTGAAAAAAATGGAACAATTAAATTTTTCAATAATAATTTTGCGTATGTGGGAGATTTCAGTGAGTGACAGGAGGGATGGGGAACATCTCTCAACTTGGGAGAAACACCCTCCTGTCCGGGAGGTTCACATGTATGCAAGATTATTTTATAGCCAGGAGGATGAATAGGTTTAAAAATGTACTATTCCTTCTGGTTTTTTACTTGTTCCGAAAGAAAATGTTTGCTACTATTTCAGCAGCATTGTGACTGATTCTTATAAACTGCATTGCTGACAAAAGCAATATTCACTTGCATCATGAAAATTTTGTACAGTAGAACCTATTTTTGAAGGACTGCCTTTTCTGCCAAAACATTATGGTCTCTGAGGACAGGTGGTCTCTAATGACATGTCTGAATACTACATAATCAATAAATTTGTGTTTTTAGAACCTGGTCTCTCATAGAAGTGATCTTTCAAGACAGGTTTTACTGTACATGCTTTTGAGTTCCGGTACACATTATTCAGAGCATAATTACAAATTCTACCAACATTTTTTGAAGCCAAAAGTAGTACAAAAGTAATAAAATTTATTAGTCCTTAAGTAAATGAACTAGTCCTTAAGTAAATTTACTAGTCTTGGCTAGTGGACTACTGCTAATTTCGAGCTCTATATCCAGTTACAGTCATTTATCTTATCAGATTTTTCTAATGGGTATGTTTTATATCAGATTAACAGGACTCTACTGTTTTTAATCATGTATTTGTGAGTGTTCTTCGTATAATAATCTAAATACAGGCATCTCCTTTTGTAACAGCCAAGTTTGTTTCCAGCCATTCTGTTGTTGTAAAGGTCATGCCTTTAATTTAGAGAAGTTACCACTCGTGCCGCATTGTTATAAACCAGCATGCATAAATGAGAAGAAAGAGTTAAAATACAAATCTATACTTCATATCAGATTTTTTTTATTTTCAAAATTTCATACATGTTTTGCTACATTTAAATCTAATTTTTCGAGAAATAAAATATTTACACTCAATCCTGGCATATTCATGGTAATTGTTGAATCCCAATGTTGTTGGAAAGAACAATACCATATATACTCACTTATTAGTCAAGTCCAACAGCAAACAACATAGACCTTGATCTGCCATTACATAATCAGGGTCATTGTTGTTTGTCCTACTGATTACTCCTAACAAGTTGCATTGACCCAGATCTGCTGGTGCATTATGCAGTTTGCAGTTGGACTTGACTTATAAGTGAGTATATACCATACGTAAGGTAAATATGCACGTTTGTTACTTGAAGTTGCTGTAGGAATTGGAAGCTGAATAATCTGTTTGTTTCCATAAATTTTTTGTTGGAAGTTGAATAAGATTATTGTCTATATCATGATTAATCTGAAATAATAATATTTTGCTTTTTACTTTACAGCCTTGATATATATATATATATATATATATATATATATATATATATATATATATATATATATATATATATATATATATATATATTGAATGCTATAACATGATGTTAACATCACAGTGACAACTGGTATTATAAATAACTCATGAAGTACAATTTTTGTTTCATAACTTACTGCATGTAGAAAAATACTTGCTAACTCCAGTTTTTGTGACTCTTATACAGCTTTCCCTTGTTATAATGCACAAGTTTGGGTTGATTGCCGATTGCATTATTTACCAAACTTCCATATAACGCAAAAGCTAGTGGATAAATGTGTACATGTGTTGTATATGATGGTGATGGGGATTAATTTGTTAAATCAGTCCTCTTAAGGGATGATGAAAAGAAAAGACTTAAATATTTGCAATGCAAATTACAAGCTTTTACAGGTATTTGATTATGATCACAAAAAGGAACATGAATATGAATATTTCACAATTTGTGTTCATTCCATTTATCCTTTTTAATTTACCATGTGTTACGGAATTACGTATCATTTTGTTTAAATAATGGTATAGTTTTTTTAATTTATGACTTGTGTATAATAGTCTAATAGGTATAGGTGTCATTTTGCAGAGTGCACATATACGGTAAAATCAATATTGTCGGTTACAGCATGAGTCATATCACGTGATTCAGCGTGTGAGATTTGTCCTTTTTACCTGCATTCAGTGTTCTGACCTGGATTTTGTAGTTCAGTGACAGTGAGTGATTCATTTTCTGTTGACTAGAAGTAGATTAAGTTCATAAATACCGAGATGTTGATTTAAGACGGAGTTAAGAAATGGGTTTTATTGGTATTTCAATGACGCAGTACAAAAACTATAAAATATATGTAATCGCAGCATTCGTCATTCTTTCACAGTTCGTCAGCTTGAGAGGTCATAAATGAGATTGGTTCATTTTGTGTGTGGAATTCTGCTTTCAGAGATATATTATTATACAGTACATTCTGGATTTAGTACTGCTACTTAAAATTAAACTATTATACAGCTCCGTTGGAATTATCGGAAGCATTTCTAGAACTTGTGTGATATTCCATATTCACAAGGATTATTTGGAATTAATAATATTTTGATATAACTGATTCTTGTTGGTACTCCAGCAAATTAGAGGTTTCATTCGGAACGTTCTTCATCCGGAATAATTTGGATTAACTTCCGGATCACTGAACAATAGAACAATTTAAGACTTTTATGGATATTCTATACTGTAAGTTATTTTTAATTCTTTCACTTTGATTGTTTGTTGAAATATTTTAATATTTTAGGAAATTAAATATTTGTGTTTTAAATCTTGAAAACTTGTTTGAGTCTTTTCTTTTGTTACATTTACCCCTAGTCGTAACACATGTTTAATTAACCCTTGAAGTCATCATTATTCATAGTACTTTGATTTCTGTCCCTATCATTACGGGTCAACCCCTTTATAAGGACACTTTTTCATCACAGAAGGGGAGTCCCCTAAAGATGGGAACCACTCTAGTTGTATATTTTGTGAGTATTCTTTAATCAGTTTGAATATCTTTCCAGAGGTAAAAGATATACTACCAGGGTTATCGAGTTCCGTTCGACTCTTTGTTACGGCTCACAGTGGATCTTTAGATGTCAAAGCTATCCCTATTGACCCATTGCTGGAAAAGACTCCAACCTATGCCCCACCTGTCCTGAAAACCGACTTCCGTGGTCCACTTTTTTACATATACACATCGGGTACAACGGGACTGCCCAAAGCTGCCATTGTCTCCCATACAAGGTACAGTGGAAACTCCTGTAAATTTTTGTGCTGCAGTTTTGTGTTAAAAACTTTGAAAGTCAGACATGGGATGGGAAACACATCACTTTACTGGCAAATGTGTGATGTTGGATTCCACATAAAACTTGTCTAGACCTTTAGACACTGTAAATTGCACTATTTTCGTGAATCACTGATGGGAAAAAAATGAAAATTTTCGTATCTACATTTTTGCTATATCAACTGAAGTGATTTACTTGCAAGCTATACTATGTAAAGTTAGATAAAATGAAGTACATGTATTGTCACTAATTTAAATAAAATTATGTACAAGGTATCAAGCAGAGCATTTCTTACAACCAGAATTCAAAAGTCCATCAGTTTACAGTATATATACTTGCTTATAAAGTGGAGTCCAACTGCAAACAACATAGATCCTTATCTGCATCACATAATGTACTGACATATCAGGGTCTGTGTTCTTTGTTCTACTGATTACTCCTAACAAACTGCATAGACCTACTCTACGAGCATATTATGCAATGACATCTGGGTCTGCGCAGTTTGCAGTTGGACTCAACTTGTAAGTGAGTATAGACAGTACTTATTGGTGTTACATCCTTAGTATTATGTAGTGCTTATAACACAGCAGCAACTAATATATGTTAACCCAGTCACAAACTTTAAGAATAGTTTTTCTGTGTAATTGTTTCATTCATATCTTGTACATAATTTCATCACAAAATTTTAATGAGTGAATAATTTGGGCAAAAATTAGTTTGCCTTCTAACTTTGCTAAAATTATGTATTTACTAAAATTGTATGATCACTAATTTTGTGTGCTTACTAAAATTGTGTGATGACTAAAATTGTATGATCACTAATTTTTTGTGCTTACTAAAATTGTGTGATCACTAAAATTGTGTGATAACTAAAATTGTGTGATCCACATCAAATACAAGTTTGAGTAGATTAATTCAGCTTGTTTTGGTGACATACATGTGAACCTCAGCATCTGTCCATCAGTCTCTAAACTGATTATTCTGGTATCCATGCAATATAATTTTAAGAAATGTAGAATGTAAAGTCCCAGTAAATTCTTACAATTTTAGTTCTAAGTACTTGACAGTAAATTCTTACAATTTTAGTTCTAAGTACTTGACAGCAAATTCTTACAATTTTAGTTCTAAGTACTTGACAGCAAATTCTTACAATTTTAGTTCTAAGTACTTGACAGTAAATTCTTACAATTTTAGTTCTAAGTACTTGACAGTAAATTCTTACAATTTTAGTTCTAAGTACTTGACAGCAAATTCTTACAATTTTAGTTTTAAGTACTTGACAGTAAATTCTTACAATTTTAGTTCTAAGTACTTGACAGCAAATTCTTACAATTTTAGTTCTAAGTACTTGACAGTAAATTCTTACAATTTTAGTTCTAAGTACTTGACAGCAAATTCTGACAATTTTAGTTCTAAGTACTTGACAGTAAATTCTTACAATTTTAGTTCTAAGTACTTGACAGTAAATTCTTACAATTTTTGTTATAAGTGCTTGATAGAGTTGTGGCTCTATGTGATATTATTGTTAGAACTCTTGTGTCTGAGGTCTAAACATGAAAAAAAATTGTTACTTGTAAATGCCAATAAATTGTTTAAGGTCAAGATATGGAAAGTAAATTGCATGAATGAAAAACTTCCTTGAGATATTCTTGTGTTGCGATCAATGCCTTAGACAGTTTGCAGTTCACCACGTGGTGGGTTTGACTTTTTACTGTTGAAAGTTTATTAGATGCAGGGGGTCCCATATATACTCACTTATAAGTCAAGTCCAGCAGCAAACAAAATAGACCCAGATCTGCCATCGCATAATGTGCCAGCAGATCAGGGTCTATGTTGTTTGTTCTACTGATTACTCCTAACAAACTGAATAGACCCAGATCTGCCAGTGCATTATTTGACAGCAGATCTGGGAATGTGCAGTTTGCAGTTGGACTCAACTTTAAAGTGAGTATAGTTGTCATTTTTCAGCTGTTAACTGTTAAATTGTGCCCAAACTTTCTTTTATCTCAAAATATTTTATTTTAGGACTGCCAGATATTTTTGTGTATAACATGTGACTAACTAAAACCTGAGTATATTTTATCATTGCATAATATGCTGGGAGAAAGGAATTAGGTCAGGTTGGATCAGTTTAAACATCCTTGTCTCTTTCTGATGTGAGTTGAATAACTGTCTGAAAGAGATGCAGAGGTAATTGTAGTGATACTTCCAAATCGTTAAGTTTTTGGCAGAGGAATATCCAGCTAGATATGGAAGAATAGATTCTCATAATGATAGTTAGGCATTAAAAATAACATTTGGGTTAAACCATCACTGTACTGTTATGTTTGATGTAATTCCTGCAACTTTGAATGAAAACAAATTGAACAGATTAAGTTTTCATAGTCTCAGAATATTGCTTATGTTGATATTTGTGATGACATGTCATTGTGATGTTAACAAAGTTATTATGACATAGTATGTGATGACATGTCATTGTGATGTTAACAAAGTTATTATGACATAGTATGTGATGACATGTCATTGTGATGTTAATAAAGTTATTATAACATGGTATTTGATGACATGTCATTGTGATGTTATGGAATTATGTATCATTTCTTTTAAATAATGGTATAGTTTTATTAGTTTATAACCTCTGCATTATAGTCTAATAGGTATCGTTTTGCAGAGTACACAAAAATGGTAATTTCACTGTGACCCAGTACATTGGTCCTGGGAAAATCAATATTGTCGGTGAAGCATTAGTCATGTCACGTGATCCAGCGCGTGGGGTTTGTACTTTTGACCTGACCTGGATTTCGCATTCCAAGAATAATTCATTTTGTTGACCAGAAGTTAGATAGTAAGATTGTAATATTAAGGTGTTGATTTAAGATGGAATAAGAAATGGGTTTTATTTGTATTTCAATGACGCAGTACAGAAACTATAAAATAAGATGTAATCGCAGCGTTCGTCATTCCTACATAGTTTTGTCAGCTTGAGAGGTCTTTAACGAAATTGGTTCTTTGTATGTGATATTATGCCTTAGAGATATTATTATACAGTACATTTTGGATTTAGTACTGCTACTTCAGAAATATTTTCCAGACAGTACATTTTTGGGATTAACTACTGATATTTAAGAATTATACAGCTCCACTGGAATTATCGGAAACATCTCTAGAACTTGTGTGATATTTTATATTCACAAGGGTTACTTGGAATTAATAACATTTGGATATTACTGATTCTTGTTGGCACGCCAACATTTTGGTGGTTTCATTCGGAATGTTCTTCATTCGGAATAATTTGGATTAACTTCTGGATCAGTGAACTTTAGAACAATTTAGGACTTTTATGGATATTCTATACTGTAAGTTATTTTTTAATTCTTTCACTTTGATTGTTTGTTGAAATATTTTAATATTTTAGAAAATTAAATATTTGTGTTTTAAATCTTGAAAACTTGTTTGAGTCTTTTCTTTTGTTACATTACCCCTAGTCATAACAGTGACGTTAATAAAGTTGTTATTACATAGTATGAGATGACATGTCATTGTGATGTTAATAAAGTTATTATGACATGGTATGTGATGACATGTCATTGTGATGTTAATAAAGTTATTATGACATGGTATGTGATGACATGTCATTGTGATGTTAATAAAGTTATTATGACATGGTATGTGATGACATGTCATTGTGATGTTAATAAAGTTATTATGACAGTAAAACCATGGGCTTGAGGGCAGTTCAAAATGGCCACTATTTATTATATGGTGTCTTTTTCTAGCATATGATGCTAAAGGCCAAGGACATTTCGATTGCTGATTTAATGTGTTATCACTGACTTCAAGTGAATACATAAATTCTGATCTGTTTGCACATTATGTAACATCAGGTCTGGGTCTGCACTGTACATGGCTAATTATCCACATGCTTTAGCAGGGCATATTGTGATACCTCTCATCTGTCCATCTGTCTGTCTGTTAGTAACTCTATCTCCTTCTAAATTGGTGGGTGAAAATTTCACAAAATTTGATGCATAGGTTTCTCAGTTGTGAGAGGGTGTAGTTTTGGGGCTCCATCCCAGGGATTCCTAAGAGGGGATTAAAAATCAGATATACAAAAAATTGCAGTTACAGTGTCAGGTCAGTGGGGGGGGGATGCAATATGTAATAAAAAGCATGTGGATTTGCCTTGCGGCGCATTGGAGGTTTTTCTAGTTTTAGTATGTGATCCTGCCCACAATAAGTGCATGGAATATTCCTTCATTATTTTATACAGAATCTTCAAAACTTAAAGTGTGATCGAGACTTATTTGTAAGTGTGCACAATTTTACAACAATTTTGATACACCCCACTAGTTGTGCTAGGGGTATGATTGTTTTGTGATTGGACAAGAATAGTATCTTTAAAAAATCAATAAACTCTTTTTTTTTAAAATCCAAAGATTTTAAAAAACTTGAATGAAGCTTATTCATTAGTGTTATAACTACAACTTAGTGATGACGGAAGAGAGATGTGATGGAGAAAGAGTGAATGAAGAAACCTGGTGTGGGGAGGAGGGAATAAAGTAATTGAGAACATGATTATGATACAGTAAAACTGTGGAGAAGATGGGATAAAGTAACTGAGAACATAAATACAATACATTAAAACTGTGGAGAAGATGGAATAAAGTAACTGAGAACATAAATACAATACATTAAAACTGTGGAGAAGATGGAATAAAGTAACTGAGAACATAAATACAATACATTAAAACTGTGGAGAAGATGGAATAAAGTAACTGAGAACATGATTACAACACTATTGTAAAACTGGAGAAGATGGAATAAAGTAACTGAGAACATGATTACAACACTATTGTAAAACTGGAGAAGATGGAATAAAGTAACTGAGAACATGATTACAACACTATTGTAAAACTGGAGAAGATGGAATAAAGTAACTGAGAACATAAATACAATACATTAAAACTGTGGAGAAGATGGAATAAAGTAACTGAGAACATGATTACAACACTATTGTAAAACTGGAGAAGATGGGATAAAGTAACTAAGAAAATGATTACAATACAGTAAACTGTGGAGAAGATAGGATAAAGTAATTGATAAAATGATTACAAATACAGTAAAACTGTGGAGAAGATGGGATAAAGTAATTGAGAATAGTGTTACTAAGTTGTAGATTTGTAGGCAGTGTATGAAGAAATATAGAAGTACAGTAAAACCTGATTTGAGCAACATCTGTGAGTGACCACCTGTCATTTATGACCATAATCATGATGCATGGATTGATTTTACTATATCAATGCACTGTCATGAGTGACCAGCTACTAAACATGACCAGCAACCATGATATTTTGGCATAATATGTGTTTCAACACTGCTATAAACAGCCATATCATAAAATGAGATATAAACACTACAGATCTTTATTTAATCTTTTGTAACCACAACTGCTGAGTAGAGTCTGCAGGCAGAGTGCATATTGTTCTGAACCAAGATTGCTGAGTAGAGTCTGCAGGCAGAGTGCATATTGTTCTGAACCAAGATTGCTGAGTAGAGTCTGCAGGCAGAGTGCATATTGTTCTGAACCAAGATGCACAAAAAATGAGGGAAAAAGTTGAGTCTGATTACTGGTTTGGTTACATTTATAAAAGTAAAAAGTTGTATGCCGAAGACCGTAAACTGTACTGTGTACTTGTCAAACCCCTATTGTAGTGCCATAGTCATCAAAATCCCTATTACATTTAACCATTCTGTCTTTAAAGTATTTGCAATCATGGATGCACATAGTCAGTAGAGAGGTTCATATTGTTTTTTTACTGTTGTGAAGACCTTTATAATACCAATAATGTCGTATTCAGTGATGTTCTCACCCCACTTTTACTGTAGCATGATGGGTACTGAATCTTCTGTATGTGCAGGGCTCGAATTTAAACAAATTGCTTTGTAGCCAGAAGGACTAGTATACTGAGAAATATACTAGTCCTGCCAAATCTTTACTAGTCCTGCCCACCCCCCACCCCACTTGAAATTAAATGGCCTCTCCCTAATAAAGACTTTACTTCAGCGGATGTTCTGCAGGATCAAAGCAGTGGCTATTGTAAACACTGTTATAAAATATTAGCATCAGAAGATAATGTTAGTTTCAGCTTGGAAAAGGTGCGTTCCTATCAAACGAAGCCATCTGACTCGGCGCATTGTTCTTAACAGCTCCAATTATGGTCGTATCATTAACAGCGGAAGTTTGGTAATTGTTCCTAATTAATCCGACCTCATGGTATTGTTGAAATTAATAATAAGGTGGACAATTTTCAAATCTTAGATGCTCAGAGATTTTAATTCCCAACAAATGTATGGCATTCTGCTTGGATATCTCCACGTGTATTCAATTATTTATCATCATAGAAAAAGTAGTTATATGGAAATAATGTGTCAATAACGTAATCGTAACATTGATCTAATTCTTATAATTATTTCGATGCAAATGTAAAATATGCAGTTTCCTATTTGTGACTGTTGGAGCGTTTAACTAGTGAGCAAAAAAAAAAAAAAATTAAACAAACAAACATACAAACTAATTTCTTTGAATAGTTTTTGTCATGTTTTTGTGTGTGGTATACCACTTTGTAGTTTATTACTATGGTCAAGTGGATAAAGTGTGATATCAGCACTCATACACACGCACACGTACTTGACTTTGGAACACGAGGTCGGGAGTTCGCACCCAATGGTAGGAATATCGTTCGTGCTTTTTGTTCCATGACGCTAAGTCTAATACAGATTCCAAATTAATTTTCTTACTTTTATGAACTTTTCCAAATTTATATATGTGTAGATTTATAAATGGTCAAATTTTAATATTTTCTGAATATTTCCTAAAAATGTCATCATGTCATGCATTGAAAAAGTAAAATTTGGTTATAATTAATAAGCATTCTAGCGTTACTTTTTAAATGTTAACTTTGGTGAAAAATTCTTCTAAACATTATCAGAATATTTAAAAATCTTTCACGGAAGACACATCTTTATGGCTTGGTGTGAACGATGAGGTCGCTACTGCAGAAAGCTTGGCTGGCAATCAGGGAATACGTAAACTCTTACCGAACATTATGATGATTTGGATTCCATATTGTATGCGTGTGTGTGTGTATGTGAGAGAGAGAGAGATGCTTTAAAACAGGTTAATCTCAATTTTATATATTATATATAATATGCAATAGAAAAATGAAGAGAAATAAGTAAAACATAAGTACGATCTCTTCACTATCCATGTCTAATATAGTGAAGTTCAGCCCCTCTATAAGAGCGCGCGTTGCAATCAGATGATCCAAAAGAAAGACAAGAAACAAAATTGTTTTTATTTATGGTTGAGGGGAGAGATTTTAAATCTGAATAACTTTCCGCATATAAAGTTGTAGAATGCCATAAATTTGTTGGAAATACAAATCTCTTAACAACTAACATTTGACTATTTCCACATCATTTTTCATTTCATACGTTATCAGATTAATTAGGATCAATTACCAAACTTCCACTGTTAATGATGGGACCATAATTGGCGCTGTTAAGCGAAATGGGCAAAATCGGATGGCTTCTTATTATAGAAACGCACCTTTCCGAGGCAGAAATCGACTTCATATTCTGATGCTAATATTTTATGACTGTGTTTACAATGGTCACTGCCTTGATTCTACAGAACATCTGCTGAAGTCAAGTCTTTATTAGGGAGAGGCATAAACAAACGCTGACTGTTAATAACCAAAACTTACTAGCCCATCGGACTATTAACATTATGAAAGTTACTAGTCCGACAGGAAATCTACTAGCCTCGGGCTAGCGGACTACCGCTAATTTCGAACCCTGATGTGGAATTACAATATGTAATGGCAAGGGTGAATGAGGTCTTTGTCTTTTTCTTTTATTAAATTATTTGCTTTTTCCAGATGAGTTAATTCTTTTGCTATTGTAAAGTTCTGTATTCTTTGTTGTTTTATCGATGTTACTGTTGTTAAAACCCACATACGAGGCTGAATGTGCCATGGTCAGACATGTTGTCATCTGTTCACTTCAGCGCATCTGTTCATTCTTTTCTTTACAGAGTTGATCTATTTATTATTTATCCATGTGCGACTTAGGATTTGGCTTTTGGCTGTAAATAAATTTATTGAATCAATGTTATCTTAGCTAACTTTACAATTTATAGACAGGATAAGTAAGTGTTACCTTATAGTTAACTTTGCAGTTCATATGCTGTAATGCCAATAGACCAATAGACTAGATGTGAACTTCAAAATAAAAATGATAATGTTCATATGCTGTAATGCCAATAGACCAATGGACTACATGTGAACTTCAAATAGAAATGATAATATTCATATGCTGTAATGCCAATAGACTAGATGTGAACTTCAAATAGAAATTATAATGTTCATATGCTGTAATGCCAATAGACTAGATGTGAACTTCAAATAGAAATGATAATATTCATATGCTGTAATGTCAATAGACTAGATGTGAACTTCAAATAGAAATTTTAATGTTCATATGCTGTAATGCCAATAGACTAGATGCGAACTTCAAATAGAAATGATAATATTCATATGCTGTAATGCCAATAGACTAGATGCGAACTTCAAATAGAAATGATAATATTCATATGCTGTAATGCCAATAGACTAGATGTGAACTTCAAATAGAAATGATAATATTCATATGCTGTAATGCCAATAGACTAGATGTGAACTTCAAATAGAAATGATAATGTTCATATGCTGTAATGCCAATAGACTAGATGTGAACTTCAAATAGAAATTATAATGTTCATATGCTGTAATGCCAATAGACTAGATGTGAACTTCAAATAGAAATTATAATGTTCATATGCTGTAATGCCAATAGACTAGATGTGAACTTCAAATAGAAATTATAATGTTCATATGCTGTAATGCCAATAGACTAGATGTGAACTTCAAATAGAAATGATAATATTCATATGCTGTAATGCCAATAGACTAGATGTGAACTTCAAATAGAAATTATAATGTTCATATGCTGTAATGCCAATAGACCAACAGACTACATGTGAATTTCAAATAGAAATGATAATGTTTATTATTGATGTATTTTAGTACTGTTTATCTTTTTAAAATGAATACCTCTAATATTTTAATTAATACCTGTAATATTTTAACGAGAACTTTGAATAAAGAAGAAAATATGTTCACAATAGTTATGGGTATTTTTCCTCCTTAAACCCAGTTGAATTTTGACCTTGAAAGTGGTCCACTTGCACAGACCTTTTATGAGAGACCACCTGTCTTGAGTGACCACTTATTATTGGTAGAAGAGTTGGACTGTCAAGACAAATGTTGCTGTTATTGCTTTTTTAACTTTTTGCTTTTTTTAGCTGATATAATTTTTTCTAATTTACAAAACTATTTGTATGTTCTTCTTGCAGATTTTTCTACATGTCTTATGGCGTTAGTTTATTTATGAGGATGACAAATGAAGATATCAATTACAACCCCCTTCCCCTGTACCACTCAGCAGGGGGCGTTATCGGAGTCGGGATGGCATTTTTAAGAGGAATCACAGTGGTGGTCAAGAAAAAGTTCTCAGCTAGTAGATTTTGGGATGATTGTGTCCAACACAATTGCACAGTAAGTTTATAACGACAAGAGCCATTGTCCTATGTTTAACATACTCAATCAAATTTGAGAAACAAACTTTTAATTTATGAAAAGATTAGGAAAGTTTTGGAAGTTGCCAACATTGAATAATGTTTTGGAATAAAATAATGGAATGTGAAGTTTTCATGAAGTTCTTTGAGGCTTCCATTTCAATCATTTAATTACCATGGCAAGTGATAAAAGATCACAATCTGTTACAATATGATCACTTTTAAAAATGTGCATTCTTACCTGATACAGATGACATATTTCATTATTCTATAATTCATTGTATATATATTTGTGTGTGTGTGTGTGCATGTTATTGTATGTACCATATTTACTTAATGTCGTTGTACCCTGCTTGTTTTCAGACACCAACATTTATTTGCGAAAATAATCTTTTATTGTCTTGCAATTTTAGGATGATGTTTTACAATAATTTTTTAATGTCTTGTAATTTTGGGATGATGTTTTACACAAATTGTTTTCATGAACTTTTGTACAGAATAAGGAGACTTGGTGTCTCATTTTCAAGTAAAAGTCTTAGTGTGTTGGCCAGTAATTAAACAGGAACAAAGTTCACTTCAGTCAGATGTCGATAGGTACCTAATTATCTTAGAAAATACTTGCATTGACTTATCAAGAAATATTTAATGAGATCATGAGCTTACTGACAGCTAAAATAATTTGAAATCCTCTGTGTTCTGTGTTACTGGTCATGAAAGATTTGCCATGTTGTTTTTTAGTATTACTGCTATTTTGTGCAGACTGCCGTGTGACATTGTCTCTATCTAAAAGTGAAGTCCAACATGGGGATCAAATATGTGTATGATAGGTTCCACTCAATAGTTTCATGCTTTGGTTTGATTTATAAAGAAAAAGAATTTCTCAGGGTTTCCTCACTGGTTATCATGGTTATTTTAAAAAGACCTTGCATATCTTGGGTATTGTTAAAATAACTTTTATTTTCCTTTTTTGCATGATTGATGGGTGTAATTTTGGGGTTGGAGAGTATACAGCTTAGCCTTACTGCAGATGTACATATCTCAAAAGACTTGTTGTAGTTCATTTCTTGAGCATATGGGAGCAGCCATTTCAGTCAACTGTCTGCTTTAGGCAGTGTGTTGTTTCCCTAATACTGCATATAAATAAATTTCAGTCAACTGTCTGCTTTAGGCAGTGTGTTGTTTCCCTAATACTGCATATAAATAAATTTCAGTCAACTGTCTGCTTTAGGCAGTGTGTTGTTTCCCTAATACTGCATATAAATAAATTTCAGTCAACTGTCTGCTTTAGGCAGTGTGTTGTTTCCCTAATACTGCATATAAATAAATTTCAGTCCTGGTTCATGAAAGTAGGATAGAGGTATGCCAATGTAATCTCCATTGTGTTTGTTACAAATGCACACAACTTCAGCAAACACCTGTCTCTCTTTCAGAAGTACTTAATAACTGTTGAATGGAACCACAGAGAATGCACAATAATGTTAGGAAGATTTCAGTAGATGTGTTATTTTGTTGAATTTTATTAATTTATTTATTTTTTTATTTTATTATCAGAATTTACTGGACAATTATTTATTATTCCATTTCTTTTAAGGCTTAATTCAGTTTAAAAAAATCTGATTGGTTGTCAGTGTGGACATTGTTACACAAGATTCCACATTAAGATGATGTTAATATGGTGTGACAGTTATTGTTGTCAGTGTGGACATTGTTACACAAGATTCCACATTAAGATGCTGTTAATATGGTGTGACAGTCATGGCTGTCAGTGTGGACATTGTTACACAAGATTCCACATTAAGATGCTGTTAATATGGTGTGACAGTCATGGCTGTCAGTGTGGACATTGTTACACAAGATTCCACATTAAGATGCTGTTAATATGGTGTGACAGTCATGGCTGTCAGTGTGGACATTGTTACACAATAGTCCACATTAAGATGATGTTAATATGGTGTGGCAGTCATGGCTTTTTATTAATGACAACTAATGGTAATATCTGTATTGCAATCCCACAATCCCCTATTTTATCTCACTAAACAATATATCAAAGAGTTGGTATGGATTAGTAACTTCTAATGAATCTTGAAACAAAACAAAAAGGTTATCCTTATTAGCAGTATTTTGCACAGTTGATAGGTAGTTATTGTCCTGTGGCTAATTAACTAATTAATCATTTCTTTACTTGACAAACAAGTGAACTTACAAAGAAAAGGAAAATAAAAAAGAAAGAAATGAAAGGAAGAACATACAATGCAGATGTTTATTAGTATGTACATTGCTTCCATTTTCATGTAAGTCTGAAACAACCTGTATTTGTATTGTATTTTGGTTTTGCTGTGAACTCTGTTAATGCAATAACAGTTTTGATTTTGATTTGTATTTGCCTCTTTCATAACCCAGTGACAATTCCTGAGTGATCTGCTAGTGTGCATGGGAACTAAAGCCCTAGCTTGTAAAGCAGGAACTGCTTTGTTTTCACAGTTGACAACTAGCTTGTAAAGCAGGAACTGCTTTGTTTTCACAGTTGACGACAACTTTGATAAAGCTGCACATTTGACACATGTTCAGTTAAGTCCGATATTCAGTTAACTTTTGGTGTTTGTTTTGTGTATTTGGCAGCTCAGTGTGAACATGCTGCACATTTGAAACCTGTTAAGTTGTGGCCACCCTGAAAAAAGATTACAAAAAAATATATGAACAAAATGTCAGCCACAGAAGCCCAAGCTCACTCTCCACAAAAATATGGCCCAGGGTTTCTGAATTCGCAGTGGTCTGTTAGCTACCTCATGCCTTGGATATTGTACTTCCATGAATTGATACACTTTATTAGTTTCACAAATATGAGGAAAAGGAAATGTAATGCTTACCATGAGGATGAATTCTTGGGCTTTGAACCAAATGATTCATTGACAGTGACATTTATAGGCTACTGTGAATTGCATTAGTGTGGACTATACATTTATTTCTTTTTTAATGTGGTGATGAAATTTTTGAGTGCATTTGTTTTGTAGATTTTCACAATCACTAATTATATTGCAGAAGCTAGTGGTAGATTACTAGCATGGCAGTTCTCTTGGCACGCACGCAAAGTCATGGTTCTAAGTCATGCATGGCTGCATTGTCTGGTAAATGGACATATATCAAATACAACAAATACTCAGGTAATGTTTGTTTTTCATTCATGACCATGAATGTAATGATAGAAAAATATGCATTTTTACTTCATGGGTTGCACATTATTGTAGGTGCTAATTTCTTTGCTCGGTGATTTTTTTCTCTCCCTTGTTTTCAGACACCAAATAAAGTAAAAATAGCAAAATGTATTATTTTTTGATGTCCAGAGACGTACAGAAAATACAGTATGTACGTATGTTATTTGTTAGAATGGCAAGGATCTTACACAAACATGTTTTCATTCAACTTTGTTTTTAAAATGTAATAAAATTAAATACCAGCATTCTTCTTCCCTTTCTATACCATTTTGGGCATAACCTGTATTTTGACATTTCATTAGGCGGCCCAGTACATCGGGGAAATCTGCCGCTACCTTTTGGTCCAGCCCTTTAGAGAGTCAGAAACACAGCATCATGTTCGGGTCATGTTTGGAAATGGACTTAAACCTCAGATCTGGGAAGAATTTCAGAAGAGGTTCGGAGTCAAGCTGATGGGTGAATTCTATGGGGCAACTGAAGGAAATTGTAATGTCAGTAAGTCACACATATAAGAAACTTTTTTTGTGTACACTTGAGTGTGGAAAAAATCCTAAAACTGCAAAGACAAGAATTTCTTTGATTTCAAAGTTTTGTATCTATGTAACATCTCTTGATAATTGTTTCAGCTATTGAATAATTAAGTAAGTTACCTGATTACATGCTGAGAGGCTTTAATTACACAACAAATTAAAAGGCATGTCTATGAGTAGCGATTTGTGTCATAAGTGGCAGAGAATTTACGCATTAGAAACTGTCCTTTTCCTACATATTCTAAACAAAATGTTTTATTTTTAGAAAGTGACATGCTAGAAATTATTAGTTTTTTATACGCCCACCATATGGCAATGTTTATTATGTCATGATGTCCATTGATCTATGTCTGTTTAATTTCGATTCTGCACAATCACTTCAGTTGTCCACCATCTAAAGTTACCAAAAATCTTTGTGGATGGCTTGCATTTGGGGCAAGGAAGAACCCAATCGATTTAAGAGTAAACATGCCAAAGGTCAAGGTCACTGACTTTAAGATGAAAAATGGTTTCTGCACAATAGGTCAAGTTCTCCTCCATCTGTAGTTACCAAACTTCGTGGATGGTTTGCACTTGAGGTAAGGAAGAATCCTATGGATTTCAGAGTGAGCAAGTCAAAAGTCAAGGTCACTGCCTGAAAGAAGAAAAATTATTTCTACACAACAACTTGAGTTCTCCAACATGTACTGTTACCAAACTTTGGGGATGGCTTGCACTTGGGGTGAGGAAGAATCCTATCAAAAGTTTGGGTGTAAAGGATCAAAGGCCAAGGTCACTGACTGAAAGAAGACATAATAACTCGTTTTTTACCATTGACAATTACTAAACTTTGTGGATGGCTTGCACTTGGGGTAAGCAAAAATCCTATCAATTTTGAGGTCAAAAGGTCAAAGATCAAGGTAACTAACTGATAAGTTCTACCTCACAGACTTGAACCAAAGTTTGTGGATGACCTGCACATGGGGTAAGGAAGAAGTCTAATGATTTTGGGGTCAAAGGTCACAGTGACTGACAGCAGAAAAATGTTTTCTGCACATCTACATCACAGACCTGGACCAAAGTTTGTCAATGGCTTGTACTTGTAGTAAGGAGGAAGCCTATTGATTTTGCACTTAGTGTAATAAAGAAACCTATAGATTCCAGGTTCTGGAAGTCAGAGGTCATGATCATGGTAAGTCTAGTAAGAAAATAATGATTTCTGCATATTAAGTTTAGTTCTAGACTGCATACCTTGACCAAAGATTGGTGGTCATTGAGACCTGTTGGTCAGTAATCTCCAGAGTCAACCATATCCTACTATTGAAGACTATTAAACACGGGTCAGGCATATGATGTACTTTTCACAGTACTCTTGTTTTGCCAAAAGTAACCTGTTGCAGGACTAATGACCAATGAAATTAAGATTACAAATCATATGATTGGTAATACTTTGGCACATATATATTTCAGCACCAGTAAATTGAAAATGAATTTTCCATTAGATGATAGGACTAAAGATTAGCTGCTTAGATGATAGGACTAAAGATTAGCTGCAAAAAGCTGTCTTTGTATCTTGACGGGAAATTCAATTTTTTAATAAAAGCAATATATAATGACTGGAAGTATTTATTGCCAAGACTCCTTTCCATACAATAAATCCAACATTTAGATTGTTAAGAGGCTCATGCTGAAGCAAATTCTATGCACATAAGATGATTTGCCAGTAAAACATTTAGGATTTATGGGTGATTGAGGGGTGGCATGGGGTTGCATGGCATGTCCCCCTGTTTTTTTTGTTGTTTTTTTAAAAATTTTATGCCGAAAATGCTGGATAAGCAGTGTCACTGTGGTGGACTGAAAGTGGCTGGGCAAATACAAAGCACCATTTTCCTCAAATAAGCCAACTGTTTGTTTAACCATATAGCTGAGGCAGATTTTATGAAGAGGAGCAAAATGTATTGTGTAATGGTGGCCATAAGGTGGTAACTGGAATTGAAAATTGACTTCAAAGGTGCTGCCAGAATTATGTTTCAGGTGGTATGCAATTGCAAGGTGTTGTGGTGGACAGTGAATAGAACACATAGATACATTTTGCCATGGTTCTACATCTGGTCGACTTCCTTGTTATATATTTCATAAGGAATAATTATCCATGTAAACTAGTTTATGTATAACTTTGAAATTTTTGAAAATGAATTTTTCAAAAACAAATAAAACTGTTATAATAAAGGTCATTTTTGTTGCTTTAAAAAAGAGAGAGAGAAAGATTACAGTTCAACTAATAGCAACTGACTCTCTTTGCAGTTTGATTTATGTAGCATGACAGCAGAAAGTGTTTTTCATCCACATTTATTAGGATAAAGATTGCTGAATCTTTGCTCCCATGGAGTTTTGTTGTAAGTTATAATTTATTTGTTATATAGCTATTTTGATTGTAGCTGCGGTGTTGTTCATGTCTTTAATAATCTTAAATATTTTCTCAGTGGTGTTATTTGCTATTATTTTTGTAGAACATTCTCAACATGTTGGCAGTGAAAATATAGGAGCCAAAGTATACAGATCTAATAGTTTGTAATCTCAGTTTTCATTGGTCTAAAGGAAATGTTCATATTAAAAAGTAATGCATTACTTTTCTCAAAAGCAATATATTAGTTTTACAAAAAGTAACATGCTACTTTTGCCAAAAGTAATGTATTACTTTTTTAACTGGGTACTTTTTGGCCAAATATAACTTTACAAGTTTCCAAAGCATTACTTTTTGAAAGTATGTGTTACTTTTATATAGAATATGCTGGGAAAAAAATCATCACTAATGGATTACTTTTTTAAAAGGAATGCAGTTTTTTTTAATGTGTTACTTTTGCCACTTATGACATGAACAGCCACTGATACATATCAGCATGGGTCATGGAGAACAGTTTGAAATTTCCCCATGTCAAGAATAACCTTGAGACTTTTTAAACTACATAGAACACATTTGCTCAATGACCTTGAGACTTTTTAAACTACATAGAACACATTTGCTCAATGACCTTGAGACTTTTTAAACTACATAGAACACATTTGCTCAATGACCTTGAGACTTTTTAAACTACATAGAACACATTTGCTCAATGACCTTGAGACTTTTTAAACTACATAGAACACATTTGCTCAATGACCTTGAGACTTTTTAAACTACATAGAACACATTTGCTTAATGACCTTGAGACTTTTTAAACTACATAGAACACATTTGCTCAATGACCTTGAGACTTTTTAAACTACATAGGACACATTAGATCCATGTCAAGAATAACCGTGAGACTCTTTAAACACTGTAGGACACATTAACTCAATGACTTTGAGACTTTTTAGATTACATTGGACACATTTTCTCCATGGCAGTGAGAGTCTCTGATTGTTCCAACTTTGTTGAATGTAAATAGGTCTTTAAAATTTTTTAAAAAATAATTGCATTCAGGTGAATGGTCACCTGCAGTCATTTTTATGCCCACAGTGCAATAGCAAAAGAAGGCATAGATTGCTTTGCCACAGTCTGTCTATACTTCTGTGCAGCTGTAATTCCATTCATCCTTCCTGAAACTATTATAGCATAATAGTACATAAACCATTGGTCTTAGAACTATGAAATTTACACACTTTATTATGGTAATGATTAGATGACCTGGTTGGATTTTTGGGTCATTACAGCAATTTTTCAGTTCTTTTTACATGTTTTTTGAACTTTTTGGATATAGACTTTATTGGCAAAAACCATATTAGCACGATTAACCAAAGACCGCTTGAGATGTACAAATGAAATTTGATAGACATATTTGCATTCATATCTGTAGATGACCTGATTAGATTTTCAGGTTATTGCAACAGTTTTTTATTTTATTTGTAAAAAAGCAGAAATTTAACTTTGTTTTGAACAAAAACTTTGTTAGCACAATTTTGGAAACATTATTTGAAGTGAACAAATGGAATTTGGTATGCATGTTTGTATGCATAAACAGATGACTTGGTTAGATTTTCATGCCATTATAGCATGTTTGTTTGCATACACAGTTGACCTAGTTAGATTTTCATGCCATTATAGCATGTTTGTTTGCATACGCAGATGACCTGGTTAGATTTTCATCCCATTATAGCATGTTTGTATGCATAAACGGATGGCTTGGTTCGATTTTCATGCCATTATATCATGTTTGTATGCATAAACAGATGACCTGGTTCAATTTTCGTGCCATTATAGCATGTTTGTATGCATAAACAGATGACCTGGTTCAATTTTCGTGCCATTATATCATGTTTGTATGCATAAACAGATGGCTTGGTTCGATTTTCATGCCATTATATCATGTTTGTATGCATAAACAGATGACTTGGTTCGATTTTTGTGCCATTATAGCATGTTTGTATGGATAAACAGATGACCTGGTTCAATTTTCGTGCCATTATAGCATGTTTGTTTGCATAAACAGATGACCTGGTTCAATTTTCATGCCATTATATCATATTTGTTTGCATAAACAGATAACTTGGTTAGATTTGAAATTTTTGGTCTTGAACTTTTTTTGTCTGCAGTGTCTGTATCGGAGGTATGTTTTACAAACACAAATCTTGTTTGCTTTTTCATTCAATATATGTTTATGCATCGTATCATCTACATAGACATAACCTGATCAAAGCATCCTATCATCTACATGGACATAACCTGATCAAAGCATCCTATCATCTACATAGACATAACCTGATCAAAGCATCCTATCATCTACATGGACATAACCTGATCAAAGCATCCTATCATCTACATAGACATAACCTGATCAAAGCATCCTATCATCTACATAGACATAACCTGATCAAAGCATCCTATCATCTACATAGACATAACCTGATCAAAGCATCCTATCATCTACATAGACATAACCTGATCAAAGCATCCTATCATCTACATAGACATAACCTGATCAAAGCATCCTATCATTTGCATGGACATAACCTGATCAAAGCATCCTATCATCTACATAGACATAACCTGATCAAAGCATCCTATCATCTACATAGACATAACCTGATCAAAGCATCCTATCATCTACATGGACATAACCTGATCAAAGCATCCTATCATCTACATAGACATAACCTGATCAAAGCATCCTATCATCTGCATGGACATAACCTGATCAAAGCATCCTATCATCTACATAGACATAACCTGATCAAAGCATCCTATCATCTACATGGACATAACCTGATCAAAGCATCCTATCATCTACATAGACATAACCTGATCAAAGCATGCTGTCAGATGCATATACCTAATATAATTAACTGCTAAGTACATGAAGTGTAATCTTGAATTTGAGTCACTAAATTTATAGGTAAATCTTGAACAGGTCTGCATGAAGATGTCTGTCCCATGTAAGAAGCAATCATCACACTTTTTAGGACATCATGTTCATATAATTACAGTCACCACTTTTAGATACCTTATAGAAATGGATAAAGCCAAATATTTGGAGATTTTGTGTATGGAAAATAGGGTTGTGTGTGTAATAAGTACACTGATTTTGTGTATGGAAAATAGGGTTGTGTGAGTGTAAAAAGTACACTGATTATGTGGATGGAAAATATAGTTGTGTGAGTGTAAAAGGTACACTGATTTTGTGTATGGAAAATAGGGTGGTGTGAGTGTAAAAAGTACACTGAGTTTGTGTATGGAAAATAGGGTTGTGTGAGTGTTAAAGTTACACTGATTTTGTGTAAGGAAAATAGGGTTGTGTGAGTGTAAAGGTACACTCATTTTGTGTATGGAAAATAGGGTTGTGTGAGTGTAAAAGGTACACTAATTTTGTGTATGGAAAATAGGGTTGTGTGAGTGTAAAAGGTACACTGATTTTGTGTATGGAAAATAGGGTTGTGTGAGTGTAAAGGTACACTAATTTTGTGTATGGAAAATAGGGTTGTGTGAGTGTAAAAGGTACACTAATTTTGTGTATGGAAAATAGGGTTGTGTGAGTGTAAAAGGTACACTGATTTTGTGTATGGAAAATAGGGTTGTGTGAGTGTAAAAGGTACACTAATTTTGTGTATGGAAAATAGGGTTGTGTGAGTGTAAAAGGTACACTAATTTTGTGTATGGAAAATAGGGTTGTGTGAGTGTAAAAGGTACACTAATTTTGTGTATGGAAAATAGGGTTGTGTGAGTGTAAAAGGTACACTAATTTTGTGTATGGAAAATAGGGTTGTGTGAGTGTAAAAGGTACACTAATTTTGTGTATGGAAAATAGGGTTATGTGATTGTAAAAGGTACACTAATTTTGCGTATGGAAAATAGGGTTGTGTGAGTGTAAAAGGTACACTAATTTTGTTATTGACTAAATAGATATTGATGCTAGTCATTTATTGGTGACTGTAGTTCATGCTAGTATTATATTTCAATTACTCTTTCTTCAAAGTTACTGCATGTGGATAGAAAAATTTAGTAGCAGCACCTTCATTTGAAATGTAGGTTACTGCAACATGAGTTTCATCCTTCATGCACCTGTATATAGAAAAAAGCTGTTAAGTTTGGTGGATTTCTCCCATGGATCAGTATACAATTTACTTTCCAAACATACACATTAGGAGATCCTCTCTCTCTCTCTCTCACACACACACACACACACACACACACACACACACACACACACACACACACACACACACACACACACACACACACACACACACACACACACACACACACACACACGTGCATGCGCATGCATGCACACATGTGCACACACACATATGAAACAAACTTGACAAAGCTCAGTGCAGCAAATCATAGAAAGAGTTGAAGCAATTTCAAGATCTACAGATCCCTTTTTCATGGCAGATGACACAAACAAAGAACAATTACACACCCCAAAAATGTGAATATGGTATATATTTGCACACTGTTATGTTACAGTGAAACAAAAACCACACATTTAGATTTCATGTTTGTATCCTGTATAATTTTTCCTTTACAAAAATGATCTCCCAAAGATTGGTGCAATAGGCATTTAGAAAGATTGTTATTTTCTATATAAGTCCTATTTTATATATACATATATCTTATTTAATGGAAGAAATTATTGACTCTCAATTCCAGTGAACTCAGAGAATAGGATTGGAGCTGTGGGATTCACCTCAATGATTGTTCCTTCTTTCTACCCAGTGACATTGATCAAGGTCGACAAGGAGACAGGTGATCTGGTCAGGGATAAGAGTGGTGTCTGTGTTAAAGCAAAGCCAGGTAAGCTTTATGGACCATTAACCTATTAACCTGTTTCATTTAATTAACCTGTTTCATTTAATTAACCTGTTTCATTTATCTGCATATATTTTGGGTGCACTGTAGAATTTTTAAAATCTTTTTTCAGACATTTTGCTGACTTAATCAGTGGGGAAAATAGGAGTTTGGAGGTAACTTTTGAAAGCAGAATTGAAAACAAAAATCTTACAACAATTATATTTGCACCAATAGTGGTCCATTGGGCTTAGAATCAGATTCCAGTCCACAGTTGCTCCATTTGGGGAATGAAGACACAAAATCTAGATTACTGAATTTTTGTCAGTGATCTCTATTATTACACTTTTCTCATACCCACAAAAAACTGCATGTGAACTCATAGTTGTGCACTCAATTATTTTTATGTCACAGGTCCCCTGGCTCATCTTGACCTTGGCAAAAAAAAAGTCAGATCCATAATTAAGTAGCACTATAACATACCTGCCAACTTCTGGACATTGTTGGGTTGTTTTCAGACTTATTCCATGGTTTTGTGGTTGCAAGGGAAAGGGAGGGAGGGGGCGGGGTCATCACACATGGCCTTGACAAGTGACATGGTGTAATGAATAAAAAATATCTTATTTGTGTATGGCATACATGGGCTTTATTTTGCAGCAATTTTAAATGCAGGGGAGATAATCATTTATTGATATTTTAAAATAAAACTGTTCTGCACATTACACAATGATAAAAGATGTCATGACAAACAAGCCATGCAAATATCCCTTATGTTTTTATTTTATCTTATTCATTCTTATGACTAATGCTTTATTAATAATGGTAGTATGAAAGTTGTTTTTATTTTATTTTATTAATTTATTTTATTTCATTTTTAAAAGAGAAATACCCCAATTCTGCTACCAGATATCAATTCCAGATGTTATCTGTGATTTTCCTGTTTTTCTGGATCAGCAGTTTCTGTGTTTTGAATTGTATTACACATTTACTTTTATTGCAAATTTACTTGTTTCCGACTGGATGTGCTTTCAGTGACAGCTAATGTGCATACTACTGGATAAAGTATGCAGTAAAACCTGTTGATTGCTTGTTGATACCTTGCTGAAGGCATTAAAAATCTCCCAAGTGCTTTCCCAAATCATATTCTTTCAGAGATGATATTTTACTAGTGTTTGATAATCCCCCCCACCACAATTTCTATTTGTCATGGTTGGGTATTTGGGAATTCATGTTTTTCTGATCATGGTTATATTAACATACTTTGCAGTTTAAAATCATGTTTTTCATGTGACACATCATAGCTTAGCTGGTATGCTATAATGTTAAAGCCTTTCTCATGCTGAACATTAAAATTGTGTTTTTCATGTGACACATCATGGCTTGGCAGGTATGCGATAATGTTAAAGCCTATCTCGTGCTGAATATTAAAATTGTGTTTTTCATGTGACACATCATGGCTTGGCTGGTATGCTATAATGTTAAAACCTATCTCATTAGAAAGAAGGATATTTAACATTTTGTGCCTTTGCCACACCAGAGGTGATTTTTTTTGTTTTATTTACAACCCATCTGTTTCATAGGCGAGCCAGGAGAGTTAGTTGGGAAGATTGTCAAGGGAGACCCCCTGAGGGAGTTTGATGGCTATGTAAACAAACAGGCTTCAGAGAAGAAGGTGGCTAGAGATGTCTTCCATAAAGGAGATATGGCCTTTCTTACTGGTAAGTTTTTATCCAAGACCAAATGTGTTGTGGGACTAAGATTTAAACTTTGGGCCATTCAAACACTAAACTCTGTCCAAATACATTTGTGCAAATTTCCAGTGATAACTTTTACTTGTAATCTGATAGAAAAGTGTCAGTGTCAGAATTTTTTTGGGATGACTACCACCAACTTCTGAAAAAGGTCCCATCTTAGTAGAACATAAACTTGAGTCTCTGATCAGATAACAGTTTTGCACATTTTGGCATAAAAAACAAAGTCTGTAACCATGCCCAATACTTACATGGTTTTGAATAATTAATACAGGTTACACAATTTACCTTCACATCCATCAGCATGGCTACATTATTTGGGGATTATTAATTAATCCTTACGGGCAATGTAGGAGACTTGTTTATTTTTTTACTGACATTTATATATATATATATATATATATATATATATATATATACCTTGTGATTTTAGAAATGATATTTGTGCTTTTTAATATATCTTGAATAAATCTTTACTCCTCTGATATGGCCCTGCTGACTAGAAGTCATTAAGGAATACAAAACAGCATTTGGTATTCAAGCGGGTAAAGCCTAGCCTCACTCTTTCTTTGTTATGATAATGTTCTCACATGCAATCTCATCAGGAGTAATGTAATTCAGTAGGAAATGATGCTTTATGTTAATTTATTCCACATGACATAGATATTGGGCATGGTTTGCTTAGTTTTTTGTTTTAAATGGCAGTATGTGTAAAATTGTCATCTGATCAGCAACACAAGTTTACATTTTATCAATATGGAAACTTTTTGAAAACTTGGTGGTAGTTGCCCTGATTAAACCTTGATTGCAAATGAAAATATTATGAATAAATATGCAAACATTTATTTAAACAGAGTTTATCTGGGTGATCTATTTTAGGGTGAATGCGGAATATGCAAGCTATTTAAACAGAGTTTAGCTGGGTGATATATTTTAGGGTGCATGCGGAATATGCCAGCTATTTAAACAGAGTTTAGCTGGTTGATCTATTTTAGGATGAGTGCGGAATATGCAAGCTATTTAAACAGAGTTTAGCCGGGTGATCTATTTTAGGGTGAGTGCGGAATATGCAAGCTATTTAAACAGAGTTTAGCTGGTTGATCTATTTTAGGATGAGTCTGGAATATGCAAGCTATTTAAACAGAGTTTAGCTGGGTGATCTATTTTAGGGTGAGTGCGGAATATGCAAGCTATTTAAACAGAGTTTAGCTGGGTTATCTATTTTAGGGTGAGTGGGGAATATGCAAGCTAGAAATGTCTTTCCCGCAACCCTCCCACCCCAACCTATAAAATAAAAACTTTCTTTATGGAACAAGTAATTTTCAGAATGCTGGAACGACCAATAACCATGCAAAATCCTTCTCTCTAAAATGAATTGGATTTTATTAATATTTCACTGCATTTATCACAAAATAAAATGTTTATTTGCATGCAGGTGATGTGTTGGAAATGGATGAGTATGGTTTCATGTATTTCCGTGACAGAACTGGGGATACATTCCGATGGCGAGGAGAAAATGTATCGACATCGGAAGTGGAGGCAATGATCAGCAATGTCATTAAGCTTCAGGATGCTGTTGTGTATGGAGTGGAAATTCCAGGTAAAAATAGTTTATTCTTAGCTGTGAACAGATCAGTAATGTCATTAAGCTTCAGTATGTTGTATGGAGTAGAAATTCCAGGTAAAAATGGTTTATTTTTATATCTCAGCAGGTTTTACTTGATGTGTGGAATATAAACACATTAATAGTACAATACATGGATTGGGGAAGCTGTATCATGTAGAGTATGTATGTAATCTGCTCTTGTTAATATGACAGATGATACATGAGTTGATTGGGGAAGCTGTATTGTGTCGAGTATGTATGTAATCTGTGTGTCACATATGACATGATACAGCTTTCCTGATTGATGTACTATACTGCTGGTGTCACAAATGACATGATACAGCTTTCCTGATTGATGTACTGCACTGCTGGTGTCACATATGACAGATGATAAAACTTTCCTGATTGATGTACTATACTACTGGTGTCACAAATAACATGATACAGCTTTCCTGATTGATGTACTATACTGCATGTGTCACATATGACAGATGATACAGCTTTCCTGATTGATGTACTATACTGCTGGTGTCACAAATGACATGATACAGCTTTCCTGATTGATGTACTGCACTGCTGGTGTCACATATGACAGATGATAAAACTTTCCTGATTGATGTACTGCACTGCTGGTGTCACAGATGACATGATACAGCTTTCCTGATTGATGTACTATACTGCTGGTGTCACAAATGACAGATGATACAGCTTTCCTGATTGATGTACTATACTGCTGGTGTCACATATGACAGATGATACAGCTTTCCTGATTGATGTACTATACTGCTGGTGTCACATGTGACAGATGATAAAGCTTTCCTGATTGATGTACTATACAGATTGATGTACTATACTGATTGATGTACTATACTGATTGATGTACTATACTGATTGATGTACTATATACTGATTGATGTACTATACTGATTGATGTACTATACTGATTGATGTACTATACTAATTATCATCTTTACCCAATATTTTTGGATGACAAAAAGTAATGATCTTTTTTAATGTCCAGAAACTTATGGAAAAAGAAAAAGAAAAAATGTACTATAAAACTGTCTGAAATATTGGAGTTGGGGTGGGGCAAGAAAAATCTCTACTTTTGTGTCTGGAGTCATCTGAGTAATGATTGTTTTTGCAATGTAGATGTGAAAAAATTAAAGTCTTTGTTGTTGATTTATTAGTTGATGTTGACATCTTTGATATCAATGCTATTGTTTCCAGTCAAGTAAATATCTACATTAAAACAGCAGTTTGTCAATGCTAGTGAAGTCTAAGTTCAGCTGTCAGAACTGCAGTGCATGATAGTCTCACTGTGTGTTTGATTAAACTGTTTCAGCTTAATCGGTTAATTGAAAAAAGATTAATGAAGCCTTCGTGCCAATAAATCCAAGAAATATTAGTTCCTTTATTCACATTTCCTCCATAATAAATAAGAGTATGACAATTGTACTTCCAAATTCATAGAGACTGATTAATTAGCCAATCAGCAGTTGGGTTGTAATGACCCATTAATAAAGTAACACATGGTGTCAGCATGAGATGCGAATATTATTGCAGTGGCTTATTATTATTACGTCTCAAACCTCATGCTGACATCTAAATGGGTTAGATAATATTCAACAGGATGTACAGTAATGATACTGACATCTAAATGGGTTAGATGGTATTCAGCAGAATGTACAGTAATTATACTGACATCTAAATGGGTTAGATAATATTCAACAGGATGTACAGTAATGATACTGACATCTAAATGGGTTAGATGGTATTCAGCAGAATGTACAGTAATGATACTGACATTTGAATGGGTTAGATGGTATTCAGCAGAATGTACAGTAATGATACTGACATCTAAATGGGTTAGATAATATTCAACAGGATGTACAGTAATGATACTGACATCTAAATGGGTTAGATAATATTCAACAGGATGTACAGTAATGATACTGATATCTAAATGGGTTAGATGGTATTCAGCAGAATGTACAGTAATGATACTGACATCTAAATGGGTTAGATAATATTCAACAGGATGTACAGTAATGATACTGACATCTAAATGGGTTAGATAATATTCAACAGGATGTACAGTAATGATACTGACATCTAAATGGGTTAGATGGTATTCAGCAGGATGTACAGTAATCATACTGACATTTGAATGGGTTAGATGGTATTCAGCAGGATGTACAGTAATCATACTGACATTTGAATGGGTTAGATGGTATTCAGCAGGATGTACAGTAATCATACTGACATTTGAATGGGTTAGATGGTATTCAGCAGGATGTACAGTAATCATACTGACATTTGAATGGGTTAGATGGTATTCAGCAGGATGTACAGTTATCACGCTTACATGAATGGGTTGAATGGTATTCAGCAGGATGTACAGTAATCATGCTGACATGAATGGGTTGAATGGTATTCAGCAAGATGTACAGTAATCAAGCTGACATGAATGGGTTAGATGGTATTCAGCAGGATGTACAGTAATCAAGCTGACATATGAATGGGTTAGATGGTATTCAGCAGGATGTACAGTAATCTTGCTGACATATGAATGAGTGAGATAATATTAGCAGGGTGAAGATTAATCAAGTTTTGAGCATCTTGGTCAGTAGCTCTTGCTTGAATGTAAAAGAGGATACAGCTTTTATTAATAAATATACAAAACTAGTGTCGTTTACCTAAACAGGAAAGCATTATGTTAATTTATCTGATTAGAATTGGATTTAAAAACTTCTAAAAGTCAGGCCTACATAATGGTAAATATTACATGAATTTAGTAATCTCCTGTAATGCTGTTTTTTTTCTTCTTGGAATTATTAATAATATCTGTTAGATAATGGGGCTAATACATTAAATTTATGCTTTTTATAAGGTATTTTATTATTAAGATGGGGCATCAACAATGCAACTTATGATGGACAATCTTGAACTCAGATTTAATTAAATAATATTAGGAATTTAAGCTTATGCATATCAGTTTTTATCAATTTATCCTTTCATTTAATGACTTGTGCTTTAACTGCAGAGCAACTATTAATTTGAAAATGGAACTGCTTACCACAACCGATACAAATTTCTCTTTCTCATATCCATCTATCAATGCTGACTTGAAAATAATAACTTTATACGATATAACACTTAAGAAATTGTAGTTTTCAAGCATTTTTCACAAAATATATATATAAACCTTTGGTTGATAATCATAAAATAGCAACTCTTGACAGTCAGAATACATCATGTTCTTTGTTTTTAGCTCTATGGTCATAGATCAAAAGAGTTTATGGGATGGGCTGTTGTCTGTTGTCTGTCGTCTGTCATCCATCCATTAGCACAAGTTTGTTATCATTACTGCTACTAAACTACTTGGAAGATCGCCATGAAACTTTACACACACATTCATCCAAATATCTAGTTCATTCTAAATGAAAATGGTTCTAATCTGACATCCAATGTGACCACCACAGCAGCCATCTTGAAAATCTTGTTATTGCTACTCCTGCACAAGAAGTTGTACCAGCATGGGGTTTTCACCAGAAGACTTCTTATGGTGTTTAGTAGATCTTAAATAAAACTTGTGCCAATCTGCTTGAAAATCTTATTGCTACTTTGTCTAGATGGAAAATCATATCAGCATTGAGTTTTCACCAGAAGGCTTCTTATTATGTCTGGTTGGTACTAAATGAAAATGGTGCTGATCTGACATTCATTATGGCCACCATGGCAACCATCTCATCTTGAAAATCTTGTTATTACTACTCCTCCAAAATGGAAAGTGATATAGACATGAGGTTTTCATTATGATATGATATCTAGTTGGTCCCAAAAGAAAATGGAGCCAATCTGACCTCATATAGGGCCACCATGGCAGCCATTTTGAAACTCTTCTTGTTGCTACTTCAAAGAAATAGAAAGTCTTATCAATATGGGGTCTTTACCAGAAGATTTCTTATGGTGTCTATTTGTTCCTGAATGAAAACGATGTGAGTCTGACATTCAGTTTGGCCACCATGGCAGCCATCTTGAAAATCTTGTTATTGCTACTCCTCAAGAATTGATAGTCACATCAACGTAGGGTTTTCACTAAAAGACTTATTATGATATCTAGTTGGTCCTAAATGTATTGTGCCCAGCAGACATCTATTATGGCTGTCACAATGAACATATTGAAAATCTTGTCACTAATCCTCCAGAAAGATGGTCATCTTGGCATGGGGTTTTCACCAAGTCTTGTAATGTTGTCTAGTTTGTCCAATATGGCTGCTACAGCAGCTAATTTGAAAATCTTATCACCCAAGAATATCAGAGAGAGTTTCAACTCTCAGAAGTTAAAAAGAAAAATGGTCTTATCTTGAATTCCTGAAAACTCTGTTTGGACAGTAGAGCATCAGTCTGTTTGAAGAACTCTTGTTTCATCTTCTAAGCATTAAACTTTAGTGCGAGGCATAAAACCTTGGCTTGCAGATAACTTACTGAAAACCATGACAGTATGAATATTAGAGTACAGTAATCACAGTTCTTTGTTTCAGTTCAGAACATTGGACAGAAAATTGTTAAAAATGTTAATTGGTCACATTCTAGGCACAGAAGGTCGAGCTGGAATGGCTGCGATTGTGGATCAGCTAGACAACCTTGACCTTTCCCAGCTGAACCAAGCTCTTCAGAGGTCACTGCCTCCATATGCAAGACCTGTCTTCATACGCCTCATGAAAGAAGTAGATATGACAGGTATTACATTACAATTAGCAGTGAAATATAGTAAAACATGTCTTGAGAGATCAACAAAAAGTGACATGTCATCTCAAAAGAAGTCTTGATCAGAATGGCCAGTTTTCCAGGTCAGAATGGCCAGTTTTCAAAGTCAGAAATGGCCAGTTTTCTAGGTCAGAATTCAACTGGGTTTAAAAAGGAAAAATACCCACAATGCCATATTGATACTTTTTGTCAGAGTATTACATGCTGTCATCTCAATTTTTTTTATACAGCAATAAAAATATACACCTATTATAAAAAATAGACACATATCATAAAAAATATACACATATCATAAAATATTCATCTCAGTTTTTTTATATAGCAATAAAAATATACACCTATCATAAAAAATATACACCTATCATCTCAATTTTTTTTATATAGCATAAAAAATATTCACCTCTCAAAACATTCATCTCAATTTTTTTATATAGCAATAAAAATATACACCTATCATAAAACATTCACATTTATATTTGTGAAGATGTTAACATATCTATAATAGTTGTAATAACAATTGTAGTAGTTCTGATCAGGCCGTGGGTAAATATGGAATATATATGTACCACTTAATCAAAAGACAGTTTTGAATCATCCAAAAACAGAATACATTGATTTAGGACAAAAGTCAAATGCTTAATTCATCCATGACATAAATGGATTAGCTCGATTAACAAAGTACATAACTAACACACTATGACTATAATAGATAAGATCTTTGACACTGTAACTTTTAGCTTGGTGTTTAGGTTTTAATAACTGTAACATCAATTAATCAACAAATAGTAGAAACATTTATAATGACTATGGAATTAACTCTTTGACACCGTAACTTTTACCTTGGTGTTTAGGTTTTAATAACTGTAACATCAATTAATCAACAAATAGTAGAAACATTTATAATGACTATGGAATTAACTCTTTGACACTGTAACTTTTAGCTTGGTGTTTAGGTTTTAATAACTTTAACATCAATTAATCAACAAATAGTAGAAACATTTATAATGACTATGGAATTAACTCTTTGACACTGTAACTTTTAGCTTGGTGTTTAGGTTTTAATAACTGTAACGTTAGTTAAGCAACAAACAGTAGAAACATTTATAATGACTATGGAATTAACTCATCCAGAAAATGCTAATAATTTATTAAAAGACAAAGATCTCATTCACCCCAGGCAATACTTATTAACTCTGTAGACAAACTGTGTACTCGATGTACTACATTGAAAACTGAGTGAGAGAATCTCTTATTCTCTCATGACATTATTTAGCCTGGTTTACAGTCAGTATCATATGATGTACTTTTAGCCTGGTTTACAGTCAGTATCATATGATGTACTTTTAGCCTGGTTTACAGTCAGTATCATATGATGTACTTTTAGCCTGGTTTACTGTCAGTATCATATGATGCTACCTGTAGATTTAAGGAAACCAGTAGTCAGACTCAACTCCTTTTATTTCCATCTGAGGTTCAGAACAATATGTTCTTCCCCTGCAAACCTTCCTCAGTGATCATGTTAAAAAGATTTTAAAAAAAAGGTCAGTGGTATTTATATCAGGTTTTGTGATTTGGTCATGTATAGCAGTGTTGAAACACATATTTTGCCTAAAAAATCATGATCAGCAGGTTGTTTACATCAGTGCATTATATAATACAATCGATCCATGCACAATGATTTAGTCATAAATGACAGGTGCATTATATAATACAATCGATCCATGCACGGTGATTAAGTCATAAATGATACATTTTGTATCCGACTCTTGACATGTTCAACAATAAGTCTAGAATCTTTTGCTTGAGTATTAAAATTACCTTGGTTTTTTTCTCATTTGAATACATTCTCCGATACATGTCTTTCCTGTCAATATACCATTTGAATACATTCCCAGATACATGTCTTTCCTGTCAATATACCATATGAATACATTCCCCAATCACATTAATGTGAGAAAGAAGCTATGCTACCTCTAAAATCCAGCAATACATGTCTTTGTTGTCAATATAGCATTTGAATGCATTGCCCGATCACATTAATGTGAGAAAGAAGCTCTGTTACCTTTCAAATCCAGCAATACCTGTCTTTCCTGTCAATATACCATATAGACTAAGGGAAGAAACTCTTCCCAACCCTCCCCCCTTATCACTGATTGGTAGCAATGGTAGTTTGCCAGTTTTAGCATTCTCTGAATATGATGTACGTTGTATCCTGTGCCTCTCATAAAATCTTGTGGATTATTGACCATCCATCAACAAAATTGGTATAGAATTAAGTGAAAAGGCATTTACTACATGTTGCAATCCTTATTTTGTGAAATTTTTTGATATGTGAATTTTATGCAGTTGTTCACCGCAGTCTTTTTGTATGACATTGTACTCCAACATGTTATCATTGATACCCGTTGTTCATTGTTTTTGTGCACACTGCTGGTATTTCTTTGCTTTTTAAATAACAAGTCTTAATTATTTGTGTTGGTGAACATTTTCAGTTTTTTAGTTCCCGAACTTTTTTCATCATTCATGTGTTTCGGAAAAATTGATAGATGACATTGATGAAGTGCATCAAATGCAAGAGATTTAAGGCAGCTGAGGACACACATGGGACCTTCCTTGTGTGTACCAAGTGTTCATCAAACTCTGTGTGTCATGGTCAGAAACCATATGGTCCACAGTACTGTGATGATGGCTTAAGAAAAAAGAGTGAAGTTGCAAGTGCAGAGAGTATCCAATGCCCATGGCAACCATTACATTGGGTTGGTTGCAGATGAAGTACAAGGAGTTATGGAGTTGCCACCCACACTGTCTTCACAAGCATTGTCAGAGTTGCAGATGTGGTGATTAGTCCAGGTTATAACATAGTTCCTGGCCTCATCAGAATTTATTTTCTCACAATACCTCTTATTTCTCCAGTTATGGCTTGGAGCTTATGGGAGATGAAAGACTGTCCTCTCTTTTCTAGACTACCCAGTGGGTGTAATTCCCCCCCCCCTCCAATGTTTGAGCTTGGCTCTAGGGCCTGTAAGTCCGGGTGCATGGGTTATTTTTCAGACATGGAGAATCCATTTTGCCGTCTGTCCAGACCTTATAACGCCATTCCAGCCACTGACTGGACTGTCAACCACACTATGATATGTGGAGCTATATGGGGATCCAGTTAGTTGATCTCTCCATTTCACTGCACAGACCAATCAGACAGTTCTGGGTCATCTGTCCACTTGACACCTGGCTGTCCACATTTCACTGCACAGACCAATCAGACAGTTCTGGGTCATCTGTCCACTTGACACCTGGCTGTCCATCCAGCTGATAGCCAAACAGCCTATACACTTACCAGCAATTCATGTAAGTGCAGGGATAACCTTAACGACTTGCTGTATGCCAAGCCTGCAATGGAGTGGGCAGAATACAGTTTTAAAGTGTGTGATTTCTGAGTGCCCAGCCCCATCAACTGCACGCTAGGCCTGTAAGGTCAAGGCTTCATTGGATTAGGAAGATGACGATGTACAGCCATCCTTCCATCTTGTTCCATGGCCAGTGAAGGTCAAGAAAACATCTGACAGCCTGACTGATAAAATGTGGGACCCAGGCAGTTCCAAAGCTTCTATTTCTGAAAGCCAGCTATCAGCATTGTTCTCTCCACATTGGTACTGCACACATTTGATGACGTTCAGCAATGAGCTGCTGTCCTTGGACCCTCTGTTTTATAAGGTGAACAAAAATGTCTTCACGCTACCTCCAAGTTAGTGGGAAACATTATCACTACCTCCTCTGTGCTAGACTTGGCTTTTCTAGCAAATTTTCAACTTGCTGAAAAGCAGGTAGTGATCCATGACCTGGATTGCCAAGGTGATTAGCACCACACAATGTTTACCACCTGACAGCATTGGCTAACCTTGATCTTGTAAGACAAGATGCCTGCCTGTGCTCATCCACCCTTAAGCCACATCATGCCATGGCCCTTCAGTTGGCACCCTTTTAGCATGTCATTGTTGTTTGGCAGAAAAATTGAGGAGGTATACAAGCAGGCATCACAAAAACCACCTCTTCAGCTTGCCTTGCCACCTGCACCTATTTTCAGGCCAAATCAATCTCAGTGGCAGTGGAGAGATGATCACTGGCCAAAGGATAAGAGGCTAAATACCGCTCAAAGGCAACAATTTCAACCACAGTTCAACTTTAGGTGGCAGCAGGCCCCTCAGTTCTGGAGGCAGTTTGATAAAGGGAAAAGGAAACAAGGGTTCCCCTTCCCTAAGGCTCCTAACAGCCAATGTTGACTTGCCACCCTGACCACCTGCACACAGCACCATACTTCATCATTTTCAAACCTGATGGATCTTAAAAATGAATGGGTCATCCAAGTTTGTTTTGGAGGGGCTTTAGATTTCCTTCATCCAACCCCCTCCCCTTTCAACTTCCCCTTCCATGGCGGACATGCCATCCTAGGCCTTAGATGGCTCAACAAGTACATAACTATGCCGAGGTTCAAAATGGAGACAGCAAGATCAGTAAGACTTTCAGTAAAATGGGATGAATTTGTGGTCAGTTTCGACGTAACCAATGCATACTTTCATGTCTCTATACACACATCTTTGTGCAAGTTCCTTCAGTTTGGTTTCCAAGGAACCATTTACCAATTTTGTGCTCTCTTGTTCAGTCTCAATATCAGCCCATGGGTTTTTGCCAAGATCATCAACTGTATAGTTAGTCTCTTCTGGTTGAGCTCATTAATAACAACAGTGACATATCATGACGACATCCTCCAAAAACACATGGTAAATATATCTTTGGTCAAGGGCAGAAATGATCTTTCCCTTTGAATCAGTTAGGGTTTCTGGTCAGTTGGGACGAGTCAAATCTCACTTTGTTTCACCATTTTGTCCATCTGGAGTTTTTTTACCAACCTCAAACTTGTTTGCCTCCCACAACTGCACGCGGCATGGATTATTGAACTCGCAGAGTCGATTTCTGACAGGGAGTGGATTTTGGCAACTAATCAGTCTGCTCATTGTGGCAGCCAGTTTTACTCTTCCTGGCCACATTTTTATGCACCCTTTGCCGATGGCCCATCTAGCCCAATGGCTCCCCTTTCCAGTTGACTCGATCAAAAATTCATGATTTCAAACGAAGTAGGGTCTTTCTTGCGCCAGTGGCGCAACAAATGATTGCACACAACAGGAATTCCTCTGGAAAAATCCCAACGGGAACTTGATCTGACTTGATGCCAGCTCATACGGTTGGGGAGTCCATCTGTTGCCCAGCTACACCATGGTCAGTAGTGAATGGGGGTCAGAAGAGCTAACTGTGTTTCATAGTAAATGTGTTTCATTTCTGGAAGAACCAGTTATATGTTAAGGCAATCCTCATTATAATGGACAATTCTGTGGTGGTGGTGGCCTACTTTCTCAAACTGGGTGGGGGTGGGGGGGGAGAAATCACCAGACCAATGCGTTTTGGTCTGGGAATTTCTGTGCCAGTGCACACAGATGTATATAATGGCCCAGATCAGACATATCCAAGGCAGGCTCATTTTTCTGGATGATTCATTGTAAAGAAGCGGCCAGACCCTTCACACAGAGTAGTCTGTCCACCCAACAAGCCTTCAGTGGATTTGTGCGCTTTGGGGCAGCCTGATGAAAGATCTGTTCATGATGAGGTGGAATCACAAAGTAAATGGGACAATATAACAAGCTAAATAACATGAGAATCTCCCTATTTGTACACATACCTGCTTAACTGCATAAAATAGTTATGGCAATATGTCTGTATATAAAGGGATATAGTTCTGCACCGCTCAAATGATGGTCACTGGAAGGCTGGTAATATACCAATGTTCTCAGTTAATCTGAACCAGCTAGTTATTATATCACTATACCAAGATTTTTTGAAAAGTTCCCAATGATAGATTTTGAAATGTTGCATTTTATACGACTCTGTCTAAGTTCAAAATCTGCAAAAGGAAAATAATTTGGATACCATATATACTTGCTTAAAAGTCTAACTGCAAACAACATAGACCCTAATCTACTGTCAGATAATGTGCCAGCAGATCAGGGTATATATTGTTTGTTCTACTGATTACTCCTAATAAACTGCATAGACCCAGATCTGCCAATGCATTATGCAATGGCAGATCTGGATCTGTGCAGTTTGCAGTTGGACTGGACTTAAAAGGGAGTACATACAGTAATTTTTTTACTTTTAATAACTATAATTATTGCAATTGTCATTTAAAACCTAGATACATTCATTTTATGTGATGAAAACAAACTCTGTCCAAAAGCACACATTGTGATATATTTTTGCTAGCTACTCTCTCAAAATATCCATCAGCAGATGGTGGAGAGCACCACAGTATCATAAAAAGGAGACCTGTGACATACTGATTTTTGTCATTGGGCTACTTGCATAAACCTCACATGCAAAGTTACAGGAAAATTACAATTGTAGATCTGAATAGTGTGATTTTCCCTTAAGATTACCAACCATTACTACTTGCTTATAAGTCAAGTCCAACTGCAAACAACATAGATCCCGATATGCCATCACATAATGTGCCAGCAGATCAGGGTCTGTGTTGTTTGTTCTACTGATTATTCCTAACATACTGCAGAGACTCAGATCTCTCAGTGTATTATGCAACAGCAGATCTGGGTCTGTGCAGTTTGCAATTGGACTTGACTTAAAAGTGAGTATATAAGTAGGTCAAGTTCAAGTTTTACCATTTTTGGGTCAAAGCTCCGAGAGTTATAGTCTTTGTTTGACTTAGAACTTTGCCCTTAAATAACGTCATGTTGGCGAGGGCATCCATAGTTAGGGTTAGGGTTAGCGAGGGGATCCATAGTGTATATAGGGCATCCATAGTTCAAACATTTTAATCATTCAAGATACATCTGTAAATTATTTGAAAAATCTGGATATAAGAAATAGATGAACTGTTGTAAAAATGTTCATCCAAGGCAAAGTCCCATTGAATTCTGGGTAAAATCCACTCAGTGATGCCTATAATGAGAACACTAGTTTCGTGACCTTCACCTCCACTTTGTTTGTTTTGGTGTACATACTACCATCCAATCTTCAATTTATTCTGGATGTAAATAATCTAAACATTCTGCTACCATAATATAAAAAGTCTAATAGAGTTCAATCAAAATTTGAATAATATAGATTAGTAAAAATTTGGTTTTCATTTTCAGAGTAGCCATAGTTTAACAAATCAGCCCATAAAAACAGTTTTTGATGGTCATTCAGTTCCAAACTGTTTTGAGAAGCAACTGCTCAGACTTTATCAGCCAGCATAAATCTCTTCAGATCTCTAGATACGCTGGGTAGATAAGCATGTTTTACAAAAACAAATTGGCTAAAAATGCATAAATTAGCTACATTATGCAGAACAATTTAATGTTAAACATTTCATTCAAAGTTCTCAGGGCTGTTTCAGTAAAACATACTTGGAACCCAGGGAAGACACTTTTAAGATGAATTAGTTACCCAGAGATACAATTTAGAATTTTGTATAATTTTCAGATGAACTCTTTGAATAATCAAAGTACTGTGGCATATATTTTTTTAAAACTGCCTTTCCTGAATATATTTTTAAATGAACAGCCTGCAGCATATTGCGCCTGACACAAATGTATTCCATCTTTTATTATGGTGAATTTGATCAATATTAAGTATACTTTCTGGACGAGTTCTGGATGTTCTGTGCACATACAAAATAATAGTATTAGATCACTGTGAAAACACTCACTTGAATAGAGCCATATAATACAATGTGTCCAGAATTTGTCTTGGTCATTAACCCCTTCAGTGCATCCTAAAAGTTATGTTTAACATCTTGATGATTAATACTTGGTCTTGTATACAAAGTTTGTTTTTATGGTGTTTGGAAAATATGCCATTGAATTTAAAGAAAACAACAATGCACTTAATGGTGCCAGTGGCTGTAGCAAATTTCATTTTGTTCATTTTTCTGTGTTTTCTGTTCCCAGGAACATTCAAGTTGAAGAAGACAGACCTGAGAAAAGAGGGTTATGACCCCAGCATGGTGAAGGACAGACTCTTTTATCTGAACCCTAAATCAGGGCAGTATGAACCTCTCACCCAGACTGAGTACTCTGCCATTTGCTCTGGAAAAATACGAATGTAAAAGAATCGGGGCACAGGTCTAAGTGGCAGATGTGGAAGAGTTACACTGATTCTTTGTTGAAGTGTATAGTGTCCTGTTTCAGATGTTGTGTACATAACTTCAAACTAGTCGACATTATAAAGTCTCTATAAAAGTCCAAAAAGTGATGAAATGAGAGTTGCTCAAATGATATATTTTGTGAGATTGGTAGAAAAATGAAACATTAAGCCAGTATATACATGTACTGTTTGTAAAGGTGAGAAAATAATTACAAGTACAGCATTATAATTCAAATATACATATTTGCAAAGTTCAAGAGTTATAGTATTTTTTTAGAAATTCTATTTTTTAAGTACTATAATTCATGTGTTACCAGTATGAAAACTTTCTAATTTTTTATGACCAAACCAGATTTATTTGCATTTTTCATGAAATGGAAAAATCTGTTACCAACATCTCTTTTTTAATCATTAGCACAATCATTGGAGAATGGGTGTGAGAGAGAGAGAATATATGTAATAATTATTATATTTACAGGGTATCATTGGATTTATAGTCTGACCAAGATGTAATGGGTAACACTTACAATTCCTAGTCCACAGTGTTCAATGTGGTCTGCCTTAGTGCTACATTGTAAAAACCTGCCAAATGACATTTTTGAAAATCTTGGTATTTTTGTCTAAAAATTCTGGTAATTTCTGTTATACACTCAGTATATTAATTTCCCTTATACACTCAGTATTTTTGTTAAATTTCTTTTTTTTTTCTTACTGTGGTGTGTCCATTTATGAAACCTTATAATTTGTTATAATTTGTATGAAAAGAGTTATGTACCGTATTTGCCGACCTATAAGTCGATACTTTTTTACCTGGAAGTCAGGGCTTTGACTTATACTCCGAATCAACTTATATATGGATTATGTCATTGAAATTGCTTTACAGTATGTTAATGTAATTTTTCGTACGTGAAAATCGTTGCATACAATGTACCAATAAATAATACCTATAAATAATACATGAACAGACCATCTTAATCATTTTCTCAATTAATCTGGAATAGCATAGTGATACCATTAATATTCATGAAACCAGAAGTTACTACCGAAAGTGACGAAGCCAAGGTGTTGATCTGGCTTCGTCTTATACTCCGCATCGACTTATATGTTGATGAAGGATTGAAAATTGACGAAATTAGCGAATTTGACTTATACTCCGCATCAACTTATAGGCCGGCAAATACGGTAATCACTCATGCTGGCATTTTGCACATGGCTACATGTAAATGGTTTTAACTGACATGTGTAATCCCAATGTTATAAAAGCAATGTTTTAAGTATAAAAAAAAGGCGACATATTCAACACCTAGCTGGAAAAAAAAACATTTTAACCCCCCAAAATACCTTTGAATTCTATTTTTGTGGATGAAGCTTAATGGAACATCTGATATGGCTTTGCTGTTGTCATGTATTGTCTCTTGTCTTTTATAAATTCTTCAACATTTGCCTTTAAGTATATCCCATTTCATGTCCAATGTATAGTTATTTAAGTATATCCCATTTCATGTCCAATGTATAGTTATTTTGTATTAAAAGTTCTCTCAGTCTTTGTTCTTGTTCTGATACTTTCAGCCTTCAATTTACATAGTGAGTGTAAAACAGGTTTGAATCTGTCTTCCCAATTTGTTGGGTAAAGTTTGAGCAAATTAATTATTGAGGTAAATTCTGTTCTACCCATGTGTCTTTGCTATAGTTTCCATAGGTACTGTTTATATGCATTGCTATAGTTTCCATAGATGCAGTTTATATGAATTGCTATAGCTTCCATACTGTTTATACACATTGCTTTAGTTTCCATAGATACTGTTTATATGCATTGCTATAGCTTCCATACTGTTTATACACATTGCTTTAGTTTCCATAGATACTGTTTATATGAATTGCTATAGCTTCCATACAGTTTATACACATTGCTTTAGTTTCCATAGATACTGTTTATATGAATTGCTATAGCTTCCATACTGTTTATACACATTGCTATAGTTTCCATAGGTACTGTTTATACACATTGCTATAGTTTCCATAGGTACTGTTTATACACATTGCTATAGCTTCCATACTGTTTATACACATTGCTATAGTTTCCATAGGTACTGTTTATACACATTGCTATAGTTTCCATAGGTACTGTTTATACACATTGCTATAGCTTCCATAGATACAGTTTATATGGATTGCTATAGCTTCCATACTGTTTATACACATTGCTATAGCATCCATAAATACTGTTTGTATGCATTGCTACAGCTTCTGTAGATACTGTTTATATAAAGTTCGAGGTAAAGAGTAATTTTGACTTCTTCCCAACATTGACTTAATAATGGCCATTTATATTCAAAATTTAAGAAAGCTACTTTGACCTTCACATATATCTTTAGTTACACCGTGCGAGTAGAATTCATGACAAATTTGGATATAAAAAAAAAGTTTGCTACATCTAAGAATATTGACTTACAGACATCAACAAAAACACCTAAATAGTTCCAGTCTAGGTGTGCAACACAGAAATCTATATTGAATACCCTATATTGAATGCCAGATCAAACAAGTAAGATAAAATCACAGATGGTATGAATATGTGAGGGATGTTCATGATAGTTAAGGATGTTCATGATAGAGAAGGATGTTCATGATTGTGAAGGATGTTCATGATAGTGAGAGATGTTCAAATAAAATAGACAAAACATCAATCACCGGTCCATCTACCCACTCTTTATCATAACATGGCACTTAATGTTGTTACAAGCATTTATCATCTATAATCATAAGTAAGTTGAGTCCAACTGCAAACAACATAGACCCTGATCTGCTGTCACATTATGCACCAGCAGATCAGGGTCTGTGTTGTATGTTCAACTGATTACACTTAACAAACTGCACAGTCCCAGATCTGCCAGCACATCTTATGATGGCAGATCTGGGTTTGTGCAGTTTGCAGTTGGACTCGATTTATAAGCGAGTATATATGGTAACCTTGGTTGCAGAACCATCCTTCCAGATGGTCATTGGTCTTGTAAAGGTGGCGCTCTCCAGTTTCGTACTTTGCATAGGGTTCGATTTTTAAAGAAAAAGAATTACCCAGGTTTTCCTCACTGGCTGTCCTGGCTATTTAAAAAAGACCTTGTATATCTTAGGTATTGTTAAAAGAACTTTGAATTTCCTTTATTTTGGTGTATGATTGATGGGTGAAATTTGGGTTATAGAGTATACAGCTTGGTCTTACTTAAGATGTGCACCTCTCAAAAAACTGCTAGCTCCGCTTGGTCATTTTCACTTCCTGGACTTCAAAGGTAAATATTAAAAAAAAGAGCCAATAACTTTTTTTACTTTTTGGATATTTTTTAATTCATTCATAGTACTTTCAGAGGCTGGTATTGTCTGCTCTGGCAAAATTCGTTTCCCTATTTTAATAACTGCTGAAAATAGTGCACTTTTGACTAACTCAGGCTGATTTTTATAGTACTTTGGAGTGGCCATTTTGTCCGCTGTGTGCTTAGATCATGTTCAGTTTCCACAAGTACAATATGTAAAGAAATTTCAGCCACAGTACATGAAAGTAACATAGAGGTATGCCAACATTCTCTCCATTGTGCATGTTGCAAATGCAAAATACTTCATCTTACACCTGTCACTCACTCAGAAGCATGTATTATCTGTAGAGCGCCCCCATAGCATCTATATTACCATCCTTCCAGATGGTCATTGGTCTTTATAACATCTATATTACCATCCTTCCAGATGGTCATTGGTCTTTATAGCATCTATATTACCATCCATCTAGATGGTCATTGGTCTTTATAGCATCTATATTACCATCCTTCCAGATGGTCATTGGTCTTTATAGCATCTATATTACCATCCATCCAGATGGTCATTGGTCTTTATAGCATCTACATAACCATCCATCCAGATGGTCATTGGTCTTTATAGCATCTATATTACCATCCATCCAGATGGTCATTGGTCTTTATAGCATCTATATTACCATCTTTTCATCACAAAATTTGAACATGAATAAAATTTTTGGCAAACATTTGTTCACTGACTACATTTTCTACATTATTATGTTCATTAAAAATTTTTGATTTAGACAAAAAATTTCTCGATATAGAAAAATCAGAATGACATCCTCTAGAGGATTATCAAATGGCTTTAATATCGACATAATTTTTAGTTTTTTACTTCTATTTCACTATTTAAATGCCAAATGGCATCCCCACAAACATCTTGATGAGTAAAATAACAGGTCACAGTTAAGTTTGTTTGTTTTGTGGGTTTAACGCCATTTTTCAGCACATGATAGGCTGTACATGATGGCCAGTATATCTGGTGGAATAAGAACCTGAGAAAACCTCTGGAAGAACCACTGACCCACGGGAAGCTACTGGCAAGCTTTCTTACATACCCACATTGGCTGAGCCCATGTGGACAGAGGTGAGATGTCAGTGATCTGTAAAGGCGAGCACCTTAGACCGCTTGGCCATCCAGGACCCCAGTTACACTTAAGAGTGAAAGGACAAAATATGGTCAGCTGAATGACATTAGACCAGCTTGGGCCTTTTGTTTACATTGCATAGGTATTAGTTTGTGCACTATCCATGCAACAACCTGTTATTTTTATTGTATGTCCACCTTTTGGCATAGTGTATTATGCTATATCCCTCTCTATCCATCTGTCTATTAACTTTTCCTTAACTTCAGTTCTATAGCATGTACCTTTGCCAGACTTTCTGATAGCTTGCAGTTGGGGTATGGAAGAAGCCTATTGATTTCAGGGTGAAAAGGTCAAGGTTAAGGTCACTATAGTTTCTGCATAATAACAGTAATTCTACATCACATACCTGGACCAAACTTTGTATATAGATTGGATGTAGTATAAGGAAGAAGCCTATTGATTTTAGGGTTCAAAGGTGAAGACCACTGTCTGAAAGAAGAAATATGGTTTCTGTACAAATACATCAGTCCTTCATCACATACCTGAACCATGGTTATGGTAAGTCTAATAAGAAAACAATGTTTTCTGCACAGTAATTTGAATTCAAGACTGCCTACCATGACCTAAGGTTGAGGTCATTGAGATCCTTTGGTCAATAATAAGTTCAAGTCATCCATGCATTACTAGTTCCCACATAGGAGATAATCATGGGATGGGTATATAATGTGTCATTCATAGAACTCGTTTATTTACCAATTTTAAGTATATTGTATCTGCTTCGTTCTATTTACTAAATACAGATAAATTTGACTATGAGTAGATGTATAGTAACCCTGAATAAAAAGCAGCGTTTTCTTTTCATTATTTAATGGACATAGTACAACTCGATATAATACACCTTTTGAGACCTAACTTGCAGTGTGGTCAAGTCACACCTAAACTTGGTTGATGTGACATACATTTCTGGTTTATTTCAACATTGCTGTGCTTACAATTGTGCCCAGGCTTGAATTCCAATATTTGTTTATCTATTGTCAATGTTTGGTTGGGTTTTGTGGTGTTTAATGCCATTTTTCAGCACATGATAGGCTATACATGGCGGCTAGTACATTTGGTGGAGGAAGAACCTGGGAAGACCCGGGGAGGAACAACCAACCCACAGGAAGCTACTGGCAAGCTTTGTCACATACCCATGTTGGTCGAGCCGAGACTCAAACCCACATTGACAGAGGTGTGATATGTGAGTGATCTATAAAGGTGAGCACCATATACCACTCAGCCGCCTGAGGCCCCACCTATTGTCAACAAAGTTGCAATTGTGATGCATCTTAGGATAAATATGTTTTGCACCAAAACTTGATCACTGTGACATACTTTGCAGGGTTTAAGCAACATAGCTTAAATACAGGCCTATACCACAAAAGCAGGGTTATCTTGTGAACTCCTTCTCACTAACAAACTATTGTGCAAGTTTTCTCCATGTACATATTGGTATAAGTTTTGAAAAAGAGACATTAATAATTTCTTCTCCATGGGTAGAAAAATTGATTTGCTTATGCCATATTGTTATGACTAGGGGTAATGTAACAAAAGAAAAGACTCGAACAAGCTTTCAAGATTTAAACACAAATATTTAATTTCCTAATAATTATTAATAATAATAATATCACTGAAGCAGAATAATAACACACAAAATGAACCAATCTTGTTTATGACCTCTCAGGCTGACGAACCATGCTAGAATCCCAAACACAGCAATATATCTTATTATATTGCTTCTGACTGTGCAGAACAGAATAAGGGAAACCAATTTAAACTGTATTGCGACTAAAAAACAATTTAATCCTTCTAGAAAACAACCTTCTCTGAACCAATCAGATACTAGGTTATGCATGACACCGCTAAAGTACCTATGCACTGACGTTATTACAAGTCAATAAAGTATTGACTTCTTAATTGCACATAGAATCTAGGTCAGAAGTTCAACTCTCACGCGTTAAATCAGGTGATATGACTAATGGTACAACCGACAATATTTCCCAAGACCAATGTACTGAGTCACATTGAAATGCCGTATATATACTTTCTGCAAGACGACAGCTGTTAGACTATTATGCAGAGATCATAAACCTATACCATTACTTAAAAACAAAATGATACATAATTCCGTAACACATATGTATCCAATGATAAGCTCCTACCTGAAATTAATCCACCTTCCATTATCACAAAATTTTGGCAAATGTTCACTATGAATATGTTTGTCTGATAAGCCCAGCCCCTACCTTTTGAAATATTTATTAGGTTGTCCATCTGGTCCTTTCATGGGAGAAATAATGTAATGTATTTATTTGATTGGTACTCAGGTTTTATCATGGGAGATATACTGTGATGTATTTATTAGACTGGCCCACTTGTGTTATTGTTTTGAAATACTGTGATGTATTTATTAGTATGCTACCCTGGTCTTATTATGTGAGATATACTGTATTTATTAGACTGGCCCCCTGGTCTTATAATGGGAGAAATACTACAATGTATTTATTAGACTGGCCCACTTGTCTTATCATGGTAGAAATACTGTGATGTATTTATTAGACTGGCCCACTTGTGTTATTGTAGTAGAAATACTGTAATGTATTTATTAGTATGCTACCCTGGTCTTATTATGTGAGATATACTGTATTTATTAGACTGGCCCCCTGGTCTTATAATGGGAGAAATACTGTAATGTATTTATTGGACTGGCCCCTTGGTATTATCATGGAAGAAATACTGTATATGTATATATATATCTTGTCTGTAATTTCTTTGAAGCACTTCTCGGCAGTAACATTGGTTATGGTGAAATAAGAATGGAGACAAATGCTTCATTCACCAATATGTATATCACTTTCCAAACTTTTACTGTTTGAGCTTTTCTGACTTTTGAATGGCCTGTTTCAACTGCTATAGCTTGGTTTTCAGTCTAATTCAAACTGCAAAAATCCCCCCAAAACATCATTAACGATGCTCTGTATCAAATACTTTAAGATCAGAAATATTCATGGAGGTTTTAATTTATTTTGTTCACAACAAATATTGAGGAAAACAAGTAAATTCTGTGCATTTTTTCCCACTGCCTACCATGGTGAGGTCATCATCTCCTGATCTCAAAAGCTATAAGATTATAATGGAAAAGAAAACTAAAATATAATGCCTAGACTCTAATACAAGCATAGATTTTGACCCCTCTCCAAATTGTAGAGTATGTTATTAGTGTAGAAGTGTCATTATGGGCATTTGAGAGCAGCCGGACAATACCCCATGACTTTTCCACTTTCAGGACTTTTTCCACACATGTGTGCATGATTGTAACCCACACGCACCTTCAAGTGAAGTTACCATGAGGCGCATCTGTAGGCAGATCGATACACTGCTGTGAGCTGGCAGGCCGATCAATATATACAAGCAGGTGTTAGATAAATATAGCTGCTGTGTATATATTAGAAATCTGCAGCAGTGAACCTCAGTACAGTCTCTTGTACAAGACATATTAACTCAAGAAAATGGACAATTTCTGTATATCTATAATTCTCAAGGAGGAAATAAGGATTTCTTGACTTGAGCAAAAAAATGGAGTATTCTGGCATGCCTATTATTTTCAAAGCAGAATCGAGCATTTCTTGTCTTATACAAGGGACAGTCAAATTGACAACTGTCGATGTGAAAAACAACTCGAATTATGTTGGTGGAAGTGCTAATCAATATTTGAGACAAACATTTATCATTTCAGGACTATGTATGTGATCTTTAATATTTACCATATACAGGACCACGTATGTGATAAAACAAGATATGTACATAATAGGCTATGGAATGGTAATTCAAAATATCTTCATTTTTCACATCGACAAATAGGGGAGGGTGCATCACATTATTTTTCAACAGCTCTGTTAAGTTTATATATGAGGTTTTTTTTCTTACATGTTAAGAGTTCTTAGTGGCCTAATCAGTTACCGCATCATACTCTTGATCAAGACATTTGAGGTTTGAATCATGCGGAAAATAATATTTTTCTTTATTAATTGAGGAAACGTCGAGCTTAGGTTGGTTGTACATTAAAATTAAAGTCAAATCTGATGATGTACGGTTGCTGTCAATTATGATTATGAGGAATGCATAATTCTTTGAGACATAATCTGGTTTGAAACAACCTCTGAGCCTTCTAATATGTCGCTTGGCATGCTAGGGGCTCATCTGGGATTGCTAATTCAAACCACCATAATTGACACTGAGCAGACATGGCTGTTGACTGTAAGACATTAGTGTGCAACAGCTTAAGACAGCAGCATGCTTATAATCTCAAAGAAATACTGATTGACAAGCACAACCTGAGCGGAGACTGTTTCCTTTTGTCTGAGAATATTAAACAATCACAGCAGTTATATATTCAATGTTGAAAGCTTCAGCCATTGATACTTACAGTATTTTGAAATGATTCATGAGTGTAGCTAATGCTGGAATTACATTGAGCAATGGCATGTTTGTTACATCACAGAAAAGATAAAATCATTAATTCGCCTAAATACGTCAAACAGATATGTCAAAAAAGCTCGAAATATGTTGTATGATTTTTCAAATATGCATCCAGAAGATCATGATAAATTAATCGAGTTAGGGATCGTTTTCAAACAAGAATGACGTAAACTCCATGAAGCATATAATAAGAAGCGTGAAAAGTAATTGTATGATATTGTGCAAGAAAAGTTTAGGTCACTAACATTAACCGAAGATAGTGAATGCAGTGAATGCAGCAAAGATACTGAAATTACCAGTGACAGTCAATGACAGTGAATGTAGTAATAAGCAAATCAATTAGGAAGATATTTTCGACAATAATATAGCAATGGCATCCACACCCAACTTCGTGAGGTATATGAATTGATCTTCAACGCTGCAGAAGCAGAGCAGCGCAAACAATAGGAGAAATTCTCCAATTCAATTTCCAAGTCTAATGAAGCAAAAACCATTGTTGATGTATACAATTTATTTGACATTTTTGGATACAAACATACAAAGTCTGGTTGTATTCGAGTTCGTGCAATACTCAGTGATGGGTCATTTGAGCTCATTTGAAAGATATTTTATTTAGGCTTTCAAGCGAATTTCATGATCCCGGAAAAAACAACCCCATTTATTTAAAAAGAGCTGATTTACAAATTCATATTACTGTAACACACAAATATAGTTGGTCGCTTGATGGATTCTGTAAAATTCTAATATATAAGCTATATTTTATCCTCCTGATCCAGATACCACTGCATGCCTATGATGAGATTAAATGGCGGTGACTGGAAAACTCAACCAATTAAATAAAGTTTCCGCATATATATATATATATATATATATATATATATATATATATATAAGAAGTTCAATGGCATTGGGATGCAATCAGTGCAAAGGCATATGCCCTGGGAAACGTGAACTCTGCAGCAGGACATGCCATTATGAATATTGTAAATTACATTTGCTCGCGTACATGTTGGTACTGGTGGTAGACCCACCATAAAGTGTGGTATTGGAGTAAAGTCACGTAATCAGCTTTGCTGACCATGTGGATCTGTTCGCGCATATTATCGCATGCACTGGCAAAGACTCTTAACACTATCATCGTGGAAAAACCTGAAGATGTCAACGCCGCTGAAAAAGATACAGAAGTCAATTAAATAATAGCCAGGATTGAAGCAATTGCAGTTTCTGATCCTGGTAAAGTAAAAAATATTTAGAAAATTTATTGATGGAATAAGCAATTAGACAATCAATTTCCCTTATGTACTGGCATGCCGACTGTGAATCAATTTAGGCCATCCATGCAAGAGCGTTGAATAAGGATTCCAAGCAGTATTGGAAATTTGACACACTTACATTATTAGGACTCTCAGATGAACCACGACTGGTTGTCCCAGTTGCAACAGCAACATCAACTGTACATCAACTGAAACAATCCGCGTGAGAACGTGGTATAAAGATACCTAGAGGCCCAAGAAAAGCTGACATACTTGCGTTATTAGGACTCGCAGTCGAACCGCGTCGGACTGTGAGACGGCTTCGTGCAACAGCCGTGCAGTTGCATATCCAAATTCCTCCACGAGCCAGGCGAGCCGAAAGTGCATGCATGGTCGCTGATGAGCAAGACCACTATTGTATCGCAGCCACTATCGTGGCCGAGGCTTCCACGTATGGTCGTCAACAAGAAGCCCGCGAGATTGAGTTACACAAGTGCTCACCTGATCTCGAAGATTACCATGAAATCATCCCACCTGGGTACAAGCCAGGCAATGACGCTGTGAAGCTTCTTTTGAAGATGCGTCCTGGAATCGTATCAACGTTGCAGCGTGCGGGCACCTACGGATTTAAGGTGGACATTGTTCTCGCTGTGCACTTGATTATGCCGCTTAACTCCAATGATTTGTTAAAAATCGCAGCCCCGTAGATCGATAAATACACCGATTGACATTTTTAACTCTCAAGGTCAATATACTTGTGACAGATGAAAATTAATTTTTTTAAATATAGACACCGAGTGTTTTGGCAAAATGTAGTGTGCTGAAGTTGTGTGTGTGTCTGTCTGTATGTTTTTGTGAAACAGAGAGCGGGACAGACGGAGAGCAGTATGGAGAGCCAATAGATAAGTCACACATCAAATAGGAGAGATTTTAGCTTTATAACTTCAAGATATAATGGCTAAAATTGGCTCACAGGATGAGTCTCTCTTAAAACTGTAACAGTGTAGCAATATTAGTCGGGACATAACAGAAATTTAAGATTTTCAGAGGGGCGTGTTTTAGAATTGGGAATGTACTTTATTAGTTTTTTTCTGGCAGTCTCTAAAAAAGGCAGAGTGATTCTGTTCATGTTTGAAAAAAGGTCAAACCTACAATACATCTAAGTGATGCAGCCTAACTTGCCGATGTGTGTCAGAGAGAGAGAGAGAGAGAGAGAGAATACCACTTGAAACAAGAAATCAAGGCATACAGATACTTACATTTTTATGGTATATTTTGTTAAATTTCAGGATTACATCCAGTGTCGTAACTTCAAATTGTGCCCTCCCCCCCTCTAAAACATTTAGAGTGGGCCAACATCAAATTAATGTAAAGCGGGACTATGTGCCCCGTCCTTGTGGGGGCATTAGTTACGCCACTGATTACATCCCAAAAAATCCACATCGCTATGAAAAAGTCTACCTTTTTAGGGTACAAGCTCACAAGATTTAATACAACCCAATCGTAGATGTAAGGATATCCCGAAATCCGGTAGTTTCCTGACAGCTGGGCGACTGGGGGTCATGTTTTTTCATTCATTCAACAAAAGTCCATTTTTTCTTTCATAATTATGTCTCAGACTAAATAATGAAATGGTTCTTTACATTTCACTTGAATCTGTACAAAGTAGTAGTAAATGCGCTCATGCAGTTACAAGGATAGATTCTAAATGGGGCTCTTATAAAAAGTCCATTCACAGGAATGTCTTTTTGATGGAATAGCGATACGTTTGCCAAACGGAATAATCATATCGTTGAAATTCAATCACTAATTTGCACACGACATGTCGTAAAGAAGTCTCTTCTTGAGGCGATAGTTCTTTTAAAAGTTCTTTGTATTCCTGTAAGTCGTGAATTTTTTCCTGGACTTCGTCCCATGGAATTCTGTGTAACACCAACTTTGTAGGTAGATGTCGCGGCATCCAAAGTCTACGTTATGAATATGGGCCATTGATCAAAGTCTGACCATTTGAACACTTTTGAAACAATCAGTATTCTTACAGCATTCAGATAACAACGGTTGAAACGTCTATGTCGTAGAGGATGCAATTGTTATTTGCGCTTCACTTGGATCCTGACAAATGCCCTGTAAATGAGTTATCGCAGCTCCAAAGGTAAAATACAAATCCTCTCCACTTCTAAAGCATCCGACATGAGAATCATGTTTTTTTGACTGACCAAAGGAAGGTTCGCAAATCACATCCAAATAATTCCAGGGTGTCTTTATTTTTCGCATAAGGCAGGCAAATGTTCATTCATCACAAATCATACCAAAGGTTGTGCTTTAGTAGTTTGCAAAGCGACCAATGGTCAGGCGCAGAAAACACATCAAATTTTCTCACGATGTGAATAGCAACTGAAGCCGATTCGAAGCTAAGGTGGTAGAAAATATTTGTTAGCCAATGAAATTATTTTTAAAAAATTTTTTTATTTTGAAATCTAGTATTGTCATGTTTGTTTACAAATTCTTTAAGTCTCTCTCTCTCTCCATTCTGATAAACCAGACATCATATTCCTTTCCGTTAGAAAGCTGACGATCTCTCATTTCTCTCCAAACACATGCAACACTGTTACAAGACAGACAGACTTCCCAAACATGATAAACCTCTGATGCCATACAACATTTATGTTCATGTGAAGACCGTCACCTATTGCTACAATGTTACAACCCATATCCCTGGATTTCAGATACTTATCGAGGAAAAATGTTGTCAATTAACGTTTCTAACTTAGGATTTACTCTTGTCTCTAGGAACTCATAAAAATAGGGTACCCTAATGTTAATTTCTCATTGTCCTATAATGCCTCAAAATAATAGAAGAAAAATATCGTCTTACTTTGTCTTTTACCAGCTCCTATGTACCTCTCTCTCTCTCTCTCTCTCTCTCTCTCTCTCTCTCTCACACACAAAACCAAAACACTTGTCTTCAGACTAGAGTCCCGTCCCTTCGACCGTCACTCAATACAGTAGCGATTTCATACATTGTGTATGTCAGAATGTCTAAGTGCAACATTTTTTGTCGGCTTCAAAACGCGAACCGATAATGTTATAGTTCAATATTACCGTGGCGTGAAATGTGTTACAATACAAGAAATCTTTAGCTTGGCAATACATGGGTAATGGTTTGCACTGCATATCTTGAATCGGGGAGAAAAAAATATTTAAATATCTGTCAGAATAGACGATTCTTATTGGCTAAGTAAAAATGTACTAATTTATGACCTAATTTTTTGTCAGTTGATTTCAAACTGCGGATTGATCAAGACGTGTTTTAACTGTTCTCACGTCTACAGTTTGGGAATTTTGTAAGATTGTTTGTAATAGTCTCCAGGCGTGTGCAACAAAACATGACATATCTTAAATTTGCGGCATAAATCAAAACATTCGACAATAAATATAACACTGCTTTTTTAAAACAGATGAATGAAACAATTGCCAATGAATATTTCTAACATAGAATTTACTCCTGTCTTCAGAAACTCATAAAAAGGGTAACCTAATGTTAATTTCTCATGGGTAGCCGTCTAATTTGCCAACAACCGCAGTGTGGACTATTTTGATTCTTATGGATTACCTCCTCTGAAAGACGACAACATTGACTTTATGAGAAGGAATGCAGTCATCACTCTAGTCAATACTGTGCGATTACAAGGATCAGATTCGATAGTGATATTGTGTCTATTTTCTTCATCAACGTAGTCTTGGCTTTCGCTTAGAACATTTAGTGCCTTGTTTTGAACACGATTTCTCTAGAAACGATAATAAAATAGAAAAGTGGTTTCGTGAACATTATGATTATCTCTTTTCTTTAGCCCAGAAACGTAGTGTACCTCGATGGCAAAATAACAGTCTTAGATCATTGGAAATCTAGCTTGACTCCACAACGTTGTCAACCTTGTAAATATGTTACTGTTTAATCTTTTGTACATGAAATAGAAAGGGACAAGCCCTAATCCTTCCTCTTCATTGAGTGAGCGGGGATTAATAAAAAATGTTGAATTTGAAACCTAGTGTTGACTTGTTTGTTTAAAAATTCTCTCTCTCTCTCTCATGAAAAAACATACACAGATACACTCTCAAACACACCTCCCACACACATTGACAGACAGACAGATTCCTCATGTTGAAACCCATGACGTCATAGGGTTTTCCATATTCGAGTGTAGACCGTCACCAATTGCTACACTGTTACAAACCATACCTTTCAAAATCGCGCACATGTTAAATTTACGTAGAGCCCAATAATGTTTTGACCCTATTTAACACAGGGCCCCCTAGAGGCCTCGAGTGGTCCACTTTACTACTGATGTTGCCTGCATTTATTCACCATCCAACAGTTGCTTGACGATTCTATCAGGATGAAGCCGGGTTGGGATTGGATTTAGCGAAGACACCGAAAGCAATTTCTTTAATGAGATGTTTATTTATAATGTAATTGAACGAAGAATGAATCTGACACCATACTCGTGCGCATAAAGTCCAGTAATGGATTGAACAGAATAATGCGGACCGAGTTCAACAACTGATACAAGGAAATGATATAGTTTCTAACGTGGAACTAATCAGAACATGTAACTTCAACAAGAAAATCGAACAAGAATCAACGTATGGAACTTACAAACAAATATGATTGATATATGGATAAATTACCATGGACGATCAATGTAAAGAATTTGTACACAGATATGGATACTGTCCGTTTCTATCACCAAGAGTGATGAAAGTATTGGATTTACACTCGAATACAAACAATATTTATCCTCAAGTAGGATGCACGTATTATGAATTATTACGAATTTAGCGATATTGAATTAATAATTTATGCTCAGATAGCACGCACACACACACGTCCAGTTGACGACCGCGATGTATTTTCGGTTCCACGGCTCTAGTCAATGGTCAAGGAACCACCATGCATGACCCGCCTCTCCCAGTCTGTTGAAGGATTCCTCGAGAGCCTCCTCATTCATCACAGATCTACTGGTCGCGAAGCTTTGGTCACTCACTGCGAGAACACCAGTACTCTGTTCTGAGCCAACGTCACCAGATAGCAGCATACCGGTTACAAGGAACCCCACAGAGTTCTACTACTCTCCATCACAAAACAGCTAAAAATATAATAACTGAGCCGTGTAGTACACATGACACGGTTAAATACGAATGCAATGATATATGTTACGCATAGGAGCACATGAATTGGTTTCGTAACACATTAAATTATTTCATCAGAACTATAGCACGAGATTGTTACTATAATAACCCCTTTCGTACATGAATCTGTGTCCGACAAGGATATTCTTACTGGATCATAAGAACTCGAACGTTATTCATCATTCAATGCGTGCAGCATATAATTGAATGCAATCTGTCTGTTCAGTAATAAGAAATGGCTAACATGAAACAGACTATATTTTTTCTGATAGCATGGCGCTATATGACCTAGGTCTGACTCTCCGTGATATTTAGAATAAATTCTGAAACATCCAATATATAAAACAATTCTGTCATATAAAACGGATAGAAATAAAGAATACAATGTTAAATTTCACATACCTATACAGCTGAAGATTGCTCCCGTAAAGTGGTTAGCTTCCCAACAAGACTCGTTGTAATGTAAATATACATAGATATTTCACTCTATAAGTACCCCAGCTGTGATGAATATGCTCGGCCAGCGAACTCGAGGTGATTGGGTTTTTCACTGCAGTCAGTTTGCACGTGCAGCATGGGATGAATCGAACTCAGTATTATGAAATTGCTAAAGCCGAAAAATAAACCACCCTCGGGTAACGCTGTATGCGGCAATGAAACCCGAGTACATTTTCGTTCACATATATACATTGACATAAAGTACACACAATTCTGTGAAAAAGATCATAACTTTACTATAGAGGGGTCAGCGAGAAGCTGCAGTGACGATCATGCTAGAACCTGGTAAGAACATTCAGAAATTATGAAAGTTCCGTATGTGATTTACACGGACTTTGAACGCAAGAACGTACCCGTGAACGCTAACGATCAAGAAGCCCCCACAGTCCAAGTTGCTGAACAAGTCCAATGCGGGTTTGTTAAGTTGTTGTCTGATGCGATGGAACGACTGAGCCACGAATGTTGCATTGCGGCCGGGGCTCAGCTGATGTGTTCCTTAAATTGCTCGAGGTTACCGCGAAATGGATCTGACAACAGCTTTCTTCGCCCGCAGACATGATCATGACCAGAGATGACGCGCGAGTTTTCCATGGCGACTCATTGCTGGATCTGTGAAGTAGCTTTTTGGCTCCAATGATGAAAAAGTGTGTGATCACTGTCACATCACTGGCGCGTACAGAGGAACCGTGAACAGCACATGCAATCTACAGCTGAGAATTTACCCAGACAAAACAAGAATTTCTGTAGTGCTTCTTAACCTGCGCGGGTACGATGGTCACTTGATCATGCAAGGAGTCGCAACGGCATCGAATGCACCAATAAGTGTCACTTACAACAACATGGAAAAATACATGACGTTTCGGTTGGGCCAGCTGCAGTTCATTGACTCGTGGCAGCTCCTCAATTCCAGCCTGGACAAACACGCGAGCAACCGTGCGTTGAGCGGAGCTTCCCACGGCAACGATCGCTTTACCATCAATCGTCGATACAGTGGCGCCAACGATGGAACGTTTAAGTTGCTCACCCACAAAGGAATCTACCCGTATGAGTACATGAGTGACTTGGAAAAGTTTTCAGAAACTCAGTTGCCACCCATCGAGGCCTCCCATTCATCGCTGTCTCGCGAAGGCATTTCCGCCCACGACTAGCGGACCCGAACGTCTGGTCCGCGTTTGGTTGTAAAAATCTTGGCAGCTATAATGACACAGCCATGCGCGTGTACAAACTCGAGCTTGCCCATTACTTTTCGTCGCCGGGAATGGCCTGGGCCGCATTGTTATATAAACCAAAGTTGAGCTGGAGTTGCTCACCGATATCGATGCGCATGTGTTTATTGAGCGTGGTATCCGCCATGGAATTTCTATGGCAAGCCATCGATACGCTCGCGCGAACAATCCACGCTAAACTGGGTACAACCCCACTAAACCAAAAGTCATATAATGTATCTTGTTGCAAAAAACCTGTATGAATGGGCGATGATGCAGCCCATGCCTGTAAGCAGGTTCGATTGGATGGGGTCCACACTCATAGATGTGGAAACATTCATACGAGAGTATAATAAAAACAGCGACATCGGGTACTTCTTCGAAGTCGACCTGGAGCACGCGTATGAACTCCACTACGAGAACAACGATTATCCGCTGGCCCCGAAAGCGTTGTCGGTAACCCGTGAGTGGATGGCACCATACCAGTGTGTGCTCGTGGATGATTTCGGACGCAAGTTCACCAAATGCATCAAGCTGGTTCCAAATCTGCGCCGGAAACAAAACTATGTTGTCCACGTGCGCAATTTGCAGTTGTATCTGCGGTTCGGAATGCGTGTGCTGCGAGTCCACCGGGTGCTACGGTTTCGCCAGCGCGTGTGGACGGTGCCGTACATCCAGATGAATACGGATCTGCAGACGGCCGCCGCGAACGCGTTTGAAAAGAACTTTTTCAAACTAATGAATAATGCTGTATTTGGCAAAACAATGAAAAATCTGCGGAGACGAATTCGCGTTGATCTTGTACGCGACAGCGAACAAGACAAACTTCGCAGGCTGATTGCCGACCGGGCGTTCGAGTCGCGAAGAATATTTGACCGTGGACTCGTTGCAGTTCACAGTAAAAGAAAATCAAAACTGAAGCTGACAAAGCCCATCTACGTTGGCGCGTCGGTACTTGACTTGTCAAAAAGTTTAATGTATGCGTTTTACTATGACAAGATCAAGCGACGAAACGGTGACAAAATAAAAATGCTTTAAATGGACACCGACTCTTTGCAACTACACGTAAAAACAGACGATGTCTAAGCGGAAATGGGCGATGTGTCGCTGGTAAATGAATCTGACACCAGTGAGTATCGTTAAGATCATCCGCTGTTCAGTAATGTTAACAAAAAGATAATGGGGGAAATTCAAGGGCGAAACCCATCGAAGAATACGTGGGACTGAGACCAAAAATGTACTCGATTGTAGTTGAATAGATCTCAAGCATAACATGTAGGTAGGGTGCTTACGCAAGCCGCGCAAATTCGCACACGCGAACAATCTCATCCGGTCAAAGAAACATCGCAGGTGTGTATACCAATGCACCAAGATAAGTTTGTCCCCAATGGACACAAATGATGGATTTTCCCCGATGGTGTCACCACTTACGCAGATCCCAAAATATATCTTGGCGGTAGTTCCGTATTCGCTAGAACGACTTGTAATTCCTCTCGCACAAATGCTCTGTTTGGTGGATGCGCCTTTCGTTCACCAACGGGCGCCAAATGGTAGCGTGTTGGTTGCCCCTGAATGTCAATCTGGTTAGAGATCGTAAATACATCGATGGATCATACCGGGTTAGTAGTACGACGCTGTCCGGCTTCTAACTCCCCCGGTGCATACAGATACTAAAACAAAATTGTTTCCGAGTGGGTCTAACGGGGGTGGCTGTGAAACCGCTTTACGATTGGAGGCTACAGTCTTCTGCCGAATTGCATCAACGGGTTTTAACCCTATCGTGCGTGTGGCTTCATTATTCAAAGTTGCTATGACCGAGCGAAGCTGTGTCACCCACTCGCAAGATTGCTCTTTACAATTCATTAACAATTCCTGCGCGCACTGAGGTCCGTATAATCGTTCCACAAGTGTACGGTTGAATTGTTCCACAATAGCCTTGTCGCGATATATGCCGACATGTCCAAGACGAACCAGCACCATATGTTTTGCTAACAATGCAGCAACACCTCCGAGGAATTCTTTGCTCGGGTACACCTGCAGAAGCCACGGCTATGTTAGGAGCAAACGTGCATAGATACGTTTTAATGCGTCTGCGAAACTTGCTGAATATTTGGAGGTCAACGGCTAAGTTTTCTTGTATCTGCTGGCAACGACCGCGTCCGAGCGCACGTACCTGATCATGCCGAAGAAACAAAATATGAGCCTGGTAAACTTCGTTGGGGGTCCTCACATCAAACCACCCACGGGAAAGTTTCCTTGGCGCGGATAGGTAAATCTGCCACAACGCTTATTTGGCCAACCACGCTAAAAACAAACCTGTGGGTGACTTTTGCCGCGCTCTCTAACTTTTCAGCAGCTGCTTCGCCCTTCCAATAACTGCGGGAACTGTTGTATATCGAGACCAGTTTCTAATCCATGTTTATTTGTTATATTACGGTTTTTCTCCAATGAGAATCTTAGCCTTCATACCTCCTTTAATGATCCATCTGGCGATTCTTTCTCCGTCACTTGGACCCGCAATCGCGTTCAAGTCATGGAAGATCCACATTGGCACGTTGACGCGCACAGATATCACCTGATGCTTTACGCGCCTGATCATGTCGGTAACAGGCATCATCGATGCGGGTTATAGGTTCTTCTCCGGACTTCGGTCGATTGTTGGAATCCAGTCGTATATCCAATCCTGTTCCAGGCCCGCAATAATTGTATCCAGGGAGATGCTTTTCATCAGGGTATTTGTTCTACAGTGCCCCTGGTACCTTCGTTAACGAGGACTCTGAACAAACGTTTGCACCGCTGATCAAGTCCATACGTGAAACCGCGGAACAGGTGAAGCAAGTCGCGAAAACCACCGACGTGATGATGGGAACAGACGATGAACCGGGTCCGATTGTCAGGACAGCTCAAGCCATTGGATGCTTGCCAGAGGCCATTGAGGGAATCCAAGAAAACATCGGAGAAATTGGAGAGACCGCTGGTGTGATCGGAAAAGGCACCCATGCACTCGACAAGATGTCAGAGCGGCACCTGAGAATATTCCATCGCCACAAACACCCCTGTATGAGACAATGCTGAAAACATCGAAGCAATTATTTAATGAACGAGGTCGCCAGTGGATCTTTGAAAATCCTGTACGTGCCGCTCTTACCATACCCCACAACTTGGGACCCAAGTGATTACAATATTAATAAATTATTGACAAAGTGGGTATACACGGAGATTACTGGGTTCAAACAAGCTTCTAGCTGGCTGTGTGAATATATAAATAGAATACTCGATAGATTTCAAGCTGAAAACTTTAACAAAGGCAATGCAATGTTTGTTGATTTTATGAAACAAGTACAGGAGGAAAAACCTAAGAAAGAAGGTCCAGGCGGCAAGCACATCGACCTGAAACCAAACCATCATACAAACCCGAACCCGAACCATCATACGAACCCGAACCCGAAACACCAAAGGAACAGAGACCTTCGTACGAATGTCCACTGATGCAATTTTCCCCGAACCCAACAAGCGTCGGAAAAAGAATTTACCGGGTTGCAGGGCTGAGCAAATGTTTTTTCATCCACTTGTCCAGGACAAGTGGTTTCAGAAAATCCACTTGTCCCAAATTTTTCCAATACTGATCACGGTAAAGTGCCTTTCATTAATTTCATTGCGCTGACTTGCTGGATTAAAATCAGAGTGAGCCGCTATTGAGGATCTGGTTTGAGTAAACACAGTGCAACAAAGCCGTTTAAAACACTGCTAATTAATCATACCGGATTTGCTTTGTTTGAACTGTTTTTATTTGCCGATAATTTGGTCGCTTAGCCCAATATGCAGGCAAGCGGTAACAGAACGTGCACATATGCAATAGTTATCACTGACCACCTGTAGGTATTATACAGGATGTAAATGTATACATGGAGAGGGGTAGTATTCAATATGCCCGGAGGGCATGAAATAAAGTCAGATATAGCGATTAAAGCACGAAAAGAAGGACTTGTCCGACTTTTTTAAAATAGGAAAAAAGCACTTGTCCCGGACTAGCGACTTGGAAAATTTTACTTGCCCGACTTCGAAAATGAATAGTCCGGGATGTCGGGCTATGGAATTTGCTCAGCCCTGATAAAAGAAGTTAAAAGGAAAAGCGCAAAGAAAACAGCAACAGCAACAAAGATGTGCAGTTACATCCCTACCTACACAAACCAAGCCCAAGAGCAAAGAAGACGTGTATCTCCCCTACCTGCACCTACGCCTACGCGGGAAGAAGAATAACATGCCAGATTTTGTAGAAAAACAAAAAAACATTTTAAAAAAAAAAAAAAAAAAAAAACGAAAGGAGATGGCCTTGGTGGAATGTGTGACCCCCCACAACTTTGTGGATCAGTTGAAAACACTCGTGGGGTCGGTTTGTGCGGGGAACAACGCACCAGAAGTTATCAATGAAGCTGCAGAGATTTGTCAGCGGTTGTTCAACAACGACATTATGGATCTGCGGACGTTTCGCGTGTTAACGCTCGAACTCACTGAAGACATCGATGATGTACATAATGATGAACTCTGAGGCGCTTCTGATTCTGAACTCTGATGATGAACTCTGAGGCGCTTCTGATTCTTCACAAAATCAATGATGCGATGCAGCGTGTTGTTGCAAATACAACCCCGAGTGTGACCTCAATGATCACGATCTCGTCAACGAAACCAGAATTTCACATGGTTTTCTCTGCACTAATCACCGCTGGGAAATCCTGTACATTCGAGATCGCACTAGTGTCATTGCGCGTGTATTACAGTTGGCCTAATATCCGATCGCTGCCGTTTGGGGGCCTTCCAATGAATAACTCGTTTATATTCGCGGCGGATGATGGTGCAACCTGGGACAGTGTTGAACTTTCCATGGGCGCGTACCACATTGACTCAATCAATGAAGAGATTTGATGGAGGAGTTTGTTGAAGACTGGCAAAGACTCTACAAATTTCATATGTGAACACGAGCCCACACTCAGGTCTGTCATCTCGATTAAATCTGCACTGTACACGGTTGACATAACACGGTCATCGCTGAGAACAATTCTCGGTTGGCCTGAAGATATTAATGAGATTCCCGCGAATACACAATGGTTATGCGTAGGACCTGCAGGGTCTGGATACCAGATCTCACCAGACATTGGCAGGGTTACCTCAACGATTCAGATTATTCTGACCTGTGATGCCATCAGTGGTAGTTACGAAAGCGGAGCTTGCACAAGAGTAGCCTCTCAGGATCTCATATTATTTGGGTTCTCCCCGACTTTACCCCCGAGTACTTTGCTCTGTATTACTCCCGCAGTGCCCGTGTATCTTCCATGTCACAATCCCCGGTTGACACACCTTTGTTTTACCCTTGTGGATCCGGACGGGCACATGTTGGATCTCCGCAGAGAGACCATGACAATACAACTATTCATTAGAGATCAGGCTGATCGAATATAATGACAGTCGTATATGGATGTGTAATACCCGTGTGCATTGTCAACTCAATAAAACCCGTTTACATGACATATTACGGAACTGGTCTTGGTGATGTCATCCAGGGAATGCTCCCAGGTGCATGACCCTGACCTCTCATGCTGCACCAATCGCTAAACAAGTTGCAATGCAAGTCATTGACAGCATCAAAAGCATTTCTGCGGATTGTTTAAAAAATCTGAGATTGCAGGTGGTCCAATCAATTTGAGATCGACTAGGACAATTAGTAACTCAAGCACCAAACTGGCATTGTTGCTGTGAATGGAACTGTAATTTATCAAACTCCAGGAATGTATAATCGCCGAAGACTTACATATTCACCTGGAAGATATTTTGTATGATTGTATGACAGTTGTACCAGTAAAAAAAAATGCTTGGTTGGAAGTGCATGCGCGTGTTGCAGCTGAACAAGGTCAGCCAATTGAGCAATTAATCTCCACAATGACAATATTAACACAAACGTGTGTGTGTGTGGTCGTGGATGCTGTTTGTGGAATCACCGCCGCGACCACTGTTGGCCTTGGTGTTGCTCGAATTGTAACTACAGCAACTATGATAGGTACACCAATCAGATTTGTTGTCTGAGGTGTATCGATAGCAACTTCTGTGGCTGGAGCGCTGGTAAAATGATTTTGTTACAGCTGCATTCAACAATAAGCGTCCGTCCAGAACTTCTCGCGGCGGCACCAAGTAGTCTTAATACAATCAGTTAACTATACTTGGTGCCTATTGAATATAAAACGATTAGCATGGCTGAGTTCAAGACGGTGCTGGTTGAAATGGAAAACTGTTTTCAGATTGTCTTATATAACAGCACAAAAATCATTTGTGGACAGACTATTTTTATTTGGGACAAACCAAATATCATAAGTCTTTTAGTGAAAAGCCCATGTCAATGCAACCATCCATTCAGGAGTAATGATAACTAAATTTTCAAGATGGATGTCATGGTGGCCATATTGGATGTCAGATCACCAAAATTTCATTTAGGACCAAGTAAGCATCATAAGAAGTTTTTTTTATTGAAAGACCCATGCAGATATGAACATCCATTCTTCTGGAGAGGCAATGCAATTTTTCACATTATAGTCTGATGGGAACCAGTTTCATTTTACGACCAACTAGACATCATAAAACGTCATTTAGTGAAAACCCTATGTCAATATGACCATAAAGCTGAAACAAGATTTTCAAGATGGCTCCTGTGGTGCCCATATTGGATGTCTGGGTGATGCTATTTGCAGTTAGGACCAACTAGACCTTGGGATGAATGTGTTCATAAAATTTTGCAGCAATACTCTTCATAGTTTAGGAGTAGCAAAAACAAACTTTTGCTAACAGATGTCAGATGATAGACAAAGGCCATCACATAGGCCATTTTTTTCTTTGATCAGTAGAGTTAAAAAAATCAAGTGAGTACAAAGATTTGTCAATGTGCATCTTCAGAGGACGACCATAATATGTATCAAGTTTCACAGCATGCCATAAAAACATTCAAGACAAGATGTGTTCACAAGATTCTGTCTTGCACAATATTCAGCTATAGGACAAAAAGGGCAATAACTCTAACAAAAATTGTGAGGGCATTGATTTGTTGACATGCTAAAATTGCCCATGCTCATTGGAGTATTTCAGTAGTCATATCTTTAGTTTGGGAGGTGTGTAGTTTTTGCACGTTGTCAAGCTCTTCAATTTTGGAGGTAAGTAAACCTTGCATGTAGTCTGCAATTCCATAATGCCTAAATGTAAGCAATTGGTTTTAAGAAGTCTGCCCTATACTTCTCAAGCTACTTCATTTCTTATTGAAACTCCTGTCTATGACTTGTGACCTTGACCCCAAGGTCAAAGGGCCAAGCCAGCATGTCACAAAATAAATTTTTGATAACTTCATAATAAATTATTCTATATATGAAACAATTACGTCGTTTAGTAAATATAAATGATTCATTCTAAGTCCCCCAAGTTTTGTTAGAGTTATTGCCTTTTCAGTCTTGTAGCTTGATGCAGTGTATGAAACAATCTTGTTAGCACAGGACAGTTAATTGCTTAGAATGACCATTGGTTTTTTGCATGAAAATTCTTCACATTAACCTAATGAACAAGTTACAATGGTCTCTTTGCAATAGTGTGTTTTGGAAAAATAAAAAAGTAGGAGTAAAAGTAGAGGACAAAATCAGTTCCCTGAAAGTAAGCTGACATTAATATTATTGCTGGTTGAGATTAGCAGTGATAAGTGCTAAATGAGGAGTGCCACCAATGACATCACACTAAGAATGGTAACTCTTCTAGTCTTTATTGAAACTCAGTTGTATTTTCCTCAATGGGTATGTGTTTGCTAAGTAATTCAAATTGTTATTAAACTACTATTTTTCTTTTACTAAAACAAATGTCCAGTTGGATGTATTTGTTAAGATACTATTAATGTCATTTTATACCAAACTTTACTTCCTAAAATTTGACAAAACTTTACCTTTTAATGACAATGTAATTTTTTGCCAAAGTAAACAAATTGCCATTGCCATATAGGCCCATTAAATGTTTTCTATATGAAAGATTCTTTTAGGATCATATGGTTTCTTTTAAAACAGGCGCACTTATTTAAATAACTTGGTTAAAACAAATCTGTGCATTTTATGATTTTATCCTTAAAATGAATGAAGGTACTGAGAATACTGACAGTTGGGAGGGCTGAAGTTATACTAATTTATAAAAGATTAGATGGATGAGCATATTGCCAGCCATTGTCCGTTTTACTATGCTGCTCTAAATAATTTTAATATTATTTTTATAATTTTTTTTCTTTATGTCACTAGACAATTGGTTTTAACATTTTATATATTAGTTGATAAATTATTGTGGTGATTTCATTTAAAAGCATTTTCTACTTGTGTTTCACGTATTACCATCAGTCGAACAATATCAAAGGAAAAAAAAAACAACCTACTATCAGGTCTAATAATTTACTTAAATTCAAGTTGCAACCCCCCCCCCATAAAATTTACCTAAAAGGCCAATCTTTGTTGATAATTTGAGTAAAATCATAATATTTGTTACTATTATTATCAATACAAACTATATTTGGTAAAAGAGAATGGACACTATGCCATAAGCATGGAGGGACTGAAATCCCTCCAAGCCAAAACAATCAAATTACAATATCTGCATGTGTTCAATCCACTAAATTTGAAAACTACTATTGCACAATGCCCCAGAATAATAACTGCAAAAAATATTGTATAACTTTGATCCTACTTAGCACAAATATGTGGGTGCTAAAATAGCCTACCAAAGGGTATGTGATGTTCTGCTTTCAAATAATAAAGTTGCTGCTTAAATGAAACACTAAATTAAAGTTTGCCAGTAATAGAATATATTTAATCAAGTCTGAATATAGTGGATCCCAGTTATATCAAACTCTGATCTAGTTGAATTCTGGTTATAAACAAAGTATTAATTATATCCTATAACTCTATGTAATTTATCTCCCAAACTTTATCTCATATAACTCTATGTAAACTTTCTTCCAAATTTTATCTCATATAACTCTATGTAAACTTTCTCACAAACTTTATCTCATATAACTCTATGTAGACTATCTCCCAAATTTTATCTCATATAACTCTATGTAAACTATCTACCAAATTTTATCTCATATAAATCTAAGCAAACTATCTCCCAAACTTTATCTCATATAACTCTATGTAAACTTTCTCCCAAACTTTATCTCATATAACTCTATGTAAACTTTCTCCCAAACTTTCTCATATAAATCTAAGTAAACTATCTCCCAAATTTTATCTCATATAACTGTGTAAATTATCTCCCAAACTTTATCCCATATAACTCTATGTAAACTTTCTCCCAAACTTTATCTCATATAACTCTATGTAGACTATCTCCCAAATTTTATCTCATATAACTCTATGTAAACTATCTCCCAAATTTTATCTCATATAACTCTATGTAGACTATCTCCCAAATTTTATCTCATATAAATCTATGTAAACTTTCTCCCAAACTTTATCTCATATAAATCTAAGTAAACTATCTCCCAAACTCTATCTCATATAACTCTATGTAGACTATCTCCCAAATTTTATCTCATATAAATCTAAGTAAACTATCTCCCAAATTTTATCTCATATAACTCTATGTAAACTTTCTCCCAAACTTTATCTTATATAAATCTATGTAAACTTTCTCCCAAATTTTATTTCATATAACTATGTAAACTTCTCCCAAACTTTATCTCATATAACTCTATGTAAACTATCTCCCAAACTTTATCTCATATAACTCTATGTAAACTTTTTCCCAAATTTTATGTCATTTTATATCATTATTGATCAATATAAGGAATAATTTTATTGAATTGGTAATAAAATAAAGTATAATGCAAACTTTCCACCCGCTGATACATTCACAAAACTGCTTTGGTCACTGATGTTCTGAACATTTGGTTTTCATTCTTAAGTATACACTGCAGCAACATATGGCTATCTATCTCTTCCAAGATCCTTATGATATAAGTCTATATTCCAAGTTTGATCACTGAACCAGAAAATATGGTCTCCTAGCTTGCAACAAGCTCAGCCAGTCAGATGCAAGATCACAATATTAATATACTTGAATCTGACTCATTAGCAACCTCGTGTGAAATTCTGATGACATAAGTCTATATTCCAAGTTTTATCAAAATTGGATCAGACACATAGCTTCCAGAGTAGTAAATTAACAGCTCTGGCAATCAGAACAAAGATCACTTCATTATGTGTGTATATCACTCACATTTAAACTTGTCTTAGATCTTGATGATATAAACCTATATTCCAAGTTTTATCCAAATCTGATCAGTAATATGGCATCCAGAGAGGTAACAAGCAAATGTTGATGGATGGATGACTGAGAGATGCCACATGATGGATGATGGATGGACACATGACCATACCATAAGCTCATTTGGCCTTATGGCCAGGTGAGCTAAGAGATCACTATATTTATTTCAATTTTTCAAGAAATTTTGCTGATCATTTTACTTTTTTCCCTACTGGTCCCATTAGGCTCACTACAAATTCGACTGAAAGTCTAAGATGCTATACACAGACAAATGTTGCAACACTGCACACATAAACATATTTAACAGTTAGATGTGATATCCTTGACAAATTTTACAAAAAGCCACACTCACTGTGTGTTTCCCCACATCAAACGTAAACATGTAATGCTAACTTACACAAGCACACAAAAGTAATGCTCACACTTTCACACATAACAGCATGCACTTAAACATTCTAACTATTGAAGCCATTTGCCTTTTTCAAGTCACTTACACCAAACAATATTGACATGTGGTGCTTTTTAGCACCAATTTCAAACAAACTTCACAATGTCACTAAACATTTTGACCCTCTCTCAGGGATGTGGCAAGCTATGCTGTGTGTGCATTAGTGTGTGTGTGTGTGTCAACATCAAACACATTTAAACATTTACAAAACAAACACTGAAATAAGAAGCAATCAGAGTAATATCGGGTTATCAATGACATCATACTGAGATATCTTTAGGGTTATCAATGACCTCCTACTGAGCTATCTTTAGGGTTATCAATGACCTCATGCTGAGATATCTTTAGGGTTATCAATAACATCATACTGAGATATCTTTAGGGTTATCAATAACATCATACTGAGATATCTTTAGGGTTATCAATAACATCATACTGAGATATCTTTAGGGTTATCAATAACATCATACTGAGATATCTTTAGGGTTAATGAAAATTACCTCCTACTGAGCTACCTTTAGGAATATCAATGATCTCCTACCGAGATATCTTTAAGGTTATCAGTGACCTCATGCCGAGATATCTTTAGGGTTATCAATAACATCATACTGAGATATCTTTAGGGTTATCAATGACCTCATGCCGAGATATCTTTAGGGTTATCAATGACCTCATGCTGAGATATCTTTAGGGTTATCAATGACCTCATGCCGAGATATCTTTAGGGTTATCAATAACATCATACTGAGCTATCTTTAGGGTTATCAATAACATCATACTGAGATATCTTTAGGGTTACTGAAAATTACCTCCTACTGAGATATCTTTAAGGTTATCAGTGACCTCATGCCGAGATATCTTTAGGGTTATCAATAACATCATACTGAGCTATCTTTAGGGTTATCAATGACCTCCTACTGAGATATCTTTAGGGTTATCAATGACCTCATGCTGAGATATCTTTAGGGTTATCAATGACCTCATGCCGAGATATCTTTAGGATAATCAATGACATCAAACTGAGATATCTTTGGGGACATTACTGGCTAAATTCAGACTTTGGGTACATGTTGTAAATTTCATGTAAAATGGTCAGAAAATGTTTAACATGTCCAATTCTTTTATAACTGTCATTTAGGTATCAGAGCATTTGACCTGAAAGCTGTCATTGGGATTACACAATGCCTGGTACCTTGCACCTTTCCATATTATAATGATCGGAGGTTCAGCAGTACTGACACATGTTAGAGTTTTACCATTATATGACTAAGGTTAATTACCGCAGCATGGGATTGAAAGAGTTTTTGCTTGATCTGGATACTGGTACACAAAATTTTCAAATGTAATGATAAAAACTTAAGATTCATATAGTTTTGTATACACATGGATGCCAGGTGTGCCATTTCAGGCAGGATTTCAGTTACGAGCATATTTCTTTGTGTACTGTGAGGATAAAGTGATTCATGTGTCAAAGTTTTAGATTGTTAACACTTTATACTATACAATACATAAAATTTGCAACCTGTTTACCTCTGTTTTATTTTTCTAATCTGATAATACTAGAAAATCAAAAATACTTTTATCTCATATAACATCACATATATTATGTTTCCGAAACAAATCTAACATTCTCATTATTACACATGTAAGAATATGTCATAACATTAAACAAAATAATACATGTGTAATGTCCAAGGTGTTCTTATGCAAATCAAGTGTTAAGATTCTATGCAGTTTGTTAAATATCAGCCTTCAGTTGTATGATGAACAGAATCTGTTTTTGCTAATTTTACATACGATTTATAAAACACGTTGAATAATTTTATTGATTTGCATGCCAGAGCTCACAAAACATTGAAAGCCTAAACTTAACTCGGATGTTCTATATATAATTCTCTACATACTGTTTTGTTTATCCTTCTAATTGTTAAGAATGAAGAAATTAAATATATTTAACATAAAAAAATAAGCCAACTAAATAAGATAATTGAAGAAAATATGTTAATAAATTTTGCTGCTATTTGTGATCATCAATCAGTCAGATTTTAAATTGATTTAGTGACATTAATAGAATTTATGCGAACCAAACTAAAACAAGAATATGCCTATTTAGAAAGCAGTTACCTTGCTTAAATGACCGGTACTTACTCTGAGCAACCGGACATCAATCATAAGATATTCCAAATATCATTAGATCAAATTGCCTTTGATTTGTTTCTTCATTAAACTGTCAAATAAACCATTTAACAATGTAAAATTCAAAGGTCACTATGTCTAGTTAACAGACTGTTTCTTTGTCAATTCAAAGGTAACTAGGTCTAGTTTACACGTTTTTTTCTCTGGCAATCAATAGAGGTGTCACTGACAAAGCTTGTTACAGTTCAACTGCCTGAAGGCTATACAGCTCACAGTTAGCTGGTTAAATGGGGGTACAGAAAGGGCAATTTAATCCTTAAGTGAACAACAGTGTAGTCAATTTCAAAGATCGGTCTCTCAGTAAAGATGCATGTTTGTTATTCTATCAGGCAATAATAAGTATCAGTTTTACTGCTTGAGAGAGCACTACTAAACAAGTCAAAGCAGACAAGATTTGCCGTACATTACCATGAAGCAACATGTTGATGGATTTCTGACATCGCTGGAAGCCATGTACCTTAGAGCTACACCTCATTTTGGGCTCTTCTGCAATGAGTTTCTTACAGCCATGTGTGACAGCAGTCACTTCAAAGGGATAGAACTTAAAGTGTTCATCGTGCGACAATAACTTCCCAGCCAAAGCAGTAGAGTGTATACGGATTATTTATGCAAACATACACGATAGATTTCACAACCATGCAATTTTGAATGCATTCACCATGTTTGAGCCTGACACTTTTCCTGCAAATGTTAGTGACATGCCACAGCTTGGTAATGATCACATGGTCACCTTGATCACTCATTACTGTCAACCAAGAGACAACAGTGTCATTAGTGTCAATGAAGTAATGAGTGGGGGATTTTCAAGTCCATTGTGTAAAACAATTATAGAAGACTAGCCCGCAGCTGAATTACTGAAAAAACTAGTATCTGAATGTGATTTGTTTGATAGAAGTTTCACAGGTACTTCCAGTGTCAAACATGGAGTATGAGCACAGATTTTAACACCCGAATTTATCAAAACAAAGCTGTGATGCAGGCTGAGTGCTGACACTCTTGATGAACTTCTGCGAATAAATCTTGTTGGTGTTGATGTAAATGACTTTGATCTGATGTCTGCAGTCAGAAGTGGAAGGGAAATCAAAATAGACATCTGTATCAACAAAACAAAGAGAATGTTTCAGCCAAACTTATTAACTTAAAGTGAGTTGATTTATCATAGTGTAAATGTGACAACATTATGATTAATGACAGAGATACTGTGCAAATACATCTTTCTCAAAAAAATAAATGTGTGATGAAATCTGTTGCAAATTGAGATAAACTTATACTTTGCAGCTACCACCTAATGAGACCTATGGAAGGGTCGAAACATTATTTTTTAATGAATATATATTACAGGCAGCAGTTTCAAATGTGTCTATGAAGTCCATCAAAATGTCTGGTTTAACTCGGGGAAAATTTACGGTTCCCCGATATATATATATATATATATATATATATACATATTTCAAGTGCAAGGGATCACATGTGTCAGGGATTGATTAAGATAAATATAAAAAACTTACAACAAATGGTGAAAAACTAGTTTTTAACTAGCTTCTGCACATTTTACTCTCATTGTGTCAGAGACAAACAAACAAACGCAAAAGAAAATGCTAAAGTTACAAAACTTTACATTACTGTATATCTAATGGAAGTATTGTTTGAAAATGTTAGATGTCACACCTGACTGGTTTGAACTTCAATGATAAAATGTCAACCTAGTTGGTGTTGACATACAAAAGGAGGAGCAATATCACTATCTATTTTCTTAATATAAAGTAATCATGGATTATATCCCAGCCAATTCCTTGTATCCGTAAAGATGATAATAACCACAACAATAATACATGCAGTACTACCAAATGCAACAAAAACAGTAGTAATTACACTTTCCTCTTTAAATCATAGTTTGTATAATAACAATAACAGCAATAATAATAATAACAAGTACAAAAACTGTAGTAATTATTGGTAAGTGAATGAATAATGAAATGAATGAATGAATTACTGTGGCATCACTAATTTGTGTGGGGTACCAATTTTCGTGAATTTCGTTGTTGCCCTGAACCATGCATTTAAAGACCCAATGAAAAATTTGCCACATACGATAAAGAAGCCCCCCACCCACTTTTTTGTTGTTGACTGTTTCATTCCTAGAGATCAACAAAGCTATTTGATAAATCAGCGTTATTTCTATATTCTGTTTAAAACATTAGCTTTTACACAGGTCTGTTTTATTTTCATCCTTTTAAAAAAAGAACCATAAAAAGCATTTTATACTGTTTCAATGCATGCATATCGATACTGTATCCAGAAGCCATAATTTCCACTCACTGCCTTAAATCGATATGTTGTGAGATAAGTAAGGATAGAGAGAAAAGAGAAAAAGCATAAGGTATTCAAACACTTTTATTACTGAAAATGAAAGAAATAGGAAATTATAAATGAAACTCAGACTTAATCCATATTCAAATTGATTCTTCATTCTAGTAAAACTGTTCTCTTTTATCCATGCATGCTTAATCCCAATCAACAACATGACTGTAAAATACTAAAACTATTGGTTGAGGCACAATTACTAATGAAACACTGTGTATATCCACTAATTACAGTGGAGAATTGAGGCTCACACTTCACTGATTTTCCAATAAAACCACTAAATCATCGCGTCACTAAAGTCAGCGGGTACACACAAATGTTTGTCAGGTAAATAATCCTGAAATTGTTGAATTAAACAAGTCCAGAATTCTCAAAGCCACAGATAAATAGGTCCAATCTTTCACACATTTTTGTGTGAGCTGCAATTATCCATTTACCATCAATCGGCTTCATTGATGATGTTTTAAGTCCAGTCCAGTGTTTGAAGTTGCTTGTACATGAGGCAGGCTCAAATAAAGGAGTGATTCCATTGTTTTTCAACCAAGTTAGCATCTTTACGCTTTGATGGGCTCTAAACACATCAAATGTTGACACTGCTTGCTAACTGCATTGAGAAAAGGGCAGCTGGTCATGTGTTTGGTTCACAGGTGGAATGATGGCATTATCCAAACCGACGGGGATCTAAGTTGATTTTTACAACTCTTAAGCCACTGTATTATGCCATGGTTGTCAGAAAGTAACTGATGGCACAACTTTATGGACAGTGTTTTAAGGAAGAGATCATACACATGTACTTTAATAACCGATTAGCAGTTTCGTGTTGTTTGCTGCATTGGCTCCCTTTGATGTTAAGTGTAAGTGATTTATCTTGACAGGTGTTTGATTTGTGCTCATACAGGTGGTAGTACTGTTTTAACCATTGAAGTGACCGTTGTTTGTTGTCCTCATATGTTTGTTTCATTGTGTTCTTTATTTTAGTTATTTGTTGAGATTAATCTACAAAATTAAATACCTACAAATATGCAAACTTTGACAGGCAAAACCATGAATTTAAGTACCCACAAAAATGTCTTTTCAAAACCACGAAAATCGAAACACACAAAAATAAATGATACTACAGTATTTAACTAAAAAGAAAATGATTTAATTAAAAAGTTGAAAATTTGCATACACAAGCTGAAAAGTAATAAAATCATAAAATATCCAAAATGATCATAATTTATCGAACTATAAAACAGAATTTGTTACTCAAAAGAGAGACATTTCAAATAATTATTTTAAAAACAATCTTGGCATATACACATGTATAAACATTTGAAGTACATGTATAAAACATACAGTAAAATACTTATATTATGATTTATATATATATATAATTATCAAGAGTACTAATGTTATTTATATAGAGCTTTTGCAGAAATGTGAGTCCATCACACATTTTTGAGCATTCTTTCTTTCCATAGGAAGTAGTCAATTATTTGCCTGGTTAAAAATTTTACAAAAAAACATGCTATATAAAGCACGATTCCAAACAAGTTAACGTATATACTCGCTTGTAAGTTGAGTCCAACTGCAAACAACATAGACCCTGATCAGCTGTTGCATAATGCACCAGCAGATCAGGGTTTATGTTGTTTGTACTACTGATTTCTCCTAACAAACGGCATAGGCCAGATCTGCTAGCGCATTTTGCGATGGCATATCTGGATATGTGCAGTTTGCAGTTGGACTCGACTTATAAGCGAGTATATATGGTACGTACATGCTCTAGTAGAATGGTAACCATCCTGAAACACACTTTCTGGTCAATGAGGAATATCCACTCACATGCCCAGTGTAAGTTTACAGTAATGAATTAGTGACATCTTGCATATACAGCACTGGCTGACTATTTGAGGTGTGGTTCCATAGTAATGAATTAGTGGCATCTTGCATATGCAGCACTGGCTGACTATTTGAGGTGTGGTTCCACAGTAATGAATTAGTGGCATCTTGCATATGCAGCACTGGCTGACTATTTGAGGTGTGGTTCCACAGTAATGAATTAGTGGCATCTTGCATATACAGCACTGGCTGACTATTTGAGGTGTGGTTCCATAGTAATGAATTAGTGACATCTTGCATATACAGCACTGGCTGACTATTTGAGGTGTGGTTCCACAGTAATGAATTAGTGGCATCTTGCATATGCAGCACTGGCTGACTATTTGAGGTGTGGTTCCATAGTAATGAATTAGTGGCATCTTGCATATACAGCACTGGCTGACTATTTGAGGTGTGGTTCCACAGTAATGAATTAGTGGCATCTTGCATATGCAGCACTGGCAGACTATTTGAGGTGTGGTTCCACAGTAATGAATTAGTGACATCTTGCATATACAGCACTGGCTGACTATTTGAGGTGTGGTTCCACAGTAATGAATTAGTGGCATCTTGCATATGCAGCACTGGCAGACTATTTGAGGTGTGGTTCCACAGTAATGAATTAGTGGCATCTTGCATATGCAGCACTGGCTGACTATTGACCTCACTTTTTTAACCCATAATTACATACGAAAGAAGACGAAACAAAAAACAAATTAAATTTCAATTTATTTATTTATTCTGAGGAGTCAATTTCAACTCTTTGTCTGCACACTGGACAAGCTGCATTCCTCTGAAATATAGAAAATATCTTACATTAAGAACCAGCACTAAACAAGAGTACCATGATGGCACATTATCCTTACTCCAAGTTCAAGCCATCCAAAAAAGTTTTGCAAACTGAAGGTGGTTAACAACTGGAGTTACTGTGCAGAAATAAAACTGGCAACAGACAGATGGATGGACAACATCATAATATAATAAAACACTTATTAGGGACTGACCATTTATTTTTTTCTTTTATCTCAAGAAATGTTTTTTTCTTCAACTAATATGAATGATAGAAATTGTTCTTTGTTTCTACTAATTGACCAGTAGTATTTTGTTCAAGCTGTGTTAGGGCCAGAAATTATTTTTGAAAAAATCACAGGCCCTCAACTCTCCCAAAAATTAAATGGTTGGTCCTTAATGGCAGGCATTTAAAAAGTTGAGTTAAATCCACTGAGTCCTCCCTCTCTCTTTCTCTGTTCTTAAGATCAATTCATATCTCCCAGATCTAATATGAATATACATTTGCTTTTCTTTAACCTTTTTTTAAACTTTCATCAAAAAGTAGAACAAATGGACCTGAAACACTGTTTTTCAGTGAATGCTTAAAATGTTCTTCTAAGTCAAGGACACTTATGTATGCTGCCTTCTTGCCACATGCAATTTTCTGAAGATTGATAAGAATGGTGATCTGTGATTAGTTTTAAAATCCATACTACTTTCAATTTCACAACATCAACCTCTGTTATGATGGTTCCAATGCTGCCTGAAGCAACAGACTTAATGCCAGCACTTGACTGCAAGGGCAGAGGGAGTACTGACAACTCCCATGTTTGTTTTTCCTTTCCAGCTTCAACAGTCTGTTTCACTGAAGATGGACAGAAGAGAGATGTAAGTGTCATGCTGGGTTGATTTCAGACATTTAATCTATATTTCTCACCCATGCTGTGTAATTTTAGAAAAATTTCCTCCGTGTCTGAGATATCAATAATTCTCTCATACATACTGCTTTCTTTTCATCTCAATTTGAAACATTTCACCCAGTCTTTTTAAATTGGATCATACTCCCCCTTGATGTTGTAATCACGTTGCCCCTTGCTCATGGTTACTCATTCACCAAGAATTCTTCTTGCTTTACTAGCCATGTGACAAAATCATTGACTGGTTCCTGGTTGTCTTGTTCTAACAATGCTAATACACTTACAACACAATCATTTTCTTTATATTATGCAAAAAAAAAAAAAAAAAAGATACATTTTTCTCTCCAAAAAGCCTTTTAATTTTATTCTAGTTAAAATAACTTAAGGACATCTGGGCAAACATCAAGCAATTTTTTTTCAAAAATCAAGAACTTTTCTTGGACAAAACCCCTTATGACCTCGTTCCCATCTAAAAATTCCAGGACTTTTTCAAGCCTGTGCAAAGCCTGCACAGAGCAAATCTTGAATTTTAATAATTAAATGTGAAGAGTACATTCATGAACCATGACCCAGAGAAGCTTTCAGAGCTATGTAGTTAATAAAGCCATAATTTAGGGACAGATAACTTCCAGTTCAAAGAACACGTATTCCTAAGGTATTTTACACCTCTCAATAATTTGCTTCTTTAAATCTCTCAGTCTCAGGTAGTCCACACAGAAAGTCATTATTTAATTCTGATTCAAAATTGACAATATTTATAATAAAGCGGTCTCAAAGATGGCAGGACAATGTAGTCGATTATTTTAGCAGACAGTTCTTTTACTGATGAAGTAAAATTGTCAACACTTCAAAAACTGCATTACATAACAATACCAATTCAAATTTAATATCACTGTAAAGTTCAAAACTTCCCCTTTATGACTTCTTCAAACCAGGTCAAAATGAAGAAGCACTGTATTCTTAGGAGACAAACTCGGCACAGCTGGTTGTTATTCTTGGCTTTTACAAACGTAAAATGATTGGGCCAATTTTACAGCTTTTGCAGTTGAAACAAATCCATCTTGTCTAATCATCATTATCATCCTCATCATGACCACTCACTTTCACAAAACTCACAAACAGTACCTTATTAAAAATGTTCACCCAATTTCTTACTTACGTTCAGCCATTCATCAATACATGCCGTATGGAACATATGCAGACATGTTAGAGTCCGTATTTCATCACCATCACTGTATGCACTGAGGCATATATTACACTCCATACTCTCTCCCGAGTTTACTTCACAAAAGGTGTGTACAGGTAACATTTCAATATGCGTCTGACTCAATCCTTGCTGTCGTACATCACCTAACATTTCTACCAAGTTCCATAATTCCTGAAACAGAATGCAGACCATATACACTCGCATATAAGTCAAGATAAACTCCAATCTGCACAGACCTTTCTCTACCGTTGCATAATGTGCTAGCAGATCTGGGTCTACTATGCAGTTTGTTAGGAGTAATCAGTAGAACAAAACAAGATAGACACTGAATATGTGATTGCAGATCAGGGTCTATGTTGTTGGCAGTGGACTCACCTTATAGGGCAGATAAATATGGATTACAATCTAACGCTTTTATTTATTTGCTGGCCTGTTGTGTTAAACTTGTTTGATTTTTTCTGTGTTAGATGAATGGGTAAGAGTTAAAATGACTTGTGATATCATTTCAATCATTTTATAAATGTGACAGCTGTATAAACTTGAGCTTGATTAAGAGTTTATACTCTACATCAGTAGTTCTCAAACTTTTTTTGTTCGCAGACCACTTGACTATTAAAGACAATGTTTCATATTGGATATGAATGGAACTTGCAGACCACAGTTTGAAAACTTCTGCTCTATATTACAGACGTAAAACCCATTTATAGCAAACTTCCCAAGACCTGACCACCAAACATTTTGTACTAGTGTTTCAATATCAAAGGGAGATAACTACGATCAGGTCTAATCATGTGCCTAAATTGGCTCCATTTACAAATATTGACTCCATATTACACACATACTAACTCATTATTATAAAGTAGAACTGATTTATAGCAAAGCTTCTCCCAAGACCCATAAAAAGTGATTATTATAAACACAAATTTGTCTAAAAATGAAGTGTCTTAACAAATACCGTCTTTAAGTTAGAAATTTAGCATAATGATGTGCATAGAAAACATTTTTAAAATTGCAGATACAATTTTCACAGTTGCAGACAGTTGTCCATTTTTACATATAAATTGGTAAATTTTTTATTTTGATCTTTTATAAATCTAACTTATACTAAATTTAACAAAGTCATGATGAAACCCACCTCAAATATATATTATGAGATGTGGTAAGTGGATCTACTTAATAGACCAATTTCAAATGTCTTACAACTTCTTTCTAAGAAAAGATGGTTTATCAGTTGGGCCAAATCAGTTTATATTGTCATTATTGCATGTCTCTTTGCCTATTTAAATAGATCACTTCTGAATCCTTAAGTCCTGTCGCCAAGCAATGTTGAGTGACTTAAGTTGTTCATCTATTTCCATGTATAGGTTTTGTATGTACCACTGTGCTCCAGACCTTCCACTGTTTTGGCAGGTATCGCACCAACACTACGTTTCCTGTTTTAATATCACGCCAATACCAAGTTTTACTAAATGTTTTTATATAATCTAAATATACACCAGTTTTAAGAATACAAATTTGACAATTCTGATTGATCATCTTGAAAGAATTACCTCTAGTTTAAAATTACATGATGACAAAATAATATATGGTCATCCAGTAACTTTTTACCCTTTTAGGCTCATAAATTACGTACCCCACTTTTAATAGTCTATTAGGCTGTTTCAGAAATAAACATCAACAGTAAAAACATCATCAGTTGTCAAGGTACAATATTGAGAAGAACCATTGTTTGGAAGGTCATGCATGACATTCAAGGTCATTGATAATCACAAATGCATTAAAGGACTTATCCAAGAGAAATGCTTGGCAGCTATATTTTTAAATTTTTGTTTTTACATGAACCCAGAAAACACATTTCTATTATTAAAATAATACCTTTTACAACAGGCCCAATTGTGCATGATATCACTCAACTGATATACATTGGTCTAAAAGGCAAATATAATGGTCCAAACAACTTGTGCCTTGGGCTGGAAAACACCCACATCAGGATAATTTTCCACCTATTTGGTTGAAATTGGTGCAACTGGACATGTTAGCTGCATTTCTGTTTTAAGTAACTTAAGCTGGACTAGATGGTGCATTGGTATCTTTTACATGAATGTGGAAGGTGTTCATATCAGGGGTTTATCTTTCCAATATAGTCTGATATGATCAGGCAGTTTTGAATAGAAGGTTGTTCTATGATAGATTTTTACAAATATATATTAGTAACAACAGCCATACTTGATGGAAAATGAGTATCATTTGTATTTTTTCCAGCTGGTTGCTATGGAAACTACAATGTTGCGAGAGGAGCTACCACAAACACTATTTTTGTACAACATATGCTACCAAGTGAGATAAAAATAGCTCAGCTGTTCTGAAGAAGCTGAAAATATGTTTTCCATATAGTTGCTAAGGAAGCTAGTCCTTTACCAGGTGAGCCATCCCAACAGTTCTGGTAGATCATTTCCTACTAAACATTCATACCAAGTTTGATTAAAACTGGCACATCTATTCTAGAGAAGCAGTCAAAAGAAAAGTTTTTTTTTCTTCATTTGGTTGCTAAGGAAACCACATCACTTCTTGGGGAGTCATGCTCAACATATTTTGATAGATCATGTCCTAAGAAATATTGATATCAGGTTGGATCAAAACTGGCTTAGCTGTTCTAAAGAGGCTGAAAATGGGTTTTGCACCCGGTTGCTATGGATTCCACACTATTGCTAGGGGAGAAAGCCTGGACATAACCTTGATAGAGTATGTCTTATGAAACATTCCTACCATATTTGATTCAAACTAACCAAGTGGTTTTTCATAAGTTTAAAATAGCAAATGTTAATTGATCACAAATGATTCACAATGGATGCCATGCCATCTGCACTTGTTAGCTACCAAGTTAGGCTGGTTTTAAGGCTATTTTGAATAGACAGAACCAGCACAGAAAGAGTGAATGACTGACAGACAAATAGTCAGGCAGGCAGACAGTGATTTTTATAAGTCTGCTAAAAGTGGAGCCACTACAACAGAGATTTTAAAAAAGTATGACTTACATCATAGTTTTCTAGGTTATGAGGCATTTCAAAATTAGGTCTTCGAGTCATTAATAACCTTCTCAACACAAAGGCATCTTGCTGGAAAAAAACAAAACAAAATAACTAATTTTGTCTCAGTTGTGAAAAGAAAAGTTACTCTGCTTTATGCTAAGAATATTTTAAGACAGAAAAACAGCAAAGCATTCTTACAGTTGATATTACCAAAGTATATATATGCTACCTGAATTTAAAGCAAAACAAATTATTTATTAAAAAAAATAATGCCCTGCAAAAATTCTGAGTATCCAGAGAAAAGATTTTTCAAAGTCCTAAAAATGTTGAATTTTTAGCTACATGTGCCTCAAAAAAATCATCAATATGAAAGCAGGCAGGCAGACACACACACACACACACACACATACACAAACATACATACATACATACCAAGTAAAAATTATTGACAGGTTGTCAAAAGAAATATAGATGAATACACAGACAGACAGATATACATGTAATTATCCAGATACATGCATAGTGTTCAAAGTATCCTAAGGAATATTCCATTTAAATGTACTTAATATTTTCTTCTGCAGAAGCAAGGTAAAAACATATTTTTAAAAAAAATCTGCTATATTCTTGTCTACTCATGGTACCCCAAAGAAAAAGTGGTGTTCTCACACGTTCAGGTAGACCTAAATCTAATAGCTCTAAAAAATACATGTACTATGATTTATCTTTAAGATTTTAATCCCATGATGAAAATTTCAAATTACTGAAAAAGTTTCAACTAGATTAGTGCAACTAATTTTACTCTAGACATCAGAAAGCATAATATCTATCTATAAACCTCCAAAACATGGCTAACAATACTGACAACTTACAGTAATACTGGCATACTGGTCTCCATCCTCAAGTTGAAAGACTTCATCAGGATCATAATATGAGTGGTGGACATCAAGGGAAGGATAATCTTCATTAGGTAGTAGGTCATGGCCTGGAAATATTAGGTATGACATTAATGTTAATATCTATTTACTGTAAACATAAAAAGTATTGTTAAATTTGCTAAATATTATACACATTAAAGTTAATGATGCAACACATTCTATAAAGAACAGTACATCAAATGATACATGATGTGTCCATCTTGTGACATTTTCCCAATGAACCTATTATGAACTGGACCTTTGAGCTAGGGACTTGATTATTGTATTACAATGTGTGGACCTGGGTAAAGTTTCATCAAAATATCTGTTGAAGTTAAAAATATACAGCCTGGATCAATGACTTTGAGAGCAGTGGGTATGACTGAACATGCAAGAAACTGTGAAGCCAAGATATATATCAGGCTAAATTTTCATTACAATATCTTCATTGGTTTAAAAATTATAACCGTACATAGATTGAGGTCACTGATTTATATCTTTCTTTGCCATGACCATGATCTTGAGGCAGGTCGTGTCCCTATGGTATGTGACACACTTTCTAGTCATGATATATAACTGATCATGGTTGCATTACAAAATATTCAGTGGTTAAAAAGTTATCCTCAGGACAAGGGATACAAGTCAGGGTTACATTTTCCTTTGCTGTGACCTCCATGTTGAGACATGGGGTGTGACTACATGATCTGCACATGATATATAACTGGCTACAGTTTCATTATAATATCTGCAGTATTTAAAACGTCATACACTGGACAAGTATACAAGTCACATAAATATATTTTCACTTGCCATGACCTTAACCTGGATGCAGGGGGCCTGTCTATGTTATGTGACACACCATCTTGTTATGATACATACTTGGCAAAGTTTTATTAAAATATCTTCATTGGTTCAAATGTTACACTCCTAACAATGATACAAGGCACTGAATTACATTTTCCTTGCAGCAACCTTAACCTTGAAGCAGAGGGCATTGCTAAGGTATATGTCACACTGTCCACAGGGGTTTCAAAAGAAGCAATTGTTTGACATATATTTGTACGCTAATTGCTGCCTACTATTCCAGCAATTTCAAAAAGTTAATTTGTAAAGTTTTATAAAAATCATTGCTATATTTCACTGGAGATGATTCATCCAATTAAGATTTGTATATTCTTTCACTTGATACAGATCAGTGTAAGCCTAAAAGACACTTGCTTTTTCTGATTTGGCATCACTGAAATTGCTTGGCTATGACATCATTCAATTTACATCAAAGAGAACCACAAATGTTCTGTCTTTATCCTTTCACGCCCAATTAATCACAATCATGAGTGGTGATCAAATGCTAATAATGAAGCAAGGGAGGCACACACTTGACTTTTGGCTAAATATTGTTTTAAAAGGTAACAAATTATCTATAAATTAATATGCAGTATGGAGGGGATAGCATGAAATAGAAGAGTGTAATAAGATAAGCTAGTTGGACGATACCAGTGAGTGTAATAAGATAAGCTAGTTGGACGATACCAGTGAGTGTAATAAGATAAGCTAGTTGGACGATACCAGTGAGTGTAATAAGATAAGCTAGTTGGACGATACCAGTGAGTGTAATAAGATAAGCTAGTTGGATGATACCAGTGAGTGTAATAAGATAAGCTAGTTGGACGATACCAGTGAGTGTAATAAGATAAGCTAGTTGGACGATACCAGTGAGTGTAATAAGATAAGCTAGTTGGACGATACCAGTGATGATTGGAGGGGATAGCATAAAATAGAAGAGTGTAATAAGATAAGCTAGTTGGACGATACCAGTGAGTGTAATAAGATAAGCTAGTTGGACGATACCAGTGAGTGTAATAAGATAAGCTAGTTGGACGATATCAGTGAGTGTAATAAGATAAGCTAGTTGGACGATACCAGTGAGTGTAATAAGATAAGCTAGTTGGACGATACCAGTGAGTGTAATAAGATAAGCTAGTTGGACGATACCAGTGAGTGTAATAAGATAAGCTAGTTGGACGATACCAGTGAGTGTAATAAGATAAGCTAGTTGGACGATACCAGTGAGTGTAATAAGATAAGCTAGTTGGACGATACCAGTGATGATTGGAGGGGATAGCATGAAATAGAAGAGTGTAATAAGATAAGCTAGTTGGACGATACCAGTGATGATTGAAATGTTAACATTCTGCTTTAAGTTTTACAACAGATAAAAGCATGATGAACCTAAAATACAACATGAATACAACACACATATTGTGACATATATCAAACATTTATTAAAACTGAGTCTACTTTCTTCAATTCTTTTAGAAATTAACCTTCAATTTATTTATAATATGAAACATTTTCAGCACATATACAGTATTATAAAGTTGGCATACAGCGCATTCTGCCCATGTGCCATCATGACACATCCTCTCCTTATGTTGGCTATTTTTTCTTCTTGATTTCAGTCTGTATCATTTTAAAATTTCAATTAATATTATACAACCTGGCAACATGCATTTTCCCATGCTTCCTTAGTAACACTTTTTTATATCGATCTATTATCAGCTAAGTAATTAAGAGATATTCATGTCATTCACAGAACCATGAACATATTCTTACAATAGGTTCAATATCAATATTACTGAACCTGATGATTCTGCATGATAAATTAATTTTTTTTCCCATTATTAATAAGATGGACTCAAAAGATCTTGAGGAAAGAAAATCCTGAGATATGAATTATCAATATCAATTGTATACAAAATTCTATAATGGAAAAAGAAATATTTTCAAGTAAATTTCACATTTCTCCATTATGGAAAGACAGTCTAATTTGCCCCCCCCCCCCCCCCCCTACATTGCCACTGGACCACGAGCTGGAAGTTTTGCCCTCCACCCCAACTCCCACTACTTATCCAACTTCTTCTGCTACTTTATTTCTTGTTGAAACATCTGCTAATCATGATATATACTTTGGCAAAGTTTTAACAAAATCTCCCTGACCTTTACTAAGTTATGGGCCGAACAAGCCAATGCTAATAGACAGGCAGATGGACATAATTAAGGAAAATATCATGAAAATCTCTCCAACTTTTACAAAGTTATAGGCTGGACAAGCAAATGTTAACAGACAGACAGACTAATGGACATACAACAATGTAATACAATACACCCACCTTAAGATAGGCATATAAAAATATAAACATCATACATCACTGGTATTAATGTGTAGCTCAGTAAATCATGAAACGCTTATGTTATTCAAGTCAAAGACTACTCAAACAATTTATATCCAGAAATTGTTCATATAAAATAAGTTTTAGGTAGGTTCTTAATATATATATATATATCAAAGTAAATAAAATAGTGGGATTACTACACTAGTTTTGCTGTAATAGGCATCAATGTACATGTAATATGACCCTACAAATAGGTTTTTCATATCTGGCTTCAATTTCTTTTCCTGGATTTCAATTCTTTTTTAATTATGACAATCTGCCCAAGTTTCAAACTTAAGAAATGGGTTACATTTTACGAAAGCAAATCTCTGTAACAACAGCAACAATAGAGCAACTAGTGAAGAGCTACATGCCATAAGCTACATACAGGTCAAACATACAATGATGTATGACCAGTACAGAGAGGTACAGTACTATACATGTGTGGTGAACAGCTAAATCAGTATGAATGATCAATCTGGTTTTGATTGGTTTATAATTTAGTAGTTGTACATGTAGATGGTTTTAGGTTAAGTCCCTATGCTATCTGTAAATCATAATAATATTTAGATAAATCATCATATATTATTATGCAATTAACCCATTGATAATCCAATTTAATTCAGTTGGAGTCATTTCCTCTTTGAGGTTTACCTAGATAACATTTTTGTCAAAAGATGGTGTTAAAATCTTTAATTTCCTAAAATATTAAAATATTTCAACAAACAATTAAAGTGAAAGAATTAAAAATAACTTACAGTATAGAATATCCTTAAAAGTCCTAAATTGTTTTAAAGTTCACTGTTCCGGAAGTTAATCCAAATATTCTGAATGTATGTTCTGAATGAAGTGGCCTTCACTATGCTAATATTTTGATAAGATTAAGTTATATCCAAGTAATCCTTGCTAATATGGAATCTCACAAGTTCTAAAAATGTTTCCAATAATTCCACAGAGCTGTATAATAATTCAGATTGAAGACACAGTACTGAATCCTAAATGTACTGTATTAATTAATAAATCTCCAAGAATAATATCCCACACTCAAACTGAATCAAATTTGTTATGACCTCTCAATTCAATGTAACCATGAAGAATCCTAAATACAGGATTATTTCTTATAATATAGTCTCCTAAAGTGCATAAACAAAATAAAACCCATTGCGTCTTTGATAAACAACAGGACATTTAGAAACATTGCAACCGTCTCCGAACCAATCAGAAATTAGGTTATGCGTGATAGCGCTTAAAGTACTTTTAAACTGACTTTTTTATCAATAACAAAATGTTTACTCATGGAATCCAGGTCAGAAATTCATATTCTCTTGTGCGCGGAAAATATGTCTCATGACTAAAGCTACAAGCGAAAATTTCAAGTCCAATGTACTCAGTGAAATATTGATCCAAAATACCGTATGTGTACACACGACAGCTGTTAGACTAAGAACAGAGATCATAACCTAAAAAACTATACCATTATTAAAAGGAAAAATATATATAATTCCGTAACAATGGAAAAACTTGGGACCAGAAAACTATTTCAGTTTTCAGGGGACTGTTCTTAATAAAGTACACCTGTCTTTAGAGACCACACCATCTACCAACAAAAAATGGTCTCCCTAGACAGGTGGTCTTTCATTTTTGAGATCACATTACAAACAGCTATTGATCCATGAATTAAATATGTGGTCTTTCATGACAGTTGCTCTTCCAAAACAGTTGTTTTTCAAGACAAGTTTTTACTGTATTAAGGTTTTGAGGTTGAGAAGCTTAACTTATTGAGGTTTTTGGTGCTGAGAGGTTTTACTGTACTGAAGTCATTCTCCACAGGGCCTTTAACTGTAGCAGTCCCAATATGCTATAATTTCTGCAGTGACACTTTAGAACCCACTGATATGCAATGCAATAAATTAAAATATCCTGTCACCTAATTCAAAGCCTTATCACTCAAATGATTGGTGATTCTGATTCAGATAGTGGGATTTCACCAAAGATCATAAGAAATGAAAGACAGATTTCAACTGTGAATGGAAGATTTCATATACTCAGGTGGAAATCAGTGGGCCAGATGGTAAGTCTTCCATATTTCTAAATTTTGGTCTACTTAGTTAACAATGAGTGAGATGAATGGGGTGGTGGGGTACAATTCCTATGACACTTTTACAATCTATTATTTTTATTCTTATCATATTTGCGGCAGTAGCAGTTGTAGTTGTGAATGTTGTTGTTCTTGTTACTTTCCAAAACATAACGAGGAAAAGTTTGTGAATGAAAATTGCATCTTACTGATGAGTTGCTCTTATATTTACATAGTATACTCTCAGCAAGAAAACAAAAGTAGTTTGATCAATATACCTTAAGTTAATTGGGTGCTGCCCTATGAATTTCTCTTTTATGTCTATCCAAGTAAGAGAAGGAGCAAACTGTATCTTCCAATTTTCACCTGTTTTGAAAATATGTAAATTAAAAGTGCTGGATTATTCCTTCTTTCACATTTGAAATATTTCTCCAGCAATAAACAACTATTTTACAATTGGAATGTATTTACATTATAAATTAAGTGGTGATATTGTTTAATCAGTCTACTGATGCACTAATACACATCATCTTACTTGTCAGAACTGTAGATAAAAGCACACAAACCTCATTCTGTGACCTTTTTCTACAATCTTCATAACTGCCACAGATAAACATAAAACCCCACTATGCCTTTGACATTTGGAATATATATAACTTTTATAGTTTCATCATTTATTTTAATTCAAAGACTAATGAGTTTTGACATTTAATCACGTCTAAGGAAAATAAAGAATACTATGTAGATATATGTACTTCTGTTATATTCATTGATATTAATTTTTTTCACTTATAATAATGCACGTTTTTGAAACATTTTATGATGTTATCGCATGCTTACCCCAATGCTGTCAAAATGTCTGGGGAGATCACTGTGAAGTTTCTAGTGTTTAGAGGTTTTACTGGTTGACAGGTTTTATTGCAGATGATTTTGGTGTTAAGGAGTTTAAATGTACTAAGATTTTCGGTGCTGGGAGGTTTTATTGTACTGAGGTTTTATGGTGTTTAGAGGTTTTACTGTACTCAGGATATCAACATTGAGAGGTTTCACTGTACTGAGGTTGACAGGATTTGCAGTACTGAGGATTTGGTCCTGAGAAGTTTTACTGTACTGAGGTTTTTGGTGTTGAAAGGTTATACAGTACTTTTCTCCTCATAAATACCTCCTCTCCAGTTTTGTTGTTGATAACTGTATTCATGTTCCCACTCTCTTGCCTCCAACTGCCTTCTCTGTTCTTCACGTCGCCTCCTTTCCTCTTGATAATTCCGAGTCAATGGGGTTATGATACTGGGGTCAATTTGTGCTGACTGTCCAGGGATCCTTGCAACTCTCTCTTGTTGTTCGAACCAGTGAGGCATAGGTCTGTCCCTAATTGTGGCCCTTACACTATTGTCTCTCACACTTTGAAAGTCTGAATCAAATGGTATTCTAGAGTCAGCAACATTGGCACCAGCTACTGCACCTCTGTGTTGGATTTCACCTTGTGGATTCCCCTGGGAATTTCCATGACTGTGGTGTGTATGCCCTCTATTATTTTCATGGAGTGAAATCATATCTTCAGGATTCTGGTCTCTATTCCTCTGAAATTAGGACAAATATTATATGTATAATACTTAGGAACCATGAAACTTGCCTCATATGACACTTCTATGCAAAGGACACATACTCATAAAGCAGAATGAATCCATTATCCTTTAAAACATTTATGAAAAGTTTAACTTCTACATAAGGGATGCTTGTCTATAAATGAAAATTGTTGTCACCGGAGTGACCTTTATAAGCAGATTTCAGTCTATATGTTGAGCCTCCATGGAAATGTCTGCAAAAATGTCAACAGTAACATACCGAATTTTATAAAAGTAGTCTTAAACCTCCCAAGGTCTTATCAGTAGTGAATCACTCATGGACTTTGTCCTGATTGCCCCGTCTTCTCCAGGGTCACTACCGTCTTTGTAAGCATCATGCCTACTATATAAAAAGACAGACAGACAGACAGACAGAGTAAAACCTCCCCTTCCAACCAATCCTGGTATAGAACCACTCTATAGTAAAGATCACTTTTTTGTGGTGCCAATTTTGTAATGATTAATATTTAATTAAATTGTCCCTGGCAATAGTGACCAACTCCAAAATTCAGTATTGTAACCATGGTTTCTGGTCCCGATTGTCCATGAAGCAGTACCAATTACAATTTTAATTGTTATGCTTGAAATAAAGAACTAAAACTATATTTCCCTCAGTTGTGACCTTAATTGTGAGCTTTTACTGTAATTATTTTCTAGATAAAATTTCTGCATTGTATGGATGCATACTACATATTCATGTATCCACACATATGTGTGAATCCTGGTATGCAGAAAATGATGTGTCAATTCATCCTACTCATCCACTCATCAAATTATGGCCAGTACTCCAGCTAGATAGAAGCAAAGGGATCCTCCCCACCTCTGACCTCAGCACCCTTCTAGCCCCTGCTCTCTGCATCACACCTGATTACTCAAGTTTTTCCTTAAAATTGTGGTTTTATTATTTACGTTTATTTTCCTCTTTATTTTATGGGACAACAATATTAATGTTCTTTTTATCTGTTTCTACTTTCATTACTTACATCAAGTCTTTTATCCCCAAAAATGCCCTTTTTGGTCTAAAAAGTGCCCCTTCCTTCAACAAATGTGCCCCATTTGTTAAGTTTCCCCTCTTGCCCTCCCCTCTTTAAGAAATTCCCAGCTAAAGCACTGATGGCTGTCAATGTCAGGAATCAAAGCAAGGCAAACTTAATATATGTTAGGTCAGATAAGAGAAGCAAAAAGCTGGACTGTCAGAAGGTAACCTTACATTCCTCATCACTGGACTGAAAAAAATGGTCATGGTCTATTTGCCAAGAATTAAGAATTTCATGAAAATGCACAAATATCTGAAGTTTTCTTAACTTTCTATACAAAAATATGGGCAAGTGCCAACAATTTTTTTTTACTTACCAAGCAGAATTTTTAAACATGTTCTTTGGATGATAAAAGAAATGACTTTTCCATCTCTATCTCAACCATTATACACATCCAAAAGGTGACCAATTTACATACATACATGTTAATACTAACTTGTCCATTGGTGTTGGCAACTGACTTGCTTCCATGTCTACTCAGCTGTTGATAGTTGTGGTGTGGCCTTCAATGTCTCAACTGTAACATACATAGATGATAATACTAACCTGACCATCCCTGTTGGTAGCTGACTCCCTTCTGTGTCTCCCTGGCAGCCTGTTGCTATGCTGTGGTCTTCTTTGTCTTCTCTGAGGATTCAGATTTATCATCTGCTCTGCCCGTGGACCAAACTGTGTTCTCCTAGAGTCATATGGTGGTGGACTCAACGTCTGACGTTGGCTATTGTCCAGATGTATGGCGAAAGCTTCATCTTCCATAAAAATCTCATGATTGAGCTGTTGCTGTAATTCCAGTGCAAGCTCAAAATCTCTCTGAAGGCCTACATCAAAGCTTGCACTATTAGTCTCTGATTCTGTTGATGGGCAGGATGTCTGTCTATTGAAAACCAAGGGTCTTTCCTGGACCCTATGCAATGACTCATAACTTAAGCTTCTATTTAGAGCTTCTTGAACTGGAACACTCATCTCCCCTGAAATGTGATTTTCCTGATTACAGTTAGATGAGTCTGCATCAAGTCTTTCTGAAGTCTCATTTATACTCTGATGAGGCCAAAAAGAATCAGCTGCTGTGAGTACTGGGAGAGTCACCTCTGCTGATGGAACAATCTCCCTTCTTTCCTCATTCTGAAAAAATGTTAGACTATTCTCTAAGCTATGTTGGTGCGCAGTACAGCTTTTACTCTCTAAAGCATGAGGGTGGGGGAGACTACTATCATCAGGTCCTCCAAATAAGTGACGATCAGAAAGTGACAGTTCATTGTGATACACTGGAAACTCTGTCTCTCTCTTATGTGTATTATAATCCTCAACTTTCACATCTCTGAACTCATTAGCAAGTTCACATACTATAGATTCCTCACTTCTCCCATTCCTTGGAGCCTCTGAATTACTTTCAGATGAGTCTTCCATACTTCTTTCAGTGTCTCCAACCAAAAGTCTATTGGCTCCTTGTGGTAAATGTATCCTATTATGAAGAGCTGATGGCAAATTAGAATTTTCCAATGTATATCTATTTCCATACTGTGAATAGTTGTAATTTATTTCCTGTAACTGTACTGGCTGACCTGGTACAGCTCTTTGACTTTCAGAAGCATAAACATTAACACCGTACTCAGGAACATATTCATTATCACTTCTTGGATGCTGATGAGAATGACTGTCTTCCATCCTGATATTTCTAATATCATCATGTAGTCCGTAAATCAAAGATACACCAGGTATGTTTGGATGATAAGCTCTTAAATTTACTATACTGTTGGGATCTGTGGATACATGCTGACCTTGGAGATTAATGGAGGTTCCATTTATCTGCTTTTCGTGTCTATTAAATAACTGAACATAGTCTTCGTTAACCATGTACAATTCATAATCATCGTTCAACTCTTTCACTTGTGTATTTTCTGCCAAAACATCTGACCTAGTTGACTGGTCTGAATGTAAGCCATTGTTTGAATTAGCCATGGATTCCAGGAGAAAATCTTCCAATCTTTCATCTGTTTTATTTAATAAATAAGAAATATTCATGATCTCCATAGAATCCTTATCTTTGCTGGTGAGATACATGTTCCTCTCTTCTTCATCAGTTCCTCCTTTAATCAGAGTCCTCACTACATCATCAGTCCCTGTGTTGTCCTTAGTCATTACATGAGTCCTCACTTTATCACTGGCATCAAAATCTGAAAATTTGAAACACAAAATGAACTGTCTTTAGAAGTTAAAGGAAATGGATAAATTTTAATACAACTATTTAGTGACAACCTAAGGACAGGATCAAACCTCAGTCTTGTAAACGTAACTTTCTTTTATGTACTTCAGAAAAACAAGTATGCATTTCAACTCCTCTTTATACAACATTCTTCATGGCAACATTAAACACTGTAGACCAAATATGAAGCGAAGTCAAGTGCAATTCTTTTTGCAAAATATCAGTAATTTGTATAACATATATATAGTCATTTCTCATATTCTCGCAGGTTCCATAATCTCACGGTAAATCATATTTCTGTAATAAATACAGTGGTGTGACACCTTTCTGTTGTTTATTCCAGCAACAGCACAACAAGGAAGTTATCAATGAGTTTGAACAGCAAATATCAAAGAAATGTTTCGTTTTGTGGTAAGTTGGGCAGAAAAAATGAATGGATAGAAAAAACAATGAAAATTAAATCCTGCTCGGTCAGGTGAACAAAAGTACAGTAGAAAATAAGGACCATAACTCTACTGAATCCTGCACACTTCTTGAAAGCACTAAAACTACGTGTATGATACTTTTATTCTCTGTTGCTTTTATTTTTAAAATAAAAATAGTAATATTTCATTATTATTGCATAGTACATATGTTTTCCTATCTGATAAAGTGAAAACATTTCATAATTATGAAATTTGTCTATTATTTAAGCATCAAACTAACAAGGGTAAAAATTTTAAACAGTATGATCAGAACTGACTTTAGAAACATTCAACATTCTAAGTTATACTGAACTGACTGCCCTCCACCCACCACCTGCCCTAACAAATAATAAATTGTGTCAATGACTTGAGTATTGTGGATACTTTTTTACCTTTCGTTTAAGTTATTACCCTTCTGAGCCACCTTAGAGACAAACATTCATTTACCACGACATTATCATTATGGTAACCTCCCTTTAAAAATGATGGCTGTCACCTGGCGTGTTGATGAGCAGAAAATGAACTCTAATATTTTACAGCACTAAGAATATATTTGTACCAAATTGGAAACAGATGTTAAAGAATAAAACAACAACAGAATTAGAGTCAGGTCAGTCTTTTTTAATAATTTATAACAGTTCAATTCGATAGTACCGTGAAATTACGGAACGCCGGTATACTAGTATTGGTCGAATGTTAATTAGTTTAAAATCTGGAAATACTATAATGCCTTTATGAAACCTTCATATAAGGGATACTTGCTCAAAACGATAATTAAGGCCATATTGTATAGCAGATTGGCATCAGCTGTACAAACTTTAAAGGTCTTCATATGCCAGGATAATCTGTGCCAAGTTTGGTTGAAATTGGTCCAGCAGTTTTTGAGAAGCTGAAAATAGCAATTGTTGATGGATGACAGATGGAAGATGCATGAAGGGCCATACCATAAACTCACTTGGCATCATGGCCAGATGAGCTAAATATGTAGGGAGATCACAATAACATCATTTAGGATGACCGCCTCTTGCATACAACCCTAATCACAGTGTGCTTAAGATTATTAATTCATATGTGTGACATGAGAGTAATCCAAGAATGAGTTTTGATACTAAAGGACATGTGAGAAAAATATTACCTGCTGCAACATCAGAAACAACATCATCTGCAACAGCAGAGGCATTATCTAAGTCTTGCTCAAGGTCATCACCATACAAGGAGGCAGCATTCAATGATGATCCATCCATGCTACTTGCAGCATCTGTCACCTTGGCTGATACATGATTATAAGGAACAGAAGTTTTCCTGTCGTTTAGGAAAGACAAATGTGTGACAGAGTCATTGTTTTCACTCACCAAATGATTATCCTCAACGTCTTGTGATACAAGCGAGTTATGAAAATAATGACTGTCATCTTGTGCAAAACTGCTATCTTCCTTTAGTTGTGGGGGAATATTAGAAGCATCATTTGACTCCTTCATATCTCCAGGAGTTATCTCTTTGACTGTTACTTCAGCTGCTATGGAGGATAAACCTATGCAAGTTTCAAAGTCTTTATTTGTTATGAGCTGATCTCCAGTTTGTAATTCAGCCTGACAGGTGTAGTAAGGATTGAAAGACTGAGGCTCTACCTCATTATTTATCTCAGGGGCAAGGAGAAGACTGTAATTACTGTTAAGTGAATCTCTCTGTAAATCTTGAATTGTCTCCCTTCTTTGTCCCAATTCACACTCTGCAGTCACCTCCTCTATTTGACAAGGTTTTTGTGACAAATCAGAAGTCAGCTTCTTTGTTTCATTGTATTCCTTGCTTAATGAACATTCAACAGTTTCTCCACAGTATTCACATTTTCTTGTTCTCAAACTAAACATATGTGTTTCATATGATGACTGATCTCCATTGATCATGAGTTGTCTTTCCTGTTTCTTGGTATTCTCACTGGCTACATCAAATTTCCTTTCTTTAATAAGCTTGCCATCCAAATTCAATGCTTCATTATTTCTGACCTCAGACTTATTCTGAATGAGCAAGGAAGATGATCCATAATTTTCACAGGATCTTGTATGAACCTCAGATTGTACTTTTCTCACTGGAGAAATCAGCATTTGACTTTTGTCATGTGTTGCGAAACAATGGGGGCAACAACATGTACTAGAAGCAGAACATTGATCGGATTGTTGGTGTATGGACACGGATGAAATTACTTTAAATATCTTTGGACAGAGAGGGTCATGTCCTGATATTTCATCTTGCAGAGGAACACACTCTGTTTGGTCACTGTTTTCTGTGATGCTGTCCTCTGGATGCAATCCAGATCCAAACAGCATATAATCTTGAATGTTGGAATCCAAATCTCCCTCAGACATGTCTTGTGCTTAGTCATTCAGAGAACTGAAAATATAGAATGCTAGTCAAATCTTTATGAAAGAAGCAAGAAAACTCTAGCACATGTAGTAGTACTTCTTTTAACTAATTTCATATACAAAAGAGGGTATCAACTTTTCTGGTTTTGCAAAATCAATACATGTATATTGAGAATATTGATGGCTTGAAGGGTTAGGGTATGAAAGGGATGAACATAAATTGTAACATACTGATAATCATGTTTCTTTTTATGATCACAAGCAAATACCAATATCCCTCTAAAAACATGCAATATCTGAATTTTAAATGTTTCAGGTCTTTGTTTTCTTTATCTTTCAACAGAAAATTAGTTAAACATTTGATACAAAATATTTAAGCATTTACATTTAATGACCATTTTCTATAGAATTCATTATGTCTTAAGTACTACAAAGAAGCTGTCACAATATATTTCTGGATTGTAGCAACCACAAAATCCATGAAAACTGGTATTTACAAAATATAGTCAATTCAAAATGTTTGAATGTGTATAACATGCATCCAACTGCAAAAAAACTGTCATCACATAATGCACCAGCAAATCTACTTATACAGTACTCCCTCACTTTATTATTCCTATTATAAAGTGGGTATGGTCATGGTTCCCATTTTATTAAATGATAGTAAAATTGTATTAATCATGTACTTCATTATAAAGTGGTCTCTCTATAAGTCAGTACACTCTATAACTCCCATGGACAGTGTTATAATTACTGTATCCTGTACTTCATTTTAAAGTGGTCTCACTATAAGGCAGTACACTATGGTTCCCATGGACAGCATCATAATGAGGGTGTACTGTAATTAGAAACAAAACAAATGGTGTACATTCAGATGTGTGGTCACATTATAATACCGGTAAAATGACAGCAGGTCTGGTCAAATGATTTTTCCACAAGCAAATATGGTACCCAACATTGACTTACCTCCAAACTGATAGTCTCTACTTTCCTACAGCACACATTTACATGTCTTACTCCAATAATGAAAAACTATTAATTAAATTTGATACATGGAGTCAATATTTTACCACTGTCAGCAATGGCCATCAAACTTTTGTTTGCAATAATTTTTATCTTAATTGCTGCCATTCTAATTACTCAGGATTTTGTTTTTGTAAAAGTCATGGGTTTCCTTTGTTCTCAGTAATTACATTCTGAAGAGTTTCAGGAGAAAACCATTTTGGGGTATTATCTATCTATCTAATCTATATATCTTTGTTTCAGTTTTATTAAAGTTACCAAATACAAAATATATACATTTAAAATAATTTGTGAGTAAGGCACTGAATATATGAAATGCCCTAAAATAATATACAATACATGTGATAACATATAAATAACAAATGCCCTAAAATTATGTACAATACATGTGATAACAAATAAACAACAAAATTTGTCAGGCACTTTAATATGGCCATACTAGCAACTGTCAGACTCTATTTCACCAAACGTATCAAATCTGCTTCAAAGATTAAAAAATTACAAATGGGGTCAAGTTTTTAGCAACAATTCTCTGCAAATGTATAAATTAATACATTTTTTTGTACAAGAAAATATATTTTTCTTAAAGCATCTTTTCTTACAGAAGTTCACAATGTAATGAAATTATGATACTTTGACATATTTGTTAGTATCAATCAATGAGTTAGTTCTTTAGCCTGGAGGCTACACTGCAAAAAAGCTCTTCATTCTCAATATTGTAATAATTCACTGGCATTTTACAATCTAGTCAACTTCAAGTGTTACATGTTATATGGACATTTTATATTTTTCTTCAGTCTAAATTATAGCATGTATTATTTTCTTATTATTTTATGACTTGTTCTACCAAATATACAAATCTAGCCACCCAACTGAAGTTGATGCTACCATCCAAGGTGTTGAGAGGTGCATTTCCGATGTGAAATCATGGATGAAATGTAACAAGCTGCAGATGAATGATAATAAAACTGAAGCCATTCTGATTACAACACAAAGACTTTCTCATTCACATCCTTTATCTCAAACAATAAATATCAGCAACACCAACATTAAATTCACACAGTCAGTATGAAACCTAGGTGTTATTCTCAACAGCACTCTCTCATTGCACCAACATGTCATGAACATATGCAAGGCTGCATATCTGGAGCTGAAACGTATCAGCTCCATTTGCATTTATCTTTCAGCTGATGCCACTAAAACACTAGTACATTCCTTAGTACTTTCAAGACTGGACTATTGTAACTCAATTCTATCATGTTCGTCTCAGTATCTACTCTAGAAACTTCAAAAAGTTCAAAACACAGCAGCTCGGATCATCCTTAGAGTACCACAAACCAAGCACACCTCTCCTCTGCTCCCTACACTGGCTACCCATTTGATCCAGAATCAAACACAAAATATGTTCTCGGTGCTACGTTTCATCGTTTCACTGACTGGCTCCAGTCCAAAATACCTATCTCACCTCACCCATGTGTACACACCAGCAAAATACTTATGCTCCTTTTCCGACACTCGTATTATCATTATTCCCACTATCAAAATGAAGTCATACGGACAACGTTCTTTTGCATACCAGGGCCCAGCAACGTGGAACGAATTGCCTACTGAACTTAGACACAAAGACAGAGTGATCTCATTCAAGAGTGTTCTTAAAACTAATCTATTTTAACTGCAAGAACAGACTTAAAGACTTAATAATCTTTCCTTACCTTAACTATTTCCAGCATGTTGTTGTTTTCTAATTTCATGGTGTTTGTTTTTCGTAATCATATCATTCTGAAAAATCTGGTCAAGTTCTGTTAGTGTTTTTGAGAGCAAGTCATTTAAAGAATTTCCATTTTTAGTAATAGTGTCCATATTTGATGGCAAATCAACAACACTTGTGCAAATTTGAAAGCCCTTAATACCAGAAAACTTGGTGTCAAATTTGGTCAGATTCTGCTGAACAGTTTGAGAAGTTGCTTAGTTTTTTTCTTCTATTATATTAGTAACAGCAGTCATAACTGATGGCAGATCAGCATCATTTATATAAATTTTAAAGGTCTTCATGCCAGGATACTTTCTATCAAGTTTTGCCAGATTATATTCAGCAGCTTTTATGAAAAAGTCATTTAAAGGTTAAACTACTTTTAGTATAGTAAAACCAGTCTTAAAAGAACACTGTTATGAGAGACCACCTGTCTGGAGACCAGATTTTCAATGCATGGATTTATTGGTTATACAATGTTATCACCTGTTATGAGATCCCACCTGTCTTGAGAGACCATAATATTTTGGCAGAAGGGGTGGTCTTTCAAGACAGGATCTACTGCAATAGAGGCCATATTTCATTGTTGATTGGTATCATTTGTACAAACACTATCAACATGACTGGAGTACAGTGAGTGCAAGCGAGATAAGAAATGTTTGCACATCGATTCACATGATATTCATTTATCTAAACAATGCCTTCCTCATGAAGCAAAAGACGGAGCAGTCACTGTAGATACGCACCAGTGACCACTTAAGACAGAGAGAAACCATTATTTGGTTAGGAAACACCTGGCTGCTGACCACAGAAGGCAGGTGACTGTTACATACAGGACATTTATATAGGAAATTTTCTGGTGGGAAATTAGAATGGCCATTGTGACGATTTATGGGTGGGTACTTTCTGGGTTTACAGTAGGGGTATACATGTTTCATAAGCATGAATTTAGCTACAGGCACTGTTGGAACCAATTGTCCATACATGTATTTTCATATTGTGTACTCAAAAGTATATTACAGAAAATACATTTCAACAACTAACCCTATGTTGGTGGCAGTATTGTGCTGTTTACTGCACTCTTGTTTTGTGCAGTTATACAAGTGATCAATATTAACTTATGGAAACAAATTTATTTACATTTCTATTTATTAGAAGACAACAAGGACTGCCTTTGTACAGACAGTCAATGGAGCACAGAAAATGAGTAAATGTGACCGACCTTTGACATACTGGTGTGCATCTTTTGGAATACACACACAAAGTTTCATCACAATACAAGCAAGTGCAATATACAGAAACTGACACATAACTAACAATTAAAACAATAACATTGTTGTAAAACTTTCAATGGCTTATGAAGAATGCTAAGAAATGATTCTGGATTAGAACTGACAATACTGTGAACAGAAGATAATGATATATGGGGAAACAGGTTAAGTGACTCAATAGTATGCAAGCTGGTTTTAACATTAAATTCAATGCAAGATTTATTTGTTTTAAATACTAAATTCAATGCATGATCCTGAGTTTCATACTGGATTATGAGCTATGACAAGTCCAGTTTAAATGCATAATTGATTTTAAAAGTCCCCATAATAAAATCAAGACCACATAATCAGGTATATATTCCAATTCATTTATTACCAATCAGTTAAAATCAGTGAATGGAGGATATATGTTCATCAAGAAAGGGTGGAGTATTTAGGAAAGGTTTTTAATCAGTTGCCTCAAATGAACCAAAATACTAGAATTTACAGTACAAACGAAATGTGAAAAGTCTAAAAAAAATCTCTCTCTTTTAAGCTCTGTTAAATGAAAATCTTAATTATTATCATTTACATGATGATATAGCTATAAAAATCCATGTTACATTTTGTGTTGAACTCAGCTGTACTGCTTTGCCACTTACAATAAGTGTTAAAAAGTTTTTTTTTTTTTTTACAAATTTCTTAATTTACTACGTATCTGTTAAAACAACACCACTTTATTTTGCTTTTTATACATCATAAAAAAAAAAAAATTTGTACATCAACCTGTGAATAAGTAAATCAACAGAGGGGAGCTCTAATGTTCATTTGATATTTTTTTCTCTAAGTTGTGTGCAAAACATTTTGTGCATTTTTTACATTCACAATTGTACTTCTTCAACATTACATCATTGTGTAAAGTCAGTCAAAAAATGTTTTTGTTTTTATTTTTATGTTAATGTTTCCACCAGGTGAGAAGAAAATCATTGATAGCAAAACTTTGGAATAAGCAATTTTATCAGGATTAAAGATAAGAAATTCAGGCTGTCCCTGTAATAATGTCTGCATAATTTTTTATAACATTTTTAATGGAAATTATTTTGTTAATTTAGTAAATCTCTGAAATCATTCATTTCACCTACTAGGAAAATAATTTTTTCAAATATGCCCTGAGCATAGCTACTTTAGAGTTTTTGAATTTCAATTCAGTTTCTGGGGGGTTGGGGTGGCGTGTTATACATAAATTCAAAATACTCCCAAATTATGAGACTAACTTGTCTGAGAATTGGTAACATGTGTGTGTGTGTGTGCACATGTGTGTGAGACAACTGATCCAAGTTTCAATACATGACAAATGGGGTTTTGAAGAATCCCATGGGTCAATCCCCACAGGAATACAGTGATGACCCATTGGTAAAAAATGTGAAACTATTGAAATCCCCACTATATATATATATATATATATATATATATATATATATATATATATATATATATATATATATATATATATATATATATATAATAGTAACTAATAGTAACTGGGCATAAAAAGAAAAAATTCAGATATGCAACTAACACTATCCCATGGGTCTATTTGTCTATTCTTACCCCAAGGGATTTGTCCCTAGTTTGTCCCTAGAGGTACAAAATGGGAGTGGGGCTTGGGGGAACACTAGGAAATGTGTTTTACAAATACTCAAGTTAAACAAATTCTTTCTTATTCAAAGATCCCACATTACTGAATAGCAAGATTTATATATTACTTAATTATATTGAGCTGGTTAGCAGTGCTTCTGGTAAATATGTGTTTCATTTTCCTCTAACATAAAAACACAAGATAAAGTACATGGACTTTATAAACTCTTGCTCATGACAAAAGCTTATTCCATCATTATAAATGATTGCCAATCACTGAATGCTGAGAATTACAATGTTTCTTCCATGATAAGACAGGCCTAATAAATCGGTCAAAAAGTTGGGGGTGGGTTTATTATCCAAAATAGTTTTAATATATTTAAATATTTGTCAACATTTTTTGAAAATGGGGAATGGGATTATCAGCAGATAAATATGGTTACAACTTACAAGGGCAAAAATGTTTAACACTGGTAATGGAAATTTGTTACGATTTAAATTTGTCACAAAATTGTATATTATTTTTTATTATTTACAAAATACAGTAAAACATGGTGTTATATATTCAAGTCAGAGATGTTAAAATGACACATGGATGGGCCTTACAAAATTGAAAGGTAATGAGTTTTGTGACATGATGCCAGGGAGGGTATCCACGGTTGCAATTGAGCTTTATTATGAATTTAAAAAATCATTTTTAAATGAAACTTCATCGTAAGGAAACAACTATTTCATGATTAAGTAAAAAAAGAAATAAATTTTCCACCCTAAGTTTCATCTGTTCAGGGTTTTCTTTCAACTCAAAATTTGGTAAAATGTTGAAATATTGTGAACATTGGTATACCAATGGTTCATTCACTAAATCATTCTTGGCATTATGTGGTAACTGGTTCAGTGTGGCAGTTTATTAATATGCACCTAATGTTATGTTTGATGATACACTAGATTCTTTAATCTCATATAGACAATACTTTTTTGAGTGTGAAGTCTGTGGACACAACAATAGATAGAATGGATTTACTACATGAAACTCGAACTACAACAGGGATGGAAAAATCCTACATATTTTTAGTTTACCTGGAATCAATATATTCATACTGCATTAAAAATCCAGATTTTTCCCTCTTATTATATATAAAATTCTAGGGCAGTAAACATAACATTTTACTTGCCCAGCAAAATATTCAACTTGTCTCAAGCTGCCCGACAAAATATTTTTCCACTGCTGAACCAGAATGAAGTACTGATAAATAGAAGGCACTAATTAAATCAAACTTTGTATCACCCTAATGTATTGCAGTATACTTCATACATGTACTTTTAATTTTATGTCAATAAATAAATATAGTTAAAACGAAATCAATTCTAATTTCAACTTGTTCCTAAAAACAAAATTTGGCATAATTTTAAATACGAATATTGAACAAGTTTTCTGTACAACAAATAAAAGTACAAAACCACAAGTTTTATGAAATGGTTCTGTATACAAAATTAGAAGGTAAAAGAATGTCAGAAAATATGGTATTCTGAAAACAGACTCTTCATTAGTTTGGTCCAAATTACTCCATCTGACCTTTCCCACCTTGTGTTAGTTATCTGCAGTTATGTTGGGGTGGAAGGTCACTTAATTTTGCTAGGCCCAGCAGTAAGCAGCTACACTATGCTGCTAACATGCAGTTTCAGCTTATTTCAACTTTTCAAAAGGGGATGTGCTCTGACTTTCCACCCTCACATAACGGTCCAAATATCTAACACGGGGTGGAAAAGGTCAGAGGAAACTCCGACTAGTACAAAGGGTGGAAGGCGGTGCCAGGGATTACAGTGGACTACATCTGAACTATATGTTTTATTAATTGATATTAGTCACAAATTTGTTTGGAAACAACCACATACTAATTCTTAGTTTTACACACGTGACAAATGATAATAAACTTATACTTTGTCATTGTAACCCATACAGTCCACCCGCCCTGGTCCATCTACTGCTGCATCTATGGATGACTTATAAAAGTTCAAGTTACCTTGTGATTTCAGTCAACCAAATTCCAGTCTGTCTGGTTTATATATATATATATATATATATATATATATATATATATATATATATATATATATATATATATATATATATCCACATTACCAAGTATTGTAATGTACCTTAGGTTTATTTCCACAGTCCATGATTTCGTCAGTCAGCTTCAGTGGAGTTACGAAAAAGTCAGCATAGTCAATACGTAAAGTAAACAAGGGATGAGTTTTCCAACCTACGCACTAGCATTTTAAATAGAACTTACCATGAATTTTTTTTTTATGTAACTTAGAAGATACAAGTTAGTGAAACACACTCGTGTCCTTGGGGTTCTTTTAACACCGGAAGGCAATAACCGGTTAAAACCACAAAGCTATAATCATTCCACATCCGCGTGTTAAATATACGATGAAGTGCATATATCGCATCCACATTATGACAGTTTTCAGCAGACCTACTTGGTATCGAATTTTGCACAGGCCAGAGTCTCATATACGGTTAAACACACACACACACACACAAACAAAGATCTATATAGTGTTACCTGTTTTCGATTTTATTACGTATTCCGTGGACCGTAAGTAATTCTTATATACTGCGGTGACCGAATATACAAGGGTTTACCTTATTGTTATAATACAGAAAGTAATTTGTGCCGTAATCAATTCTAGCTATACCACCTACGGTACGTTTAGCTAATATTTAGTTCAATGCTCAGCGTCTTTCTGTAAAGTAGTCCATGGTATTATTCCGCAGTGCAGGACCTCCTTCAAGGCAAAAATACTTTTTCTAAACTTCGATTTGTTTACAGATTGCATCCGCTGGAAAATCCTAGCCTCAATCGGAATAATCTCGGCCTTTTCCGTTGCACGTTCGAAAGACCTCAAATATTCAAATTCAATTCTTTATTGTTATTATACATACAGTAAATGAAAGATACATGAAAGAACACAAATTTAGATTCTTTACTTTAAATACTTAATCCAAAGATGCATAGAGATATTAAATGTGTAATCTAAGGAAAAACATGATCGATAAACATAGTGGATGATATAGAGCTGAAAAAAAATATCCGAACATTCGAATTAGAATATTTTTTTTCCAATATTCGAATATAAAATTGGGATTTGAATATTCGTTTGTTTACCCGGCGAGTTTGGCAGCATTTTATAAAACAACAAGCAAGGCGAAATGTAAACTATGCAAAGCTGAATTAATTAGTTTACAACGGAACAACTTAAAACCTGCTAAATCACCCGAAATTCAAACTTTGACTCACAAGGTAATCATATTGTCACATTGCTGACAACATTATAATTTCTCTATTCATTATACTCTTGAAATGATAACGTGTAATACGGCAAGTTGATGAAGAACCTGGTATAGAATAGGGGTCATATAAAAGTTAACAAGGCTTTACGTAACAATCAACCAGAGTTACGCATAATTGGTAAACTGTTGCCGGACATTCGTTCTGTCAGGAGCAGTTGTAGTCAATTCAGCAAACCATTACCACTCCCCACCTCCGATCATCTTACTTCGGAAAGGTAACTCCAATTTAGTTCTGCATTTGGTCTTTTATTCAAGTTTTGACGTCCTTGCAAAATTATGGAATTACCAATATACTGAAAATATGACAGTCTATCCTTTAATGCAGATATCAGCTTCGTATCAAAAAGATGTACACGTGTAATTTGACATGATTTTGGAACAGAATCATTCCAGTTGTAGGGATCGAGGGTTCGCTGTTATATATCGCACGAAACAAGTTCAACAACAGAAAAGTGCTTGCGAATTATTGACAGTGTGTTCCGCGTGTGGACAACATGTTCGGACGAATAACAAAAAGTATCACGTTTGTGCAGGAAAAAAAAGATGCCGTTTTTGTGACCAAGTCGTGGACTTCGAACAACAATGTTACATTCAAAAATATTACAACGAACTAGAGGAAGAATTAAAGGACGCCCAGCACAAGAAAAAAATAAAAGACCATGATGCGGATTTTATCGTTTTTGACTTTGAATGTTCGCAAGAGACAAGAATTCACATTCCTAACAAGTGTATTCATGAACCTTTAATTCATCATTGTCCAAATTGCAGTGTGATTCCAGGAGAACGACAAAAGATATTTCGCGGTTCGCGTACTCTGGTTGATTTTGCAGAATGGATTTTAGACCCTACCGAGCGAAGATCAAATCCATCGTTACGGGAATTGTCATCGATATGCTATAGTCATGGCTCACAATGTCTCCAGTTACGACAGACAATTTCTTTCGAAACATTATTCAGAACAAGGAACAGAATTTCCACAGTTGTCATGAATGGTGCTAAAGTCATTTACATGAAAGTAGGACACGTACAATTTAAAGATTCATTGAGTTATATTGCCATGCCATTAGCTAGAATGCCTAAAACGTTTGGGACAGTAATGGCCAAAGGTTATTTTCCACATTTTTTTTAGTACTGAAGCTAATCAACACGTCGAGCTCTTACATTTGCCAGAAAAACCGACCCAGAATTCCAACGCATCGTCGACGAGTACGACGTAGTATATATCGAAATTTTGAAACCCTGAGATAGTTTGTTTGGGGGACGGACCAATTCAACTCGCTTTCTGTACGACGTAGACGAAACTCAAGAAGAACAAATTAAATACATCAATGTGTGTTCCTTGTATCCTTGGGTGTGTAAATAAGCTCGATTCCCAACCGTACAACCTGAAATGCTGACAGAACACATCGACGTACAACAAATTTGTCAGTACGAAGGGTTAGTCAAATGTCAAGTGCTACCACCGACGAACTTGTACCATCCTGTGTTGCCACATCATTGCCACGGAAAACTGATGTTTCCTTTATGTCGTACGTGCGCTGAAACGTGTAATCAAGACCAACCTTGGGGCCACGAAGACCAAGAACGCACTTTGACAGTGCTGAATTATTTCATGCTTTCGATCGTGGATACCAACTGTTAAAAGTGTACGCAATTTGGCATTTTCCTAGGACGGAACAATACCAACATGATGGTTCTAGTGAAGTGATTTTTTCAGGCTACGTCAACGAACTTCTCAGATTGAAGCAAGAAGCTAGTGGCTATCCCTCGGGATGTCTGACTTCAGAAGATAAAGACAAATTCAGAGAATGGTACCACTCCTTAGAAGGCATCACTTTAGAACACGTGGAAAAGAATGAAGGAAGCAGTTCGTTTGTAAAGGTCATGTTGAATTGTTGTGAGATAAACTTGCTCAACGTCCCATATTTTAGAAGTCAGAATATTTGCTAGATCCAAGTCGATACTTTCAACTCATCGGCGATAAAGGAAAGCTCATCAAACGCGTGGAAATCATACGTGAAGATATGATTTTGACGAATTACGAAGAAGATTCAGAATTTGCACCAGTTTGGAAATGTCATCACAGCAGCATATATGACTGTCAATGCCCGTTTAAAATTGTACTCGGTTTTGGAATATTTAGGAGATCGAGTCCTTTACTTCGATATCAAACGTATCGAAGGTAACCGTTTAGGCGCATGGACCGACGAACACGCAGAAGACACTATTGTGAGTTTTGCTAGTGGGAGTCCTAAAATTTACGGATACCAGTACAGAGACAAACAAGGACAACATCATACGAAATGTAACCTGAAAGGACTGACACTCAATTATCGTTCCAGTAAAGTGGTGAACTTTCATGTGTTAAAAATTATGAAAACAATGGATCCTCACAAAATTGTACGTTTGTCTAATCATCAAATCGTTAGCCGGGCTTTTTAAAAAATGTATCAGATCGTCTACGACAAACGAGTGCGATATCCCCGATCACAACACGTTACCTTACGGACACAACGATCTCCAATATAAATAAAGTTCCAAGACAGAAAGAGCATTATGAGTATAGACGTTGACTGAGCAAGATGAATTCCACACAGAACAAAATGACGGATCCTACCAAAAGTTAAACGAAGCCGAATGTGATGCGATACCCAGTGACCAGAGATATCCTTAACCTTGTGACATCAGCAATGCTGCACGACTTAGCCGCTCATCGACAATTGATAGCGATGTATGGATCTGTATGACATGTACATTGGTTACACCAAGAACTGTATTTTTATGACATGTCAATATCTTGTAGCATAAACTGTATTTGTATGACATGGCCAATAGCTGTATCATCAACGGTGTACTTTTTGAATTGTACATTGGTTACACCATGAACTTTATTTTTAAAAATGTACATTGGTTGTACATAAACTGTGTTTTTATGACATGGCCATAGGTTATACCAATGAATTGTGTATATTTTTTAAATTGTATATTAGTTACACAATGAATTGTGTTTTATGAAATGTACATTGATTGTAACTTGAAATGTATATTTTTGGACATGTACATTGGATGCACATAAACTGTGTTTAATGACATGTCCATAGGTTGTTGAATGAATTGTGTATATATTTTAATTGTACATAAAAAATGTTTTGAATTATACATCGGTTACACAATGAACTGTATTTTATGACATGACATTAGTTGTACATAAAACTGTGTTTTATGACATAACCATAGGTTGTAGCATGAATTGTGTATATTTTTTAATTGTATATTGGTTACACCATAAATTGTGTTTATGAAATGTACATTGCTTGTAACATGAACTGTATATTTGTAAACGTGTAAAAATATTTTACTTACACTGCATTTTTTGACATGCACATTGGTTACACCATGAATTGTGTTTTATGCCATGTATGTTGGTTGTACATAAACTATATTTTATGACAGGACCATAGGTTGTAGCATGAACTGTATATTTTGTTTAATTGTATATTGGTTACACCATGAATTGTGTTTTATGACATGTCCATATCTTATAGCATGAACTGTGTATTTTATTTAGTATTGTACAATTGTTACACTGTGAACTGTATTTTTTTTATGAACATCGGTTACACATATCAAATGTCTAAAATGTCTTGTGTCGTTTATGAAATGTCTAAAACACCATTGTTATGGCTGCATCTTCCAGTCTCAAAGTAATTGACGCAAAGTTAGATCGTCAAAGTTGGGAAGCCCTGTATTTCGCCATCCCTTTAACATGTTGATTGCTGGACCGAGTAATTCAATCAAAACCGAATTTATCAAACGTGCAATCGATCACAGATCAAAATTATTTGATCTTCCTTCACAACGTATCGTATGGTGTTACAAAGAGTGGCAAACCTCTTACACGTTACTTCTAGAAAGTCAAGGAGAACCCATTTCGTTTGTAGAAGGCATTCCTCGAGAAGACGACGGGATCGCATCTGACTTTAGTCAAACACTTCTTGTGTTTTATTTTAGGAGAAAACGAAGAAGAAACTAAACTTTGGTTTACAGGATAAGGACATCATCGTAATGCTAGTATTATTTACATTACTCGAAATTTATTTCAACAAATTCAAACGCATGGCACTATCAGTCTCAATGAACATTATATCGTGTTATTTAAAAATCCAAGAGATAATCTCAAGTTCAAGTGTTAGCCAAACAGTTAGGAACACCTTGGCTGAATTATGCGTACGACGATTACACTCAATTGCTACACTGCTATTTATTCCTCGATTTAAAAGCGGCCACCCCTAATTTTTTGCTTCACGACTGGTGTCAAGAAAGAGGTCATGTCATTAACACGTCACCTTTGGCGTCTGTCTGAAGAAAAAAAAACACTATAAAAACGCCGTTTATTAACATTATTCAACATGACATCCTTTCAATCTCATCCTTCTGCTAAATTGATTCGTGCACTGTGTGCCATCAGTCGTGCAAAAAAATGCACAAGTGTGTTCACATTTGTTAGAAGCTAATCTCAAAGAAGTGTTACGATGGTTTACTTTGACAGCACGCCAATTACTGCAAGGCATCATTCACATACCTCATAAAACAAAATGTTTTGTTTGAAAATATAAAGTAGCTTTGTCACAACTGGCTGATCCAAGAATCGATACACAAACCAAAAAACAAATCATTTTGAAACCTGGCGAAAGTGGCTCTTTAGGGGGTGTCATTATACGCTCACTTGTGCGATTTAATCCCAATGCCCAAACTAAGAAACAAAACCTCAAAGACAGACTAAAAAGAAGAGAGGGACAACAAGTTCACACGCGAAAAAGAAATCTCAAAAGAAAACAACTCCTTCAAGAAAGAGATGTACTACCACTAGAATGCACACGTTCTCACAAAAACATCGCTCTGTAACCGTCTCTCCTTCCATTACGTTCATGGTGATGCCTGCTAAAACTGATTTAAGACCGGTTGTCACAGGATGAAGCCGGGTTGGGACTGGATTAGTGAAGACACCGAAAGCAACTGCGTTAATAAGATGTTTATTTATAAACGCAATTTAAAGATGAACAAATCTGACACCATTATAACAAAAAGATAAGGAAAATTATAAAGTTCCTAACATGGAACTATCAACAACAAGTGACTCAACGAGAAAAATCAAAGATGGATTTAACAAATGGAATTTTAAACAAACGTGAATAGCATCCTATCACCAATCGACAAATAAGAGTATATGATTTACACCCCAATATAAACAAGGTCTTATTAAGTACCAAGGGTGACCAAAGCATGTGATTTATGCACTTATCAATAGAATACTCATTTATCCATCAATCTGTTAACTCGTCAATTTATCAATTTAACAAGCGATGTTGGAATATGAATTTATGAATCCGTCGTTCATATAACGATATTGAAATGGGGATGTATGAAATTATGAATATGTCGTTCATATAACGATATTGAAATGGGGATGTATGAAATTATGAATCTATCACACATATAGCGATATTGAAATGGGAATGAATGTAATTTTGCACAGATAGCAATATTGAGATAACAATCAAATGGAACACGCAATAAATATAACTATCGTGGCGTCCGTTTGACTACCAAGATGTATCTACGGTTCCACCCGCTCTAGTCCATGGTCAAGGAGCCACCACGCATGGTCCACCCCTCCCAGTCTGTTGAAGGATCCCTCGAGAGCCTTCACATTAACACAGACCCGTTGATCGAGAAGCCTTGGTCCCTCGCATCGAGAAAACCAGTACACTCTTCCGAAACAACGTCACCAGACACAGCGTACACGTCACACGAAACCACACAGAGTTCTGTGACTTCACACACCACCAAACCATACATATGGAACAGCTAAAAGTATAACAACTAAACCGTGTAGTACATATGACACGGTTAGTACTTTTGTATTGATATATGTTGCGCATGCGCGCACATGAATTACGCCTCGTTACACATTACATTAATCATTCAATGCATGCCGCGTATAATTAAATAATACCCGTCTGTTCAGTTACAACAAATAGCTAACTTGAACCAGCCTATAGGATTTCTAATATCATGGCGTTGTATGACCTAGGTATTGACTCTCTGTAGAATTTAGAATAAATGCTAAAACCTCTAATATATGAAACAATTATGTCATATAAAACGAATAGTGATAAAGAATACAATCTTAAATTTCACATACCTCTACAGCTGAAGTTTTGCTCCCGTAAAGAGGTAAGCTTTCTGACAAGACTCATCGTAGTGTAATTTGTTTATAGAGAATTCGCTCTATATGTACTCTAGCTGTGACAGATATGCGCAGCAGCTAGGCACGTGAGTTTTCACTGCAGGCAATTTGCACGTGCAGCATGGGGTGAATCGCGCTCAGTATTTCAAAATAACTAGAGCCGAAAAAAATAAACAACCCCCCGAGTAACGCTCTAGTCGGAAACGAAACCCGAATACATTTTTGATCACATATACATATTGATATAAACCGTACAATTCCGTGACAATACCTCCCCCCTTAAAAAAAAGTGGAAGCACTTTTAGAAAATCACGGAATTTTGCAAAAATACAAACTGAAACGTATTATTTACATTACCAGAATATCATGGTAGAAAAAAAAAACTGCAAATCACACTCTGCTTAAATAATCGGCCCCTACATTTTCCGACCCTCTGATTGCTTCGATCCGGAAACGATATGGCTGCAGAGTCAATGCCCAACGCATCAATCTTGCGTTGGCAACTTTTGCCTTGTTCAAATATATGAGAGGCTGATGGTCCGTTTCAAGGACAAATTCCCTTCCGAAAAGGTACGTGTGGAATTTACCTATACCCCACACCAGTGCCAAGCACTCCTTTTCGATCACGGAGTAGTTTTGCTCCCTAGGCAGCAATTTCCTACTAGCATAAGCTATGGGTAACTTTACCCCATCTTGCTCCTGTAGCAAAACTGCTCCTAAGCCCGTGTCGGATGCATCAGTTCTCAATATGAACGATCTATTTAATTCTGGCAACTTTAGGATCGGTGCACTGATCAATCTTGCCTTAAGGGCGTTAAAAGCTTTCTCTTGGCATAAACCCCAAGAAACTTTATTTGGCTGCCCTTTCCTAGTCAAATCCGTCAATGGACTAGCTATAGCGGCGAAATTTGGAACGAACTTCCTGTAAAAACCTATCAATCCAAGAAACGATCGTATCTGTTTCTTGGTTTCTGGCCTAGGAGCGTCTTTAATCGCGTCAATTTTATCAGGGTGGGGTTTTAACTGCCCTGACCCACTTACTAGATGGCCCAAGCATTCCAAGTTAGAATATGCTATGCTACACTTGGAGGGTCTCGCTGTGAGATTTGCCTTGCGGAGTCTGTCAAACAGATCGACTAATGCCCTAACATGCTCTTCCCAGGTATGTGTATATACTAGAATATCGTCGACAAAACTATCTACGTTGTTCATGCCTTTCAACAATTTTCGCATAAGACGCACGCACGACGCACCGGCGTTAACACGACCAAAAGGCATAACCTTAAACTGGAAAAGACCTTTAGGGGTCGCGAATGCCGTTAATACGCGGGCATTTTCAGCGATGGGCACCTGCCAATAACCTTTTGTTAGATCTAATTTAGAAATGTACTGGTGCCCTGCCAATTTTGAAAACAAGCCCTCCATGTCTGGCATCGGTTCAGCATCAAACACGGTGACTTTATTTAGTTGTCGAAAGTCTATACAAAATCGATTAGTTCCGTCTTTCTTTCTAACCAATACCACGGGGGAAGAATAGGGGGAGTTTGAGGGTTCAATCACTCCCAGGTCTAACATTTTACCTACTTCCTCATCGATTGTCTCCCGTGCGTTAAAGGGTATTGGGTATCCCTTAATTCTGATTGGCTCCGAGGTATTCAAGTTTATTTCGTGCGTTATTAATCCCGTATTACCTGGTCGATCTGTAAATACGTCTGGGTACTTACTTAAAATTTCCCTGACTTGCTGACGCTGACCTTCAGGTAATTCCGGGCACACGCTGACCATATCTATTCCCTCATTTCCTACAACCATGGGGTACTCGAGGGGAATTTCTGTGTTGGGGTCACTCGACTCGTCTTCTATGACCGCAATACATACGACGTTCAAAACGCCCTTTTCAACAGTTTGATCAGGTCTCTCCACGTATCGTTTTAACATATTGGCATGAAATATTCTCAACCTACCTTTCATGTCGATTCGGTAGTCCATTTCACCCTTGACCTGTTTGACCTCATATGGCCCTTTCCATTGGACCAATAATTTGTTTCTACTAGTAGGGAGTAGCACCAACACTCGATCACCCACGTCGAATTTCCTACTTCGCGTTCCGCGGTTGTAATACTTCGCGTACTTGCGACCCGACTTCACGAGCTCGTCGTGTGCCATCCGACACGTGCTTTCTAATCTCTCGCGTAAGTCGACGACGTATTGGTAGGTGGTTTTAACTTCTCCGTCCGCGATATCACCCGACCATAGTTCGCGCAGAATCCGCATAGGACCACGAATTGTCCTACCGTATAGCAATTCAAACGGCGAGAATCCCAAGCTCTCGTGCGGTACCTCGCGATACGCGAACAAAATCGCGTTCAAATACCGGTCCCAATCTCGCGGTTTCTCCGCGCACATCCGACGTAGCATTTGTTTCAACGTCCCGTTAAATCTCTCTACCAATCCATTACACATGGGGTGATACGGCGTGGTGCGCAACTGCTTAATTGACAACAACCTACTAATTTCTGCCATGAGTTCTGAGGTAAACTGGGCCCCACAATCTGTAAGAATTTCTTCAGGTACCCCTACCCTGCTGAACATGTCTACAAGCGCCTCGGCTACACGTTCAGTTTCTATTGATGGTAAAGCTATGGCTTCTGGGTATCTAGTTGCATAATCTACTAGAGTAAGGATATATCGGTTTTTCCGATCTGTAATTGGAAATATCGGTCCCACAATATCAACAGCTACCCTTTTAAATGGGGTATCTATTAGAGGCATTTTACCTAATGGTACTCTGGTATTCCTTCCCTTCGACACCGTCTTCTGGCAAACGTCGCACGATCGACAGAATCGTGCTACGTCACTATTTACGCCAGGCCAATAAAACTCCGCTAATACTCTGTCGGTTGTTTTTTTCATGCCCAAGTGACCCGCCATACTGGACTCGTGTGCCACTCTCAGTACATGTGGCCTGAATTTCTGAGGGACAACTAGTTGGAAATACTTTCTACCCTCCGACGTGGTAAATTCTCTATACATTAAAAGTTTGGTACGTAAGAATTTAGAGCTCCCACCGCCCTTACAATATTTCGCGGTACCGGACATGATCCTCTCCGCGGTCGCGCTCAAGGACGCGTCCTGCCTCTGCTCACGCGTAAATTCATCGCGCGAGATATCAGTCACGGCTTCCGGAACTTTTAACTTAGGTAGCGGCTTTTTATCCGCCTGCGCCTGTGCCCTAGTTTCGACCGCTTGTACAATGGGAAACCGGAAATCGGAGAGAGTTGGGAGTCTGGATCCCTCGACATTTCCGATAGTTAAGTCGTATATGGGATTTTCCATACACAGAGCTTCTACGGTTCCGGTCAGAAAAGGCGTCTCGATTTCTATTCTCGCGACGGGAACGCGATCAATCGTTTGATCTAATAACATGCACGGGGATTTCCAACCAAGCATTTGGTCATCCCTAACGAGACTCCGCTTTACTACGACGCCCGTGCACCCGGTGTCGCGTAAGACCGTGACTTCTTGACCGTTGGCGGTACCAGTAGCAGTCGGTACTCTCGCCTCGGGAAAAAGACAAGTGCCGATCGACTGAATAACATCACGACCGATCTGCGCACGCGCTGCGGATTCGTACACCGTATTCACGTTATTAGTCCCTGAATTATCACGCGGAAAATCATCGCGCTTACCGCCCCCTGACCATGCTCTGCTTTCGATAGCAACCGCGACCCTCTGGACAAACCCCTTCCTTTTCGGACAATCGGGCGTGATGTGACCCCATTCCTTACAGGTAAAACATTGTCTATCCCTACGATTCGTACCCTTCCCAGATTGAAAGTTTCCACCTTTATGTGTACCAAGTTTCTCGGGTTCTCTGGGTCTCTGATCTTTTCCTTGATTACCTCCCTTGTTATCCCTTGAGATCACATTCTGGGTACCTCCCCGAGCTTCGGCGAAATAGTCTGCCTGAGTAGCCATATCTGAGATATTATTGAAGGACTTTTCCCTCAGGAACAAGTACAATTCCCCACCACAAGTGTTTAACAGCTGGTCCCTAAGTAGAAAATCGGTAAGACCCTCAAACGTTTTTTGGATCTTACCACATTCAACCCAACGCTGGAAATAACTCCCCGTCCTACTGGCGAACTGGGTGAATGTCTCGCCTTTCTCGGGTTTACTATATTTAAATTTTTTGCGGAACCCTTGTTCTGTCAACTCGTATCTCTTAAGGAGTGCCTCTCTTAACGCGTCATAGTTCAATGCCTCGTCCACGGGTAGACGCGAATATACATCTAGCGCTTTACCTTTAAGTAACGCGCTGAGATGGAGCGACCAATCATCTTTTTTCCACTTTTGGATGGTAGCATATCGCTCAAACCTATGTAAATAACTATCTAAGTTATCTTTGTAATCTTCGAAAGGGGGTAATTTAGGGCCTCTTAACTTTGATTCTTGTTGACCATCTTTCTTAGCCTCTAATAATTCAAATTTCCTTCTATGTTCTTTCTCCATATTCCTGTCTTCTAACTCAATGGCTTCTAACTTTGCTTGTTTTTCCCTCTCTATTATTTCCCTTTCTGCTTCCCTTTCCCACCCTATCCTTTCCTTCTCTGCCTGCTTCTCTAGTTCTATCTTCTTTTCCTCAAATAGCATTTTCTCCCTTTTAAATGCTATCTTTCTTTCCTCAGTTTGCTTCTCTAATTCTAACTTTTCCCTTTCTATATCTCTCTCCTTTACCCTTTGGTCCCTTTCATGAGCCTGCTCCTCCTGAACGAATTTTCTAAGGGCCTCCCCCTCATACCCAAACTGTTTACCCAACTCCACTAGATCTTTGAGTGACGACATGATAAATACTGTTGATAAAATCACCAATCCTAAGTGCACTATCATATAACACATACAATTTTTAGGACTACACGAACCAACCGTATATCCCTTCTCCAAATATATGCAATATGTATATATGACAAACAAATGGTAAATAAAACAAAATATGAGTGAGGTATTCACTCACCCGCCTGAATTAGTTCTTGTCAGGAAGGTCACAATCTGAAATAAATAACTGAAAAAATCGTACCGGAGTCAAGACCTATGCAAACTAACGTCCGTGCTCCCACTAATCCAATGATCCCACTTCTGACACCATTTGTCACAGGATGAAGCCGGGTTGGGACTGGATTAGTGAAGACACCGAAAGCAACTGCGTTAATAAGATGTTTATTTATAAACGCAATTTAAAGATGAACAAATCTGACACCATTATAACAAAAAGATAAGGAAAATTATAAAGTTCCTAACATGGAACTATCAACAACAAGTGACTCAACGAGAAAAATCAAAGATGGATTTAACAAATGGAATTTTAAACAAACGTGAATAGCATCCTATCACCAATCGACAAATAAGAGTATATGATTTACACCCCAATATAAACAAGGTCTTATTAAGTACCAAGGGTGACCAAAGCATGTGATTTATGCACTTATCAATAGAATACTCATTTATCCATCAATCTGTTAACTCGTCAATTTATCAATTTAACAAGCGATGTTGGAATATGAATTTATGAATCCGTCGTTCATATAACGATATTGAAATGGGGATGTATGAAATTATGAATATGTCGTTCATATAACGATATTGAAATGGGGATGTATGAAATTATGAATCTATCACACATATAGCGATATTGAAATGGGAATGAATGTAATTTTGCACAGATAGCAATATTGAGATAACAATCAAATGGAACACGCAATAAATATAACTATCGTGGCGTCCGTTTGACTACCAAGATGTATCTACGGTTCCACCCGCTCTAGTCCATGGTCAAGGAGCCACCACGCATGGTCCACCCCTCCCAGTCTGTTGAAGGATCCCTCGAGAACCTTCACATTAACACAGACCCGTTGATCGAGAAGCCTTGGTCCCTCGCATCGAGAAAACCAGTACACTCTTCCGAAACAACGTCACCAGACACAGCGTACACGTCACACGAAACCACACAGAGTTCTGTGACTTCACACACCACCAAACCATACATATGGAACAGCTAAAAGTATAACAACTAAACCGTGTAGTACATATGACACGGTTAGTACTTTTGTATTGATATATGTTGCGCATGCGCGCACATGAATTACGCCTCGTTACACATTACATTAATCATTCAATGCATGCCGCGTATAATTAAATAATACCCGTCTGTTCAGTTACAACAAATAGCTAACTTGAACCAGCCTATAGGATTTCTAATATCATGGCGTTGTATGACCTAGGTATTGACTCTCTGTAGAATTTAGAATAAATTCTAAAACCTCTAATATATGAAACAATTATGTCATATAAAACGAATAGTGATAAAGAATACAATCTTAAATTTCACATACCTCTACAGCTGAAGTTTTGCTCCCGTAAAGAGGTAAGCTTTCTGACAAGACTCATCGTAGTGTAATTTGTTTATAGAGAATTCGCTCTATATGTACTCTAGCTGTGACAGATATGCGCAGCAGCTAGGCACGTGAGTTTTCACTGCAGGCAATTTGCACGTGCAGCATGGGGTGAATCGCGCTCAGTATTTCAAAATAACTAGAGCCGAAAAAAATAAACAACCCCCCGAGTAACGCTCTAGTCGGAAACGAAACCCGAATACATTTTTGATCACATATACATATTGATATAAACCGTACAATTCCGTGACACCGGTAATTCCTCATTTGATGAAAAAATGGAAACCGATCTCTTAAGAAACTTTTACTCCGTCGACGTCTTCTTATTCTTCTGACCTAGCAACGGCTGTTGCAGCCAAAAATGTAGCCTCTCCTAAGACAAAAGTACAAGACCGAACAGGCATGTTACAAAGTGTACTAGATTTGTCCAAACACGAACTGCCACGATTTATGTCTTCGAAAACACCAGTAACACATTAAATCAAGTTGATACGACATTCCTACAATCAGTGGAAACGAATTCCTGTACAAAAGAAGACGTTGAATAAGATTAACGAAAGTTTTAAAAGTAGCTGCTCCTTTGTTAGGATCGATTGCTGGACCACTTTTAGGAGTGATGAAATGAAGATAAAACTGACAGACTTCCCTGGAAAGACATCACACTTGTACTCATGGCTCTTATGGAAGGACGAAAACTCACTTCAGTTCCTTACAAACGATGGATGGAACTCCATCGTTGGTACGAACAACGAATACTCCATTTACCTCTTAATCCTAATCTCACCGAGATGGCACATTTACAACAAGAGTTACAATCGTTAATGGATCGAAACGAAAAAATCGCAACACTACGGCTAATTATTGCAAGGACTTCGACTGTTTCATCAGAAAGCTTTAGACCTACTCTGAGAGATTTCAAGAATGTCATGAAAAGCGAAGAAAAACAAAAAGCCACAAAGAGGATGACAGACACGGCTACTGGGATGGCAGAGAAAGGAAAATAAGAAGAAGAATTTCAAACACCACCAGCTAAAAAAGTACGCAACTTGACAACACTGGTTGGATAAAAAAAAATGATGTCCACACCTTTGCCATCAGAAGAGGAAACGAAAGAAATGAAGACAAGTCACACCAGAACCAATTACCCCTGTTCAGACATCATCCTTTATGCCTGTTGCTCGTCGGACACGTAAAGCATTGCAAAACGAAACTATACCACACGAAGAAATGAACATTGGTATTTGGTTAACTTATTGAGGAGCAGCATAAACCCCATGGAGACACTTTTAACCAGCATTTTTTACAATTCTGCTGATGCTGCTGGTTACTGAGGAATTCAAAATTATTATCGTGTTGCTAAAACCAAACTCAAAAGTGTAAGGCTTCAAGATGAACGACAATGGTTACAAGAGCAATCGACGCAAACATTACACAAACCCATTCAACGAACATTTTCCCGAAGTCAAACGAATGTAGCAGGCATAAATCATCAATGGCAAGCAGATTTAGCAGATGTCTCCCATTTAGCTTTGTACAATCGAGGTTACAAATATTTGTTTTGTGTCACTGACGTGTTTTCAAAATCAGCTTGTGTAGTTCCTTTGACTTCTAAGACAAGTTCAGTTAGTGCGAGTGGTAGACGTACTCTACGTTGGCAAACAAATAAAGGCACCGAATTTCTAAACAAAGTTTTTCAAAAAGAATTGAAAACAAGACATTTACTTTTTCACTACTGAAAATTCTGAAACGAGAGCGAGTGTCGTAGAAGGTTTTGAAAGAACTTTGAAAGAAAGTATGTGGAAATATTTTACATATCAACACACTCTCAAATAAATCGACGTGTTACCACGTTTAGTCAAAGATACAATCAATCGTACCATCATAGCATTGGATGTTCCCTTTAAGAAGTAACCCCTGAAAATGAAGTGATTGTGTTTGGAACGTCAAAGATTGGAAAAAAGAAAGAAGTGTTAAAGACACCGATATTCCTGAGAATGTACCAAATCAGAACTCGATATGTTTGCCATGCCACCAACGATGATGACGATGCAATAATTTCATTATGTGTCATATTTGACAACCTCCGACCCTATCGAATTTAAAATAAAAGGACAAACCGAGGATTACATCGATCTGAATGACAGTCACAAGTACCTGAAAGTCAAAGTTCTCAAAGTGGACAACACCAATCCACGACCCAATACTAGAGTAGCTCTCTTCAACAATTTCATTCATTCGTTATTCAGTGAAGTGGATTTGTACTTGAACAACAAATTAATCAGCAGCAGCATGGACACTTACCATTACTGAGCTTACTTATATAATCTCTTCACGTCTGAACAAGAAGTCTAGAACACACGTATGGATGCCTCTGTGGTGTGGAAGCCTGACACTTTGGAGAAGTTCAACGACACAGTTTACAGAAGATGACGATCCTCACAATGTTGGATTTAATGACCGCCAAAAGAAACTCAAACAAGGACGTAGTTTAGAAATGATGGATTGTTTGCACCTGGACATGTGGTTGCAAGACAATTATTTGTTGAATGGTGTAGGTATACGTCTGAGACAAAATCGAAGTAGTACCGTGTTTCATTTGACGGCTAATGCTAACGAGTACAAAACAAACTTCAAAGAAGCCAGACTTTACGTGCGACGTGTCAAAATCTTACCTAAAGTGCTAAACGACATCAGTCAAACTTTAAGCAGAAAAACAGCCAAGTATCCTCTACAATGAGTGGAAGTGACAACCTTTACTATTGCCTCTGGACTCTGATCCAAAATAGAAGATCATGTTTTCCAAGGTCAGCTAATAAAAACATTTGCTCATTGGCATCGTCGGCAATGCCGCCCTCAGTGGAGCTATCAGACAAAATCCTTTCGACTTTCAGCATTGCAAGGTGTCCAGGATAGAAGTCACCTTTTGAGCAACACCCAGTCATCTACTGACTAGCACATACACTTAATAACCAACACGCTGTCTGACTGACCAGCACTAATTCATCGACTGATCAACACATACACATACTAACCAACAAACCGTTTTGACTGACCAACACCCACTCATCTACAAACCAATACGCTGTTTGACTGACCAATATCTACACTTTCTAACCATTTACTCCGTTAATAGTTGGAAAAGGAGCGTACACTCTCCATTTTTCCCCGCTACATTATAATTAAGAGATTTCTACTTTTGGATTTTATAACTTTATATTTAGATTGATAATATTTTAGTTTTGGATTAAATTTTTTATTTTGGATGTGTATGTATGTATATATATATTTTTTTAGGGGGGTATATATTTAGTTATTTTTGGATTTATAAATTTTTATTTTTATGTATAACTTTTTTATAATTTTTTTATTTTTGGAATTTATTTATTATTTAAATTTTTCTATATATTTTTTATTTTTGAACTTTGATATATGTTTCATTGTTTGATTTAAAAAGTTTTCTATACATTTTTTAGTTGTTGGAAGATTTAATATTCCATTGTTGGAATTTTTATTATTTATATATTGTTTTTATTGTACAATGTTGTATTTTTTTTAAAAATGTATAATTTTAAAAATTTTAATTTTTGATTATTTTATAATTTGTAGATTTGGATAATTATATGTTTCATATCGAGTAATTTTACATTTTTTAATTTTTGGAATAATTTTGTAATTTTTAAATTTTGATAATTTTTTACTTTTTTATTTTGGAAAATTTACAGGGGAATAATAATTTTTGTTCCAAAGGGCACATTGGTATAGATAACCATATTATTGTGCGCCTTCTAAAAAGTACTTTTTATTGAACAAATACGGTAAAAGAAGATGGTAATTCTGGGATGCAAATATATAATTTCTATATAGAAATTAAATAATATCTAAAATAATAGTATATAAATAGAGTTTACAAAATATTACTGCAGTTTTAAGTTGTAACTGCATGTAAATTACACAGATTAATATTATAGGTTAAAAGAAATTTGATGAGAGCTTATAACTAATTTAGATTAACCCTATTCATATTATAAGTGAAAAGAATCTAAAATAACAAATTTAAAGTTACAGAGATTAATCTTACCCATAGTATACCTAAATATAATCTTAATTAACTATTAAAAATGGTATTCACTTAGTATTTATTCTTTTAGTTTCATTAGCATAAGTTTTAATGCCATCTTTTCGAAATAAAGTTTTGGTATCTAGGGGCGACAATCTTGTTTTAATAAGTTTGTATGCCCCTATGTGACGATTAACACCTTTAATATTAAACATAGTATGCTTCATCTCTACATTTTAAAATAATTATTTTTGTAGCGAGCATGACTACAAAAATGTACTTGTCATCAACCATTAGCAAGTACATTTTAGGTCTTAGATCGACAAATTCTGATACTGGTTTTCCATTACTTTTATTAAATTTTCCAACAACTTTTATATTTGTTGTACTATTGTTACGACTAGGGGTAATGTAACAAAAGAAAAGCCTCAAACAAGCTTTCAAGATTTAAATACAAATATTTAATTTCCTAAAATATTAAAATATTTCAACAAAGAATCAAAGTGAAAGAATAAAAATAACTTACAGTATAGAATATCCTTAAAAATCCTAAAATTCGGATCACGAAATTATTTAAATTTCTAATCCCGAGACGACAAGCCCCCAATTTCTTCTGTTACGATTAGGGGTAATGTAAAGCTTTCAAGATTTAAAATACAAATATTTAATTTCCTAAAATATTTAGGTGAAAGAATTAAAAATAACTTACAGTATAGAATATCCTTAAAAATCCTAAATTGTTCTAAAGTTCACTGATCCAGAAGTTAATCCAAATATTCCGAATGCAGATATTCCGAATTAAACCACTAAAGTGTTATTGTGTCTACAAGAATCAGTTATATCTAATTTTTGGTCAACAAAATGAATCACTCCTCTGGGATTGCGAAATCTAGGTCAGAAGTTCAAAAGTACAAATTCTCACGCGCTAACCCACAATATTGATTTTCCCAAGACTAATGTAATAGGTCACATGTACCGTATATGTACTTTCTGCAAGACGACAGTTGTTAGACTGTTATAGAGATCATAAAACTATACCATTATTTAAAAACAAAATGATACATAATTCTGTAACACCTTCCTCCTTTTTTGAAAAGAAACGTTTTATACAATAAAACTTTATTTTAGCATATACTTCTAACATATAAGTAACTGATTGCATAAAAAATATATGAATGATACAGTCATGTATACAAAACAATGCAAACTGTAAAGTTAGGCACGTGAAAGTGCATCAGCGATCAACTTTTCCTTTCCCTTAATGTGTTTGCCAGGCACAGGGAACTCCAAAATAGCCTTAACCTTAGCTTATATTGGTTTTATTTATCCGTGTTCCACAACATGCCCTAAAAAGGTAACACAGGCACGACAAAAGTCACTTTTATTCAAATTGATGGTCAAGTTTGCTTCACTGAGTCTTTTGAAGAACTGCTTAATTGTTTTCATGTGATCTTGCCACGTGTCGTTGTAGATGATGACGTCATCGATGTAAGCATCACAATTTCTTATTCCAGATGTTATCATTTTCATCAAACGCTGGAAAGAACTTGGGGAACCCTTCATCCCAAATGGCATGACTTTGTATTGGTAAAGTCCATCTGGAGTCACGAATGCAGAAATTTATTTTGCTCTCTCCGTAAGTGGAATTTGGTAGAATCCCTTCAATAGGTCAAATTTTGTGACGTATTTGGCATTTCCAATCCTGTCAATACAGTCATCAATTCTAGGAATTGGAAATGAATCTGTCTTGGTGACGCTATTTACTTTTCTGCAATCAGTACACATACGGAAAATCTTATCTGGTTTCGGCACTAAAATACATGGTGAACTCCTGTCACTTTTACTTGGTTCAATAAAGTCATTTTCCAGTAAATAATGAATTTCTTTCTTCAGGTAGTCTTGTTTGAGAGGATTCATCCTATAAGGGTGTTGCTTTATAGGTGTGGAATTTATTATTTCGACATCATGGACAATTTTGTTGGTTCGTGTGGGAATATCTGGAAATAAATGTTCATTTTTTTTTATCAACTGCTTCAGTTCGTTAATCTCAGGCGGCAGTAGATGCGAAAGCTTCTGGTCCAGATCGTCCAGAATTTCCGAATTGCGAAGAGTAGTGACTTCGAAATAATCATTATCCGATTTCTCATCTTCATTCAAATGTTGAATGTGTGGGACAGGTACTACTAAAGTAATTGCATAATTAAATGGCTATTTCTGTCTACATATTGTTTCAAGATATTAATATGGTAAAGTTGTTTCTGCTTCCTCCTCCCAGGAGTATTAATAAATGTAATTTAAATCACTCACTTTTTGTCAATGGTATAAGGGCCAAAATACTTAGCCTGAAGAGGATTTTGGGGTATGGGTAGCGGAGCCAAAACTCTATCACCTGGCTGAAAACTCCTATCTTTCACTTGTTTGTCATACCTCAATTTCATTTTCGACTAGACAGATTTTAGATTAGTTCTTGCCATCTCGCAAGCCTTTGCCAATCTATTTTTAAATTTAAAAACATTGTCCAGAAGATTTAATTCTGACTCTTCAGTAGAAAGAAGTCTTTCTTTCAATAATTTTAATGGACTCCGGACAGTGTCCGAACACAAGTTCAAAAGGACTAAATCCTAGAGACTCTTGCACTGACTCCCGTGCAGCAAACAACAAGTGCACACCTTGATCCCAATATTTCTCTGTCTCATAACAATATGATTTAATCATATTTTTTAAAGTCTGATGTAACCTTTCCAAAGCACCTTGACTCTGAGGGTGGTAGGCAGAGGATCCAAACTGTGGATACCTAATTCATGCAAGACCTGCTGGAATACACCAGACATGAAATTAGATCCCTGATCAGATTATACAGACTAGGGAGACCAAATAGTGTGAAATACTTGACCAAAGTTTTTACTATGGTCTTAGCATTGACATTCCGCAAAGGAATAGCTTCTGGAAACCTTGTGGACGCACACATTATTGTCAACAAGTATTGGTTGCCTAACTTGGTCTTAGGTAAATGGCCGACACAATCTACCATCATTCTACCAAATGATATTTCAAATACAGGAATAGGTGACAGACGAACTTTGGGTATCTTCTGATTGGGTTTTCCCACCATTTGACATGTATGACAAGATCTACAAAACTCAGAAACATCACTTTTAATTTACGGCCAATAAAAATGATTTAAGATCTTGTGATAGGTCTTATTTAGTCCTAAATGGCAGACAACGGCGTTTCATGAGCTAAACTAAGTATTTCCTGATGATAGGATCTAGGAACTACTATCTGATAAATAACTGACAACTCGTCACCAGCGGGTACCGCAGGTTGTCTCCATTTTCTAATAACGACCCCATTCTTCAAGAAGTAACAAGTTCCTTCTTGCGTGGCTTCAGTTTCAGTCATAGCCCTCTGAAACAAACAGGAGATATCAGGATTCTCCTGTTGTAAGACAACTAGTGTTTGTCTTTTATCACCCTGATTATTTTTATGAGATTGTGTAGCTGAAAGAGTATCACTGTGATCAATACTTGATTGATCCAAACTAGGAGCAAAAGTGACCAAATTAAAAGCCTGACCCAAAAAGGTGACCATTAAAGGAAATACATCTTGTTCAACATCATTCTCAAGAGCACGCTTTGCCATAGCTCTAGTAACTGCACAAGCTGGATATAAACCAGGGATTTCTACTTCAACAGGATCAACTCGTTGATCCATGCTAGGCTTGTCAGTTACAAGTGGATTAGCCACGACCTTATCTCCTGCTAGGTCATTACCTAGTAACAAATGAATGCCCTTTATAGGCAAAGAAGCCACAGCTCCTATGGTCACAGGTCCCGAAACTAAGTGTTGATGACAAATTAACACAATGAAGAGGGACATTTACATATCCACATTCTACCCCCTGTATTAGAACACTTTCACTAGCAGGAGTCTTCTCAGAAAACGGCAAAGTACTATCTAACAAAAGACTCTGAGAAGCTCCTGTGTCTCTTAATATCCTAATAGGAGTAGTCTTACCCAAGTCACGAACAAGTGACACAGAACCCTTCGACATGAATTGTTCATATTTCTTCATTACAAAATCAGACTGAGGTATGTAAGCCTACAAACAAGTATCTTTCTTGATACATGACCCTGACCTTTACTTCTTATAAACTAGAGCATTTGGAAATGCTCTATTAGAATTCCGTTGTCTAGTTTCCAACCTAAAGCAATCACAAATAACGTGTCCTTTCATCGTACAATAGGAACACTTGGGAAGAGATAAGGTTTTCTGATACTCCTTATCAGAAATTTGATTCCTCACAGTTACACCAGCCTGAGGTCTGTAATTACTCAAACGAGTAAAGGTTTCTTAACATAAGCTTGTTGAGAGGAAGATCTACTGTAGTATCATTTATTTTCGTGGGGCTCAATTTTCGTGGCTTTGTAAAAAAAAAACAAAACATTTTCGTGGGTTCTTAAATTCGTGGTTTTGCCTGTCAAAGTTTGCATATTACTAAGTGTTTAATTTCGTGTTTTAACCTCTACAAATACCCAAAATAAAGAATAAAAAAGAATAAAACTCTGCCGATGCAAACGGCTGTCACTTGAATGTTTATAACAATACTTTCACATGTATGAGCACAAATCAAAAACCTGACAAATTCAATACTGACACCGTGTTTTTGTCCAAGTGAATAACATCAATGAAAGCCGACGCAGCCAACAACACTAAAACAATACTATGATCACAAATAACACTCATGTCAAGGTCAATCACTTACACCGTGTTTTCGTTTGAGTGCTCAACATCAAAGGAAGCCGACGCAGACTACAACACTAAGTCAATCGGTTATTAAAGTAACCTGTATGATCTCTACCTTAAACCACTATCCATAAAGGAAAAACAAAACACGTGACCGTTTGCCCTTTGCTCAATGCAATCAGCAGACAGTGGCAATATTTGATGTGTCTAGAGCCCATATATGTAAGAAGATGCTAACTAAATTGAAAGACAGTGGAATCACGCGTTTGTTTGTGCCTGCCTCATGTACAGACCAACTTCAACCACTAGACTTGACAATAAATAAAGAGTACAAATAATAATTAAAATCACACTTCCACAACTGGTATGTTAAACAGGTCATGGAGGCCATCACGAAAAAAGGAATATGCTACTGGTGACGATCACTGATTGCAACCTCATTCATCAAGCCAATTCGGGCTGAATGGATAATTGCAGCTCAAGCGACAATGAGTAAAAGATGTGACCTAATTATCAGTGGTTTAGAGAAAGCTGGACTTTTTTAATTCTGCAATTTGGGGATTATTTACCTGACAAGCATTTGTGTGTACATTGAGACTCGTTTGACACGATGTTGATACAGTGGCTTTGTCCGAAAATCAGTGAAGTGTGAGCTTTAATACTCTGCTGTAATTAGAATATATACGTAGTGTTTCATTAATAATAGTGCTTCAAGCAATAGTTCTAGTATTTTACAGGCTTGTTGTTCTTTTGGATTAAAAATGCATCGCATATCGATTTTTGGCAGTGAGTGGAAATTACAGCTATCGGATATCTTATTGACACCTGTGCATTGAAACAAAATAAAATGCATTATAATTCTTTTTTCAAAGGTTTAAAATAAAACAAACACGTGTAAAAGCTAATATTGTATTTAAAGTATTGACATTGATTTATGAAATACTAGTAGGTTCCTTAATCTCTAGGAACGACACACAGTAAGAAAATGAGCGCGGTGGGGGTGGGGGGGGTGGGAGGGGCCGTCATCATCATGCGTGGCTAATTTTTCGTTGGGTATTTAAATTCGTGGTTCGGGGCAACAACGAAAACCACGAAAATTGGTCCCCCACGAAAATTGATAATACTACAGTATTTACAAATGAAACCTTGTGAATCAGAGAACATTCATCAGCTGTACAAGCTGCTTTATGTAAGGTTTCAACACCTTTCTCATCAAGGTATATTCTAATGTCACTTCTGACACAATTCTTGAACTCTTCAATCAATACCAGTTGCTTAAGATTATCATAATCCTGATCAACCTTCTTGGACGTACACCATCTCGTAAACAAACGCTCTTTCTCCCATGCAAATTCTATATGAGTCTGGGTAGTTCCCTTTCTACAATTTCTAAAGTTTTGTCTATAAGTTTCAGGTACCATCTCATAAGCCCTCAATACATTTTCTTTGACCACTTCATAATCAGCAGATTGTTCAAATGAGAGTGCAGTATAAACATCACTAGCTTTACCAGTAAACACACTCTGCAATAATGAGGTCCACTTCTCTTTCGGCCATTCAAAATTCTCAGCAAATATTTGTCTACCTTCTTTTCTCTCAAAGGGGGGGGGGGGACCTGTCTGATATATTTGGCAATATCAAAATATGAACCCGTATTGACATGAGAGTGCCCTTTACTGGTTAATTCCAATTCCCTTAATCTAAGTTCCCGTTTCTCCCTTCTTTCTAGTATTTCCCCTTCTTTATATCTCTCTTGTTTTTCATTATCTTTATTCTCACTTTTTTCCTTCTCCTGTCTATCCCTTATTTCCTTTTCTATTTCTTTATCTCTTACTTCCTTCTGTATTTCCTTATCCCTTAATCTAAATTCTCGTTCTTTATCCTCCCTTATTTCTCTCTCTTTTATTTCATTTACTTTATCCTTCCTTCTTTCCTTTTATTTTATTTCCCTCTTTTCTTTTTGTTCCTGCATCTGCGATTGTTCCCATTGTAATATGAGCTTTTCTAATTCTATGTCCTTAGCTATCTGTAATTTTTTCCCTAAACGAGACGGAGATTTCTTCTTTACACTAGAAACACCCTCTTCAAAAACACCTGTTTGTACCAAATAGTGTATCAAAATACTCCTAATCTCTTGTTTCAACATGGAACCTTTACTTCAGTCAGATTATAATGTTTAGCAATTTGAAGTAACTCGTCCTTCTTCAAGGACTCAAATTTCTCCTGGGTAGGATCAGCTATGAAACTCTCTACTTTGGATGTCATGATGAAAGCCTGTTCGTTTCTCTATTTATTTCTTAATCGGGAAATCAAAATGTCAAAGACTACTAAAATTTCAAACAATGAAATTCAAATCTCAAAAAAGAAACAATTTTCCGAAGTATCAAAATCTCTGAAATATCAAAACCTCGAAAAATTCTTAATTAAATCAAAATCCCAAAATATTCAAAATTCGGATCCCGAAATTATTCAAATTTCTAATCCCGAGACAAGCCCCCAATTTCTTCTGTTACGATTAGGGCTAATGTAACAAAAGAAAAGACTCAAACAAGCTTTCAAGATTTAAAATACAAATATTTAATTTCCTAAAATATTAAAATATTTCAACAAACAATCAAAGTGAAAGAATTAAAAATAACTTACAGTATAGAATATCCTTAAAAATTCTAATTGTTCTAAAGTTCACTGATCCAGAAGTTAATCCAAATATTCCGAATGCAGATATTCCGAATTAAACCACTAAAGTGTTATTGTGTCTACAAGAATCAGTTATATCCAAATATTATTAATTCCAAGTAATCCTTGTGAATATGGAATATCACACAAGTTCTAGAAATGTTTCCGATAATTCCAACGGAGCTGTATAATACTTAAATTTGAAGTAACAGTATTAAAACCAGAATATACTGTATGATAATAATAACATCACTGAAGCAGAATACCACACACAAAATGAACCAATCTCGTTTATGACCTCTCAGGCTGACAAACTATGACCGAATGATGAACGCTGCGATTATATCTTATTTATAGTCTCTGACTGCGTGAATCAAATAAAAACCTAATTATTCTACGTCTCAAACAAACACATCAGAATTGTGATCTTTAACTCTAATTTCTAGTCAACAAAATTAATCATTCTCTGTAACTGCAACTTAAAACCAACTTGATCCTTCTAGAAAACAACCTTCTACGAACCAATCAGAAACTAGGTTATGCGTGACACAGCTAAAGTACATATGCCCTTACGTTATTACCAGTAAACAAAGTATTGACTTCTTATTGAACATAGAATCCAGGTCAAACATTGAATGCAGGTCAAAAGGACAAAATTCATGAGCTGAATCACGTGATATGACTCATGCATCAACCGACAATATTGGTTTTCCCAAGACCAATGTACTGGGTCACATGTACCGTATATGTACTTTCTGCAAGACAACAGCTGTTAGACAATTATACAGAGATCATAAAACTAAACCATTATTTAAAAACAAAATGAGACATAATTCCGTAACAGGTAATATTGTTTTTTTTTTCCCTTTTGATTCAATTCCTTCACAATCAATATCATATTTTTCTAAAAGTTCTTTACTACTAAAATATGCAAACAGCTTCTACATATGAGGTTTTGTACCATTATGTTTGTTACCGTTTTGTACTAATCTAGAGAAATTTTTAATTAAAACATAATGCTTTTTTTCATTTTTTTTATATCAGTAGAAGATCAATATTATTTTCTTTTTGTTCATTAGAAAATGTTAGGAGATATAATTCATTTTCCTATATAAAAACAATAACTGATATTTTATTATTTATATTTTCAATTTTATAAACACCTTTTAACGAAACAGGAAGCTTAATGTCCCCAAAATTTTATTTGTCACTATACTCTTTATGTTTTGTTGTGCGTTGTGAATCACGGTTTGCAGGATACAATGTCGCTAATAGGCATGTGTTATCCTTATTTTTAATAATTCCCTCTTTGGATACTACTCCTTCTAGTAGAGGAATATAACTATTTTCCTAATGGGATCATATTTGTTAATTTTAATTACTAGTATATATATATATATATATATATATATATATATATATATATATATATATATATATATATAAAATTATAATTTTGTTACGAATCCAATTAGAACCTGAATTTATGAAATCTTAAACTCTATTTGCTAATGAAGTAGATACTTTATACAAACTATCATCAATGTCACCTATTCCAAGGAGAGGAGCTGTATTATTAATAAAATATGCATCAATGTACTCTGTAAATGGAAAGAAAAAAAGTTTTTCTTTCAACTTCTCCTTCAAATCGTATATTTAGTGCCATGTTATATTTTATTACACGATTTATACGTAACTCACTATCTAGAATATATTTAATCTGAGGTTTTATGCTTTTTAAGAAGTTATACAACTCATCTTTATTACGGTCATTATCAGGTTCTTCATAACTATATTCCGCTAATAAATGATTTCCTACCTTTTGTTTTAAAACAAATTTAAGGGTGTTATTGCTAATTTTATTGGTTTATCATCTGGTGTTTGTCTGTTGTCTGTTTAAAACTTGTTCTGGGCAATGATGTTAGTGTTTGTCTTGATACTTTTTCTTGCAACACTCAAAAAAATTAACTACTTTGAATTACTTAATAAAGTATTTCTTTTATTCAAAATGAGTAAAATCTAAATAATAAAGTTTGTCAAATGGATGAGTAATTACGAGTAATTACTAGTGATTGCAAGTAATGACAGGTAAAAGAAAATTAAGTAATTGCAAGTAAAAGACGACACGTAAATATTTTATTTGATTATGGATAAAAAAAAGTTGCTCGCACCCCTGTTTGCTCACTATTAATCACTGGGGACCTCTAACATCTACGAATAAATAAAAAGAAACAAAGTGGAAGGTTTGAATACAAATTTATAATTGTTTGAAACCATATTTATCATAATTGCTTGAAACTGCATTTATCAATGTTAAACATTCTTTCAGATAGTTTTGCAATACACCAGTCGTTTTTATTGTAACATTAAAAGTTTGTCAAAACGAAACCTCTAAATGTATTACCATGATGTACTGATATGCGGTTCAATTTCTTTTGTAATATAACTTTGTACACAGAATATATAATTAGCTATTACATTGTGTCTTTTGTAAATGAAGCATGTTGCTTTCCTTGCAAAATTGTTGCACACAGAGCAACTAAAGGAGACTTGGTGTCTGTATCTTCGAATTCTTTTTCTTATGGCTTTAGACACTTTTTACTTTACTTCAGTATAGAAATCCATTGGGGGGATGTTGTCAGATTTTAGGTTCACCATCAATCAGCTGTTAAAATAGTACACTTTTAGGTGAAAAAGAGTAATGTTAGTCATTAGAAGTACATTGATCCATCTCTTCTCAACAAATCCAATCAGAATAAAATCCCGTATTCATCAATGCTTCTTGTATAGTACAGGTGACATCCACTGAAATAGATTACAACAACATGTACTATGTAACCTGGATAACAAATTTGTCTATTTACATGTTTGGCAAAAGAACGTAAGCATTTAATCTACTTCGCATTCCAAGATCACTCCACAAGTCTTAGAAACACATCTAAGTGTTATTCATGACCATCCTTCAAAGAGATCCTAAATTTTAGTTCAACCATCCATTTTGCGATATCATATCTGTAAAAGGTTAAGTACTTTACATCTTTTTTTTTTTAAAAAAGCAATGGAACCACTCACTTTATTCCTTAAGACCTTTGAAATAGAAGTTATACCATTTTTCTTTTAAAAATGAAAACAAATATAAAAATCAGCAGCATACCTACATGTACACGACATCTGAACTTGCCTCAGCTAAAGTTCACTACATGAACGCAATCGTACTATTTGATATATGAGAAGAAAAAAAATCCTGAGAAAAAAACGGAAATGCGATTGATAAGCTTGTATGTAATTCGCTAATCTTGTCATCCTATTGTCGATAACTGACAACATTGCATCAATAACTGACGTTTGGCAGGCGCAGCAATAAATAATAATGATTTACAAAATATCGTCTCAATGATAATGTGGAGGAAGCTTACATGGTCATCTTATTTGATATATTAAATCGTGGGGGCAAACTGCATGTACAGCAACAGCCCGCCAAATTGCGGACTCGTAAACGTGAAAAATACAATATCCTGGACTACCCTATTTTGACGCACTTAAGAAATTACTTTCACCTTTTCAGAAATATACTCCTTTCATAGTGATACCTCTCATTAGTATGGAAACATTAGTTATTTTAGCAAAGCATGCATAAAAAATGACAATGATATATTCCCTATTATTATATACTCATTTTTTTCTCCATTAACTTTGCATTGTCAGAATCGTGCAGTATTTCTCCATACTGCACGGCTTCATACTGCACGACACGTGTCTAAAAATAGTATCGCGTGTTAGGAACTACTTTTAATTGTAAACAAACAATGTACGCAAATGTAGCAGACACCTGAGCTTTTGCTTTATTAGATTTGTCTGTGGATGAACTAAACAAGCTGTTTGAGAGTAGAGATGATAGAGCTGACGATGTGGATGAATTCATAGAGTCACAAAAGAATCTTTCAACCAAGCAAGTGACTGAACGTGATATTCACAATGTACAGCTGTGGCTTTATGACAACAAACGTGAGGCATGCAGTATTGAAAATATCATTCTGATCATTAAAACACTTATTTAGCCGATGGTTCAGACTATGAACCATACTCTCTAGAGTCTATAAAAAAAATAGCATAAAAAGGCATCTTATGACCAAATGATATTCCGTTTCTCTCAGAGACCGCTAATTTTACAAGTCAGTCCAAGCACTAAATTCAAAAAAATACAACTAAAGAAGGCGGGTTTTAGTATAAAAGCAAGTGCCTTGGAGCATAGAAGCCACGATAACGAAAAAGCCTTATTTTCCGCCGACGAAATGGGCTCTCACACCCCAGCCGCTTTGCAATTTTGCCGTTTTTTTTGTTTTTTTGTTTTGAGAAATTGTTTGGATTTATTATGCAGTACATATAAATTTGTCATCTATAGCAGGTAATAAGAATGACAATAAATGTACTTACTTTCTGCATCCTGAATTTCTTCAAAATGTACTTTCTGATCCACGGCGCGAAATTGCACTGCAATCTAGACTACATTTCCAACAGAAATCACATTCCAAAGGAGAATTTACTGCACTCCAAAACGAAATGAATTTAATATTCCCTAAAAAAATATTTAATGCTGCATCTTCTTGAGAATTTCACTTAAAAGAATTTCATATTTTGTCCACCTTATGATTCTAAACTATCAATGACAGGACAGTAACATATGTGTAAGCTAGCTTGCTGTCGAGGCCAGTCCCTCTAGCTACATGTACATCGTACGTAATAGACCCAGCTAAAAACTAAAAGAGCAGAATTTAGCTGAATCGACAGAAAAACAAAATCCCTCCATTCCAGATCAACAGGGAAAGTTGTTCCAAGGCGCAGTCATTCACAATATGACTCATATGCTCTACCAAGTTCAAAGGTCACTGGGCGGTGCCATGTGCGCATGAATACTGTTACTGTGTATTGGTTTAACTTCGGTTGTGTATTTACTTTAGAATATAGCAGAAATTCAGTTACTTTATTTCTTGTAGTGTGTTCTTTTTATTATTCAGCCTTAGGTAGAAAAGCAAAATGAGTATATAATAATATATATATAATACTCTTCCTTGCATGCTTTCAACCAGACGACCCCTCGTCGGAATGTTTGTGTATTATGTCACCCATTATGACGCAATTCACAGATGTCTATTCTATTAGTGACACTATTGTACATATGCGCGGGGCAAAAATCTATATTACAGAGGAACATCAATAAGACATAGAAAACTCAAGTTTATGGGAAAAATTACAGACATAAATTTAAATTGGCATTCCTAAACTTTTCTTACATTTATCATTAATTTGGTTTTGGTACAGATTTTTTCTCGAAAGGAAAAAGAATCAAATTTGGAAAAATCATGATGGTATTATTATAAAATTGTGTAGTTATAATTATAAAATAATTAGATTCAGCATGTGACCTTTTTCCCAATACTTAATTGGTATTGTGAACATGCAGAACCTCAATCTTTGAATGTACTGTTTTTGGAACATCTAAACTGTTTTGCATCCTTGACAACTTATTTATCTAGAATGCAAATAATCAAAGACAGAAGCCATAACATTACAGGAGAAGGTTTTTTTTTCATTATTTATCATTCGTGCTATTATCAAACAAGTCTGAAAAAAATAAATTGGTCAAAACAAGTTAAATATCAAGAATGTCTTAAAAGATTATTGAAAATTTACTGTTAGAGTAAAATTGCTTAATTATCAGATACAAAATCCTAATACTTTGATTTAAATAAGTCAAAATGTAAAGGATACTAATTTAATTATGAAATATATCGTAAAGGTATGTTTCTTGTAAATTTCCACAAATTATAATAACAAAAAACCACCTCTGAAAATCAGTTATGACAGATCCACATGAAACTGTATAACATTGATCACCTTTCTAAACAGTGTTACTGATGCAGTTATCAGCCGTGAGTCACGTTGCTAACACATGTTGAGTAGCAGACTGGATGCCTATTATGGCGGGAAGTTGATTTGCCCCGTCAGAATAGTTAGTAAGGATTTTTATGAGGATTTGCTGGTTGAAAAAAAAGAGAATTAGTGAAATGGCGTTGTTTTCATGGTATGTGTCTTTGTTTCATTTCACAACCGATAAGGATAGGATTTTCTACAAATTTTTCTGTCTGTGTGACTCAATGTTGATCAGTGTACATTAATGTTGTGGTTGTGACGTCGTTGAAAGATGCGTTCTCTCGAAAACTGGGAGTTTATGACACTGCATCAAAAGAGGGTAGCGTCAAAATAGGGTGTGGGACGATATATTGTTGTGATGTAATTACACAGCACACTTATCACGTGACATAAACTGTGAAATCAGGGACTTTGAAAGTTAAATTTGTTTTGTTGTATTTTGTCCAAAATGGGCAATATTTAGTGAAAATGACCCTTAAAAAATGCCGCGAAGAAAACCTTCATATTTTAGGTCCCAATCTCCTTATTTTATTTTTTATTTAATCTCCCTACATGCCTTATGAAAAGTTGACAGGTATGGTTTTGAATCCTTAATATCTCAAATAAATTAGGTCATATATCGTGGTTAGGAAACCAGTCTCCAGACTGTAAACAAGGGAAGTAACTGCTATTACTCTCTCGATACTGAAGGTATCACGGTACCAATTGTTTTTCCCTAGACCTTAATGTTAACATTTGGTGAAATAAATATTTCTTCTCTATACTTTAGCATGCATGTCACACACTGTCATAGAGAGCAATGTTAGATTGTAAATTTGACAATGATAGAACCAGGTACTCCATTGCATTTAAGAGAGATAACTCTGCTGGAACTAGACAGGGGTAAGAGTTATCCAGTCACAACATACACATTTTCAGTGATGTGTATCACATATTTAAAAAATCATAAAAAATGCAAAACATGATCTACATATGAATTAACATAATCTCACATGTTGCTAAGAGACTCAACTTTTGTTTAAGCCAGACAGAAACTACAACTCTTACATAATACACCAATCACAGCTAGTTTTGTTGTTTATTTCTGAATACAATGTTCCCTACACCGTAAGCTCCACCCCCCCCTGGGATTGCGCAATTGGTACTGTGATACCTGAATTAGGTCCCTGTCGCGGAAAAAAAATTCATCTTATGTGATTTTATTATTTGATTTTTTTTTTAAAAGCAAAAATTTGTTTCGTACAATTCTTTACGGAATGCTGGCAGAATGGGATTGCTCTCTCTCTCTCTCAACAAGAAAACAATAATTATTCCAGGATATGTACATTTTAAAGTTTTTATTCATTAATTTTTAAAAAATTAATTTTTTATTCATTAATTTTTTCTTCGTCTGGCAGCAGATAATAATAATAATAATAATAATACATGTAGCAATAATAATAATAACAATAATATTTTATACTGTTTACAACAGCAACAATTACAGGAACAACAATAGGGACATGTATAGCATGTCTAATGTGTGGAAACAAAAGCAAAGATTCAGATGACATTTTAAATGATTTTTTGTCTCCCTTTTTGTGGAAAAATGCTCATTATTTAAGCATTGGTATTTTACTTAAATATATAATACAGGAAATAAAATCACATTCACTTACTTGACTTTAATCTATGAATAATGGATTTTATTCTTATTATTTAAAGTTTTTGATATTTACCACATTAAACAATTGTAGCATAAATTTAGTAATAATATTAAGTAAAACAAGATGAAATTACTGGAAATTAAGAGATAATCTTCATTTTTTATTTAGGTATTCAGAATATGAGTAAAAATTTATACATTACACAAATGTAGTGATATATAATTACCAAACTCAGTTTTTATGTGTTCAGGTTAGCCAATTCATGCTGCATTTATTTCTTAGTAACACATAAGCTGTTTAAATAAATTTTTATTTTCATTTTGTTTTAACAAACCTAGATGTCTTGTTAACAGATAGGGATGACAGAATGAATTTGAAACACTTTAGAAAGGAACAGTAAGAAATAAGTCATGAATGCAGGAAATTAATGCATCTTGCACGCTAAAAGCTGCAAATCCTAACATATCCATCAGGTCAGGACACTTGCAGAGAAAAAAAGTCCTGATAAATCATCAGAGATCACCACAGCTGATTGAAGGAAAGTTTGTATTTTGATACCTACTGATGAAATATCTTTATCATGAGTTCAGGATATATCGAGATTATTTTAAAGACAAGAAACTGCGGACTATTTCACCAGGATATCTCAGGATGCCACAAGATAGGACTGTGATAATTTTGTTCATATATCTGCCTGAAGATATATTTCTATAGGGGTATAGCATATGAAAGACATTGAATATCATAGTTTTGAAGAAGGGACTTAGGTGGTTTACAAACACAGATCAATTTTATTTATAAAAGCTAGTAATTTATAGTGCATTATATTAGCCGTTTTTAAAAAAAAAAAATCAAATGAAGAACTATTGGTTAAAACATGCTTTTAAATTGTAGCATCTTTCAAATTTTAAATCAGAGTGAAATCAGCCTAACTACAGCAAATTTGTTTCTTCCAGATTGAAATGATTAAGTTTTTATAGCATAACTGCAGTATTGCTTAATTTTTCCAGGTCATGCACATGCATGTAAATTTAGGATGACTGCAGTATGTACTTTCAGTATTAGAGCAGTACATTCTGTGACACTGAATTGTTGTGAAATTATAAAAGTTAAGTAAAACTGCAGCTTGCAAATTCAGCATGACAGCAATTCATCCTGGAAAACAGAATTTTTTTGATATTTTTAAATAAATTTAGCATAACTGCATTATGCATATTCATCACGAAAGCAGTCCATGCTGGAAATGAACATAGGTAAGTGTCTATGCTGCAAATGTACTGCAGTATTGCAGCATAGATGCCGTATTTGTCCAGCATAAGTATTTACTTCACTTTCAAAGCATACTTCATCTCTGTAAGGCATATATCATGCTGAAAGTGACAGCCTGCCGATATAAGCCTTTGTTATTTATATATATCATACAGCTAGAGTCCCAAGCCAATAATGCTGTTTAAGCTATTTGAGGCGTGTAATTATTTGTATTCTTGGAATAATATAATCATTAATTCATGAATGGTTAAATCTAATCTTTTTTATTCCTTCAAGTAACATGGCATATTCAAGTAAATCATATAATTCATGCCAAAAATGAAGTGATTCAATTACTTATTATTAGTCGCTTGTCATTCATTTTATTTAATTATGTTATATTTGTTTAAAGTAGCCATCTAAAAGTGAGTAATTATTAAGTCAAAGTAGTAATAAGGTTGTAAACTTTTCACTAAAATCAAATAAAAAATATTACAAAGTAATTTCTTTCACTGCTTCTAGTAAACTTTTTTTTAAGTAAAACATGTAAGTAATTCTTGCTTGGAAATTGAGAAATCTGATTACTTATTAATAGCTTTAAGTAATTTATTTTACTGAATTAAGTAATATCTGTTAAAGTAAGTACTACCAAGTAAAAACGAGTAATTAGCAAGTAAAAGCTAGTAATCAGGTACTAATTTACTTAAATCAAGTAAAAGCTAGTAATCAGGTAGTAATTTACTTAAATCAAGTAAAAGCTAGTAATCAGGTACTAATTTACTTAAATCAAGTAAAAGCTAGTAATCAGGTACCAATTTACTTAAATCAAGTAAAAGGAAATTACTAAGCAATTTTGTTTTAGTGATAGTGTATGTACTGGTGTTTGTTTAATACTTTTTCCTGGTGCTGGTACTAGTGTTTGTTTAATACTTATTCTTGGTGTTGGCACTGGTGTTTGTTTAATACTTTTTCTTGATGTTGGTACTGGTTTTGGTTTTAGTGTTTGTACCAGTTTTATTGTTCTTCTTTTTGGTGCTGGTCACATTATTTTATTATGATCTGATATAAGTTTCATGTAATAATTCCATTTTGGTTCATCTATATATTTAATACTTATTATCATGAGCATTAGGGTTAGGGTGATGCTCTTCTGAATGGTCTAATTTTCATAGTATTTTAAGAGCTTGTTTACGAAAACTACAACCCCATCCAGGAGGGAATTGCTTTTGCGACGGAGAATCAACAACATTTTCTGAAGTTCTATAAAGTTGCTCATTGCTATATTGGCAGTAGATACAATTTTAATTGGCTTAAGCAAACAAATCTTTCGGTCATTATTATTATTATAATTTGTCATTTGTTAAAGCCGAAAAGGGCGAACAATCGACCATTTCTACTATTTGTCTAATTTGACTATTACAAAGGCTTAACAAATATCGCATTATAATAATAAAAATGGAGAGAAAAATGAATTTAAAATCGAACATAATAAAACATAAATTTAAATTTAATAAAAAATATTGTAGAATGATATAATCTAACCAAATCGAGTATAGAGGAGAAATGTTTATGTAAGATACCCCCAGAAATATTAATATGGACTAATTTGCAAGAACTTAATTTTGGTCATAATAAAATAGATACAAGATTACAAAACATAGGCCAATTAAAATTTTTACAAAAATTACATTTAATAATCAATTAAAAATAATAATGCCAGGCATAGACAACCTCATTTAGAAGTATTTTATTTAGATTATAATAAATTAAAAACAATACCATCAGAAACTGGCCAATTCATTAATTTGAAAATTTTATATTTAGATAATAATCAAATAAAAACAATCCATTTAGAAACAAGTCAATTAATTAATTTACAAAAATGATATTTACATTTTAATCAATTAAAAGCAATACCACCAGGCATAGGCAACATAATTAATTTAGAAGCATTGAATAACAAAATAATAAATTAAGAACAATACGATCAGAAATATGTCAATTAATTAAGTAAAAAAATATTTTGCTAAGTAAAATAAAATAAAATAATACATTTCAGAAATAGACTACTTAATTAAATTAAAACAATTGACTTAAACTTACAATCAATCAAAAATAACACTACTAAGGAACTTAATTAATTTAGAAGTATCTTATTTAAATAATAATCATATGAAAACGATACCATTATAAATTAATGAATTAATGAGAATTTGGAGTGATGAACCAGTTATGATGATATAAAGAAATATTAAGTATATATAATACACATGGAAGATATAGAAAAAAGTTTAATAAAATATGGTCATTTGCCAGCTGAAGAATTATTATCCTAAGCTTAGTTCTTATGTTTATTGTAAGAATTTTAAAACTGAAGCAAACAATGTGGAATCATTTGATAGCAAAGAAACTAATTCCTGTTGTAGTAAAGAAAATATTATATTAAATAGTGATGGCAGACATGTTTGCTTGAAATTTGGTAGTCATCATGAATATATACATTTAAGTGACTATACTGATTATCATAAAAATAAATATAAACTCAAAACCAATCCAAAATCAAACAATAAATATAATATAAAAATAGATAATTATGAAATTACAAAAGGTATTAATCTAAACCGATAAAAAAGAGAAAAAAAAAATACAAAAATGTGTTCATCATGCTGTTGATTTACTTAAACAAAAAGCATTAACAAAATAAAAATAACGATTATATTATTTCTGCTATCTTTAAGCTTCGTACCATCAATATTAATATAACGCAGATAAAAAAAAACAAATTAAAAAAAGTTTGATTCACTGTGTGATAATGTTAGAACACAACGTACAGGTTTTAAAGTTTTATAAATTAAATGTTTTAATGAAATTCTTATATCAATACAGCACGAGGCGTGCTTGTGCAATCTATCATTATTATATCTGATTTCAATTTCATCAATTGTTTCTATTTTGTTAATCTCTGTTTGGGTTAATAAAATATTACCTTTTCCGTCCTTTTTGATAATTAATTTTATTGTGTGGTCCTTATCAGACTCCTTATACACAATTTGTATTTATGATATTTCCTTTTCCTTTAAACAGTTTATTTCTGTATATGCAATGTTCATCCCTTTATATTATATAACTATAAGCAAAAGCAACCAGATGCGGAAATAATCTTTTTATGGGTTGTAAAGGGTGTAACAAAAAAAGAAAAAAAAAAAGTCAGTGCAATAATTGATGATTAAAAACTTATAACATTGTTAGGGGGTCAGGAATTTTTTAAAGAAGTTTACCTTAATTCCAATTAAGTATTCCTAAGAAAGGTCAGTCCGTAGCATTATATATATATATATATATATATATATATATATATATATATATACATATACACTAATATTGACCGATATTGCATCCTTTCGCCTGGGAGGAGGAAAGGAAAAAGCTCGGTTAATGTAAAAAACAAATTGTGAAATTGACTGATGGAAAACAGAAATTGAGCAAATATAGAAACTGTGAGGATGTATCCATTATTTATTATTCAAGTAATTTTTCTCCTGAACAGTTTGTATTTGAAGGAGACATAGAAGAGGTTGGAGAAAATATCATTTTTTCCTGAGACGTTTAAAAAATTAAGTGATGTACGACTGTAGTATAGAAAAAAAACAACAAGGCGCTATACTATTAAATAAAGGATATTACACCATAATGTTTGGAATGCAAAGTATTCACGCTATGTTTGCTTCATTAAGAGTTGACGAACTAAGCAAATACACTTGGGTTGTTGAAGAAACGAAACCGCCTGATTTGAAATTACAGCATGATGTATTATCGAAATCAGGCGTCATTTTTGGATTGTTTTTTTACCAGATGAAATCAACAATATTCGTGTGTTAGTTGGCGGTACATTTAAAATGGATTCAACCTTTTTTGTGTTTGGGTTTTCATTTCAATATAACATAATAAAAGAGAACATAATAATATAAATGTTAATTAATGGTGCAGAAAGCACAACATATTTACAGGATTATTTATCACGATTCTGTTCTGCTAATAGGAAAGGTTGTATGTTATATGGTAATGCAAGTACGGTGGTGATTGAAGGTTGTGCTTTTTAAGTGCAATACCTGCTATACATGTTTTTTGTGAGCATAATAGCTGTTACTTCAGTTATAGAATCTGCATCAATAGCAGTTCTGAAATTGGATGGAGAAAAAAAATCAAAACTTAAATTTTATCATTGGTATATGAAACAATTACTGACTTATCCAAAAATCAAATAATGATTTTGATAGCAAAGCAGTAATAACAAATGTCTTTTTGATAAGATCAAAGAATTTCAGTCTTCAGAAAATTATTTAGAACCATTGGAAAGGTACCTTAAACGTTAGAAATTAAATAATTATGAAGATCAACCTTAAATTATTTTATATAATAGATATATATAATAGACATATATATAATGGAAATATAAAAAATTTGATGTTGAACAATCTACAAAGACAAAACACCATTTTCTTTTACCTGATTGTCATTATCTTATCGTTGGAAGCGCAGGTAAGGGGAAAACATATTTATTTAATAAACCTATTACTTAAATATCTTAACTGCGATGAAATCACTTTATGTATTATCAATAATACACAAGCAAAATATACCATGTTGCAAGAACTCTTTGATAGTATACAAAATGAAACAGGTCCAAAAATCATTTCTATACTCGCAACTGAAGATGTTATTCCTATAGAAGAATTGGATAGCGACACAAAAAATAATCACGTTTGATGATATATAATTTGAGAATACTAGTATGAATAAAATTAAAGAATACTTTAGCTCGAGTCCTAATAAAAATTCTAACTGGCTATATATTTTACTTAGTCATATGATGATATGCCTCAATACGAAATGTTTTGTACTTTCTGATGGATTGAATAATAAAAACATATGACAATTTCAGATGATCATTGTTCCGGTGATGTCAATTAGCAATGCTAAATCAATATATATAAAGAAGGAGCACAAAATCCTTGTAGTGTCATTGTTTTGATAAAACAGTCGTAAATACAACCGAAAAATACAGCAAGGATTTTGACCATTTTTATATTAGTGGTTAATGAGGAATGCTGTTGCTGTTGATATTATTTTGACATTATTAAACATTATTTTGAGATCATATTCTTTTAATTATTTTATGTGCGGTAAAATAATATATTATTATCACATAATTTTACATTATATAGTATTATATAACAGAATACTATAAATTAGTAGTTTTGACAACGTTTAGTCTGTGAAGAAAATAAAACAATTGTTGAAAAATGGTTGGCAAACTGTGAAATCTTAAAGAAGGAATTATTTAGGTAAGCAACAATTTTATGAGGATATAGCTAAGTCTTTAGCAGTGCCCATTGTGGAAAACTACAAGAAGAGATACAAAAACAAGACCAGATAATGGAAAAATTAGTAAGAATTTTCACAAATCATGGGCGCTCCCCCAAAAGAACATAATGAAGTGACACTGGATTTTAGGTTGATATAAGCTAGTCCCACCATTTGAAAATAATCTGTAAATGCAAGCAAAGGCAAAAACAAACCCAAATATCAATTAGACCTTTATAAGGAGAAACTAAAAATCTTTAATGGCAACAAAAAAGCTTTTCTTGTTACTAAAACTTTTTCAAAGAAAGGACGTGGCATGAACATTGAACTAGAACACGATAATGACCCAGATATGAAATTAAATTATCTAGATCCTACAAACTAACTAAAAAATCATTTTTTGATAAATTATATACTGATCCAAAAAATTAATTGAACTAAAAATATATGCTTTCTGTGATACTAAACGTGTGTTATCTCGTAGAATATATTATGATTTGATTACAAAAAGATTTAATGCCCCCCCCCCCCAGCATTACAGTGATAGTTCATTAAAAATCTAATACAATTCATCGGATATCCACAAAATGAAAGATAATAAAAAAAATCAAAAAAGCAAGTTGTGATAATATTATATTCTTTGGTAGCGGAAAAGGTGATATAATTAATATTATTCTAACTAAAACACAGTTACAAAAGCTTATGAATGCGATCAAGTGAAATTATGATTTTGAATATAAAGTATAAAAAAAAATATGCTAAAACAAGGTGGTTTTATCTTTTCCCTTATTATACCTTTTGTCAAATCTCGTTCTCCAAAGATATTAGGAAACATGCACAGGTGGTATACATCAATAGCAACATCAGGTTTTGGTTTATTTAAAAGAATAGTTCTGAAGAAAATGATTTTAATATAATATAATAATATGATATGCCATACATTGAATTTGGATTGAGTTTAAGTCAACACCAAAGATAAAACAAAATAAAAGAATATACACAAAAAAGACAACCTCTAGATATAAGACCTGATAAAAACCAGTTACACGGTTCAGATAAACTGATATTACCAAACAATGCAAATCAAAACAATCACAAAAGCAAAAACTAAAGCCCATGGTGTAGATATAAAATTGTCACAAGTAGAATTAAAAAAACAAGGTGGGTCTCTTGTTCCTCCACTTGCTGGGGCTGCAGGTTCTATTCTTCCTGCTCTTTTAGGAAATCTTTTCGAAAAGGTTTAGCATTGTCAGAAACAAGAGGAAAAGGTCTTATTTTACCAGTAACACCAATCATAAAAAGTAATAAAATATGTCAGTAATATTCAAATTGAAACGATTATGAACAGAAATAACAAGAGAAATTGTTCAAACAAAATAAGACAAGATTTAAGTATTAAAGTTAATTTAGAAGACTTTCCTAAACGAAATGGTACACAATTGCTATTTATAATGATCCCAGCAGTCAAAACATATTTTGATTAATTTGGGCTGCCTCCACCTGATATTAATAATAAATATATGAGTAGTAAGCAAACTGTTTACAACTCTTCTCAATTACAACATGTGAATAGTGTGGTTTTTATTATGTATAGTATGTATAGTATATCATACACAGATAATGAGGGGAAAATCCAATGTATATTTTGCTATATTTTGAACAAAAATCTGCTCATTTTAATGAGCGGCTAATAAAGCATATGCACAAACAATATAGCATAATTATATATTACATAAAACCATATTGTTTGATGTACGGAAAACAAATTGACACAGATTATATGGTTTTTAGCCAGATAAAGAATAATTAAAGAATTATTAAAGGAGCATGTTCAATATGTGGAACAAGAAAAACAAAATTTTTACCATTAAAAACAGGCGGTAATATAAAGATACATGCAAAACTCTTACTTTTATTACCAAAACAAGGTATAATATTACCAGGTTACCGATATTGTGGACCTGGAAACCCCCTAGTTAATGAACCACTTGTTAATAAATTCGAAGTTATATGTGAAAAACATGATCATTGTTATAGTAGTTCCCCTAAAACACATTGTGATAAAGTAATGCTTAATGAATTAGATAGTCATAAAGTATAAAACATAATGATGTTAAATTTCTATAAAAATGTCAAAATACTTCTGTCTCACAGGGTGGAAATCGACACACTTGAAAAGAATGTGCTCCACTGTCTGGCATGGTATGCTTTCCGGTCGAGGTTCACCCTTTAGGAGATATGCACGAGTCAGGTATGTGTGTCTGATACGTGGTCTGCACAATACCACATCATCTCTCCGATTTGTTCCATACGGGGGATACTACTCACTAATAGTGGGTTTGATGTTCTTAAGTTTGTGGAGTTTTCATTTCACATCTTTTGGCAAGTATGACAAACCTGCTGATTTATACAATATTTGAAGTCAGTATATGGAATCTTCGATTCGGAGACGGGTGGCTGCTTGGCAGCTTTGGCTGCTTTATCTGCCCTTTCATTGCCCTTTAGACCAATATGACTAGACGGCCAACAGTACAGAATACTTGTCCCAGATTGTATAAGAACATCATGTTTCTGTAATATCTGGGATATTAGTGGGTTGACAGATTTAAGATTCGACAAGTATTTCAATTTGGAAAGGAATCCGAAAAGATGATGAAATTTTGTTTTTGTTGTCGAGAGCTTTCAATGTAGTTCAAAGCTTTGAGTATGGCTGTACTTTCTGCAATACAGACTGAGGTTTTATCCAGTAACTGGCTGGAGATGGTGCCATTGGGTGTTGCAATGGTAGTTCCAACTTTGTCTCCATCTTTCTAACCATCTGTACACGGTGACGTATTGCTATGATTGGAGGCACAGATTTAATTGAATTTACTCTGAAAAAAAGGAGTGGATTTGTTGAGGACTTTTTGAATTCGCCAAGGTCAAATATTATTTTGGGATATTTTCATAACCACGGTGGTGATTTGGGAACACATAATTTTACAATAATTCCATCACTGAATATTGCTGTTTCTAACTGAGGACGAATTTGTATGCCAAAAGGTGCAATGGTTTCTGAACAAATACTATTTGGTATTTGAACCTAAACACTACATTATATGCAGGTTAGATGGATTAGAAGATAATTTGGTAGCATACTGAAAAGCAAACTTCATTTGTCTGAAATAAAGTGGTAGTTCATTTGTCTCAATATAGAGACTTTCTGAAGGGGAAGTTCTAAATACACCCAGACAGAGTCTAAGTCCCTGATTGTGTATCGGATCAAACATCTGCAGGTAAGATTTACAAGCTGATCCATGCACAATCGAGCCATTGTCAAGTTTCGATCTTACTAATGACCTGTATAATCAGAACAAGACCTTCCGATATGCACCCCAACCTGTGTTTGTCACAAGAGTTTTATGACATTTGTGCCTTGTGTAAGAAGAGAAATATTTTAATTTTCTATGATCTCGCAGAATCCCATGGCGAAAAGTGGCAGGATACTGAAAACAAGATCAAAAGTTATATTAAGGAGGAGCTGGGGATATATTATTTCGGTGTATCAGTGTAGAGGGGCCATAGACTGCACAGTGTAGAGTCACCTAGACTAGATATCATTACGTTTACCCCGTACAAGAACAATGAATTTGTTTACGAAACCTACAGAGGAAAACAAGGAGAGTCCAGACAAGTTCAAAGGACAGAGAATGAAACAGAAAATGACCCAACACATTCTGAAAATGTAACTGTTAATGAGAGACGCTGAAAGACTGAAATGCGCATCATCGAGAATTTCCACTCCGTGTGCGAGAAGAATGAGAAATCTTTTCAAACCTTTCACACTGGACTACACCAGACAAGATGCGTAGCATATTTGAAGCTTGATAAACTGGTAAGAACATTAAGAAACCAGTGGTGTTACGACTAGGGGTAATGTAACAAAAGAAAAGACTCAAACAAGCTTTCAAGATTTAAAACACAAATATTTAATTTTCTAAAATATAATAATATTTCAACAAACAAAGTGAAAGAATTAAAAATAACTTACAGTATAGAATATCCTTAAAAGTCCTAAATTGTTCTAAAGTTCACTAATCCGGCAGTTAATCCAAATTATTCCGAATGGAGAATATTTCGAATGAAAACACCACTGTGCTGATGTACTAACAATAATCAGTTATATCCAAATATTATTAATTTCAAATAATCCTTGTGAACATGGAATATCACACAAGTTCTAAAAATGTTTCCGATAATTCCAACGGAGCTGAATAATTCTTCAAGTTTAAGTAGCAGTACTAAATCCAAAATGTAATATATAATAATATCTCTGAAGCAGAATACCACACACAAAATGAACCAATCTCGTTTGTGACCTCTCAGGATGACGAACTATATAGAAGAATGACGAACGCTGCGATCACATCTTATTATAATGATCTTAATCTAACTTCTGGTCAACAAAATGAATAATTCCTGAATTGTGAAATCCAGGTCAGGTCAAGTGTAGAATTCGTGTGCTGATTCACGTGACACGACTAATGCTTCAAATGAAAATATTGATTTTCCCAGGACCAATGTACTGGGTCACATTGAAATTACCGTATATGTGCACTCTGCAAAACGACACCTATTAGACTATTATACAGAGGTCATAAACTAATAAAACAATACCATTATTTAAAAGAAATGATACATAATTCCGTAACAGTGGCAGTTGGGAATGAATATTGAACTGGCCAATAATGATAACGGTGGTATTTCCCATAACAATATTGTATTGATAATCCCAATATCATTGTAAATAACTTTTCTGGACCTTTAACGGATATAATATTGAATATGTCTGGATTCTAAAAGTGCGCAGATAGTTAATTTGCACACTGTGTTGATAAAAAGGACTTTTACAGTTTCATTTGTAAGTGTGATATATTTAGCTTTATTGAAACATGGGCCAATAATGATACAGAGTACACTCTCAATGGCTATAAGCATTTCGCTAGTCAGAGATAAACATGTTCAAGCAATAAGAAAGTCAGGTGGGTTAGTCATTTTTGTAAAGAACAATGTGGCTGAATTGATAAAAATAAAACACACAGTAGAGTGTACTTCAAGGAATGTCCTATGGTTTATGTTTTCTACATCAAATATTGGTTTAAATTTTGATATAATTTTTTAGTTTTATTTATGTTAAAACCTGAAAAAATCTTCCATACATTCTGAAGAAGAGACTTTATTAATTTCAGAATGTTGAATTGCTCAGATATAAACATAGAATCCAGATTGTTAGTTTGTCATAGGTGAATGTCTAAAAGTTGTGAACCTGATTGTGGTGAATTTGATGATTCATTTGAATTGCTGGAAAATATTTATTATATTCAAGATGTACAAATACCTACTACAAGTAACTTGAATAAACAAGATGTTAATGTTCATGGTTTTAAGCTATTAAATTTGTGGAAATATAAAAATAATAAAATGGACAGTGGTTAGTTTACTTGCATCACGCAAATATATGCTAGTACAATTCATTAGTTTCTATCCGATTGTGATATTATGAATCTAGGTTCAATGTTTTGTTGAGTTTGTCTGAATTTTGCAACGGATACAAAAGCTTAATTACAAATTAGTCAGTGCATAACCAGAACAGATCTGAGGCATCAGTTAAATTTGTATGGAGTTGTGATAAACAATGATAAACAACATGGTTTTCAAATCTATTTATATGAAGAATTTCTCAACTTTACATTTGAAGGTTTTAATCGGATGATAAGTGCATCTGATTTTGATAATGTTCTGAAATTACTGGGACAAACTGTAAATAATGCTGGGATGAAGAAGAAAATTGTAAAAACAGAATGCAATGGGTCTAGTTCAAAACAAAATGTAACAACTACAAAACAGTATTGGTTTGATAGATCACGTGACAATGAAAAAGGATGACTGTTAGAGCGCTGAAACATTTTAAGGCATTCCTAGCTCAGCTCCATTTTTAAAAATATGTGCAAAAAATTAACTTCTGCAAGGAAAAACAACCGCATAAAGAAAGTGCAGGTACAATTAGTAGAGTCATTAGAAAAAAATGATACAAAATCATTTTGAAATCTACTCAATGACAGAGGGAATTTTGGCTCTAACAAAATTACCACTGAAGCGTGGTTTCATCATTTTTTTGGTATTTGAAACATTGTCACATTGTGATGTAACTGATAAAGATTTTGAAAATGAAGTTCTAGATAGGGAAATACATGTAGATAAAATCAAAGAAGCTATTATATAATTAAAATCTGGAAATCAGAAGGTATTGATGGTATTTAATTAATTAGGAGTTCTCAATTTTATCTCACCTCACATGTATGTTTGATGCTAGATTTGAAGTTTTTGTTATCGATCCTAATGACGATAATGGAATGGTCTGAAGTAAGCAAATTAATTGGTAACTAGGAGGCAAGTTTTAAAATAGGTAATATCACCACAGACAGTATATTTGTTCTTCACATGCTTATTTGAAAATATGTCAGGAAATGTCATAGTAGATTTTATTGCAGATTTGTAGATTTTGAAAAAGCTCCAGACAGAATCAATAGGGTAGCCTTGTGGTTTAAATTTCAAAACCTTCAAATGAGGAGCAAAATGTTAAACATAACTACTAATATAGTACAGCCTGTGTTAGGGCTCATAATATATTGGCTGGTACTTTTAACTGTTCTTTTAGTGTCTGTCAAGGTTGTATTCTTTCACCAATACTTTTGCACTATATGACTTACAAAACGTTTTGATTCATGGTTTAGACATAGATGGTCTGTCAAAACTGTTTTGTTGTATGCTGACGATGTAGTAACTTTTGTTTACAAAACGCATCCAAATGCAGCAATACTTGAGAACAATTTATAATGGTGTCACATCAATAACCCTTTACCTTGGAGCATCTCTTTTGCTGTGTAGGCTGTCAATATACAAGCAGTGTACTATAAAATGAAATTTATACGAGTGTTGTATATCTGAGTTAAACATACATTTTAACCTTGTTTACCGTTTTAGACCATATCTGTAGATAGGTTTAAGAGTAAAATCTGATCTTTATAGTAATTTTGTATAATTATTTTTCACAGAATAGTTTTTTATATGCTATAAAATCTTGATAGAACTCACTCCCCATCAAGTCAGTGAAGCTGTGTGACCATCCGTAGCTGAGCTTTCTCAACCTCTAAATCTACAGGTTCGTAATCTCCGTCTGTATCACTAAATCATCCGAATTTGATAAATTATCAAAAATCAGTGTTGCCTACATCAATAAAGGTACCTAGATCTGACTTACTGAAGGGTTCATAGTCATAATTCTAATCATCCAAACTCAAGCAAGTGCTGAATGAAACCCCGAGGCCTCCATTTGGGAGAGTAGAGAATCATACCCAATTACTTTAAATTGCAGATTACAATAAATTGTTGATTACAACTATATCTTAAATAGCAACCGCGTGATGTGATATAATGGTCGTTTACCTCAATGCCTGTAGTTTATAATAGGGTGTTTTCCCTGAAGGTGGTGCTACAAAAACCAGCTAAAATGGCTGATGTTTAATGTAGGCGTCAAAACATGCTTCCATGAGGATGGTGCACAGGCGTCCTAACACACTTGCAGGTGAATCAGATGGATGTGTAAAATAGTGCTTCCATGAGAATGGGGTAGAGGCATCCAAATGCGCTTATATGAGGTAATGGGTTAAGTATTCTCATAAGAACAATTTATAGTGGTTTTACATCATTAAATACTCTTATTTTGTATTTCAATGCACTATCAGGACTCAGTCTTGGTGGTACCATATATACTTGGTTTTAAGTTGAGTCAAAATGCAAACAACATAGACTGATCTGCTGTTGCATAATGCACTGGCAGATCAGGGTTTATGTTGCTATTCTATTGATTACTCCTAACAAACTGCATAGACCCAGATCAGAAGGCACATTATGCGATGGAAGATCTGGGTCTGTGCAGTTTACATTTGTGCTCAATTTACAAGCGAGTATATACAGTACATCACTCTGAAAAGACTCCCTTACTTATAACACATCACTTTTATGGCATCAATGTACAGTGTTATAATGAGGGAGTACTGTGCAGTAAATACTAACTTACCCAAACCTAACTTATCAAATTATTGGGTTATCCAAACCAGAAGATTTGGTATAATCCAAGTTTGTAAATCCCAACTATAATACCTGTGATACTTTCAAAGTACAAACTGTGAAATTTGAGAAAATATTATGTGAGATTTGAGTTATATCTGTCAGATCTGACTTTTTCCATAGGTCATCCATGTGTATTGATGCAAAATGCAAACTAATCGTCCTTTGGGTTTACTTTTATCATATATTAATAAACAGTAGATTGTATGGAAAATGCACTAGATCAAAACTGAAATGATCCCCATTTCATTTCAACTTTAAATTTATTAAAGCTTCATTTAATTATTAAAACACTTGCAAGGTATGGTCTTTTGGTTAATTAGAATGTTTTTCTTGTCCCTCCAAGAGTTTGGATTAACAAGATCATACAATACCTAGAGAGTTTATTGTACACATGTGGATTGCATCAACTGCATTATTGACAGAAAAATCATATCATCTCCATGCAGTCAGAGTGTACCATTTTAAGTGACGTAAAATGTGACATTAATGTGTGACCTCAGATCAGAAAGATTAACTTTGACTGTGGGGACAAATATTGTCAGTGAAACAAATTATCAATTTGCTTTTTAGAAAGAGATAGAGAGGAAATTGACATGTTGCAATGTGATAAGGGCTTTAATGAAATTAGCTTTTGAAAGAGTGTCATGTTAGTAACCACTTATCATTTGGCAAAAATGAAGCAAGAAGTGAAAAATAAAAACAAATTTAAATTCAATAAATGTAAATTTTAATTCAAAGTATGCTTTACTACAACCAAAACTTTGTGTATTGGCTCTAAAGTATGCCTTACCACAATCACAAGCTATTTGTGTATTTGTTCAAATGAAATGTTTCTTCTATAAAAGTGAGACTATATATGAACATGAAAAGTTTTTCTCACTTTTGCAAGTTTAGGAAATGAAATTAGAAAATATTAATGACAGATAGAAAGAAATTCCAAGAAATCAATGGATAATTAAAATCTCAAGTATGTTAAAATCTACATTCTGTCCTCCACACTTACATAATATGCAGTAAAAACAATAACTTTCAACTTCCAAGTAAACAAGATGGCCAAGCCTGCATGTCAAGCCTATGATCAAAAACCATGTGACCTTGACCTCAAGGTCAAAAGGCTGATGAGGCATGTGACAGAGTGTATGGTCTTAGCTTTATAATGATTCATCCAATGTAGGGGCACCAGTTGGCAGAGTGGTCTAGGGCGCTTGCTTTTACAGATCACTTGTACATCTTACCTCTGTTCGCATGGGTTCAAGTGTTGGCTTGGCTAACGTGGTATGTGAGAAAGCTTCCTGTGGGTTGGTGGTTCTTTCTGCGGTCTTCCCGGGTTCTTCTTCCACCCAAAAATATACTGGCTGCCATGTATTGCCTATCATGTGCTGAAAAATGGCATTAGACCCACAAACCAAACCAAACCAATCATCCATGTATGAACAAAATCCAACATAAGGTTTAGAAAATATAAGCAAATGGAAAAACTTTAATTAAAACCTCAACACAAATTTTCTAGAACTGTGATCTTGACCCCAAGGTCATGGGACGAGGGAATGTGTCATAGATAGAATGGTCTTAGCCTCATAATGATTACTGCCAAGTATGAAGACAAACTACAAAGGGACTTCGGAAATATTAGCAAATGAAACAATTTTAACCAGAATCTATGACTGGGACCTGATTACAAGGTAAAAGGGGCAAGCGAGCATGTCGTAGAAAGAATCGTCTTACTTTTATAATGATTCATGCCAAGCATGATGAGAACCTATTAAGGTTTAGGAAATGTATGCAAATAACAAACTTTAACCAAAACCTTAACAAACTGTTGACATCACCATCAGAAAAGTGTTAGATTTCGCTTCCCATTAACATGGGTTCAACAAAAAATTTCATTACCCCATTTTTTTTCTGGTGTAAAAAAAAAGCAGTGCAGACATAAAAGCAAAATGAATGTGTATAAAATGTAATGTAAAGCTTGCAAATCATTTTCTGTAAGAGCAGTTCAACTATGTTTCATCTTCTTGGCAATTGGTTCACCCTCATCATGTGACTTGTCAAGTGATGGATCATGTGATTGTGAGGCATTGGATTTTCCCTTGGACAGCCAGTTCATCATCATGTTACTGGTAGCAGATTTCTTTGGCTTACTGTAGAGTTAAAAAATGACAAGCATATAAATAATTCATGAATTCAACTCATTTTAGTGACAAAATTTCAATCACTCATGTTTCCAAACAAGGAATACATTAAAATTATTACATTTCTACATAGCAAAGGCACCATGTATTCATTTCAAACCTTTATAATGAAAAAGTTGAACTATCATTACTGACCAGAATAGTCAAACACTAATCATGAAAAGGTAGAATTATGATTACTGACCAGAACAGTCAAATTCTAATCATGAAAAAGGTAGAATTATGATTACTGACCAGAATAGTCAAATTCTAATCATGAAAAAGGTAGAACTATGATTACCGACCAAAATAGTCAAATTCTAATCATGAAAAAGGTAGAACTATAATTACTGACCAGAATAGTCAAATTCAAATCATGAAAAGGGTAGAACTATGATTACTGACCAGAATAGTCAAATTCTAATCATGAAAATGGTAGAACTATGATTACTGACCAGAATAGTCAAATTCTAATCATGAAAAAGGTAGAACTATGATTTCTGACCAGAATAGTCAAATTAATCATGAATAATAAAGTTGCTGCATGGTTTTCAAGAACAAAAGTAATAGAATTCAACTCAAATGAAAATAAAGTGTGGCAAAAATGAAATAAAAACCTTATCCATCATATACAAGTTTATTTTAAAAAGTTCACCCAAAATACGTAACTGTCTTTTCAGCATTCAAAAGTCAATTTTTTCCTAGGTGCACCAGTTACATAATATCTGGGTGAACAACTTTAAATTTTACATGCACTCTAAGATATACATTCTTGAAGCATTGCTGAGAGTAAACGACTCATAATTTTACTGATAATTAAAACTAAACAAAAGTGCAGTGAATGGCACATTTTATGTCTGCCCCATGTTTAATAGTCCTCTATGTAGTGTCCCATGTTTAATAGTCCCCTATGTAGTGTCCCATGTTTAATAGTCCCCTATGTAGTGCCCCATGTTTAATAGTCCCCTATGTAGTGTCCCATGTTTAATAGTCCCCTATGTAGTGTCCCATGTTTAACAGTCCCCTATGTAGGAACTAGTAAGGCATGGTTGACTCGAAGATCATTGACCAATGGGTCTCAATGGCCTGGACCTTTGGTCAAGGAATGCAGCCATGAACATGTTACTGTGCAGAAATGATTAGTTCCTTTTAAGACTGATCATGACCATGACCTCTGACCTCTAGAACTCCAAATCTACTGGTTGCTTTATTACTTTAAGCACAAGCCATCAACAAAATATGGTCAAGGAACTTATTCTAGAATAAACCAATTTTTTCTAGTAAAATGTTTCTTCGATGATATTTACCTGATCATAATACCTTAGGGTAACTACTACTACCTCAAAAATCCAGCCCTCCCCGTCTAACACTTTTTAGCTAAGAAGCTAAAAGTTGTCTGTCCACATAGGTGGCTATTGAGTGATCTCCTCTTGATACAATGATTGGAACCAAATCCTGTGAATAGTTCAGTTATTACTGGAGCATAGTGCATGCTTTATCTATTTATGCAACTGTGGGGAGGCTGGGAGGGTATTTTAATTCGGTAAGTATTATCGAAGGAATATATTTTACTATAAAAAATTGGTCTCTTCTTCAAATATGTTACCCAATCATAATACCTTAGGAGAACGGGTAAGAGGTGGTGGGAGTTACATCTCCTTACCCTGGAGAGGCCACCTCCAGTCCCCTAAAGTATGTGAGGTAGCTCCTAGATAATAAGATGGCTGGAGAATAGACTCCTTATGCTGGGGAGTGACTTCTGAAAGGGAAAATATTTCCTTCCACAATCCAGCAAAGTCGTGAAGCTGCGTCCTTAGGAAGCTGCCGAATGACCAGGCAAGGTAACCTGTTGTGCCACATCGATAGGCACCACCAGGTCTAGCTGAACCTTTTGGGATGAAAGACCGAGGTAAAACCTAGAGAAAGTGGACTCTGATCTCCATTACATGGATTGTATGATTTCAGCTACGGAACAGTTTCACTGGAATGCAATGCTTGTTGCGCCCGACTTAATTTCATGAGCCAAGATGCATAGCAATTTCATTTGATCTTGGGTTAATTCCCAATATGCGCAGAGGATAACCCATTTTATCCAGGACTAAAGTGCCTGCAATGATATGTTGTCCTTTCCCTCTTTGAGAGGTAAGAAGAGGCGGCTCGGTCCTTTTCAGGTACCACTTCAGAGCTCTCTCTGGGTCCTGTAGACAACCTCGAGATGAAGTGTCCCGAGTAGACAGGGGTTTTACAATGGAAGCCTGATTTCGCATGAGCAGGAGTCTGTTCCTGGCAATGAAAGCAGTGGCCATCATGAGCAACACCCATCCGATTGGAACTGTAAGAATGCATTTTGCTGATTATGCCTGCCATAGCTGGTGTGAGAAAGAAGCAGGTCTTATATGTGAGGTGAACCAATTAAGCCCTCGAGTGTGGTTCAAATGGTGTCTTATTCAACCAGGTTAGTACCCATGATAGATTCCACTTTGGGCAGAGAGCCAACGCCTTTGGATGTGTGAAATTGAAATCTGCCTGAAGATCATATAGGTCTTTGTTTTGTCCAACATCCTCTCTTCCATCAGTGATGCTGCCAGGATTATACCTAAAGGGGGGAGCTCCCCCCTTGAAACCAAAATAAGGGGGGTATAGAAATAAACCAAAATAAGGGGGGAATAGAAATAAAATCAGGGGGAGGGGAAAATGGCCATAGTTCAGTATTTACCTAACACATAATTATCCATCTCTTTCTTTCTTCGTGCTCTATTGAAATCTAAATCCTCAAAAGATGTCTTAATATGCTGATCATTTCTGAGCTTAACTTGTGCCTTATCTGTGCATGAATATTGTTCTGTGCTAATAACCCTCTTTCACATATGCATAGCTAGCTAAGCCAGCTTGAACAAATTGGCAAAATGTTCTTTATGGTTGTTATGTACAATTTTCAGCAGGTCAGAGGTATTGTCTCTTAGATATCTCTGTTCCAAATAATATTTTTCACTAACAAGAGCTCTGCCAAAGTTTCACTTTCTTGAATCAGTGCTTTGCTGACTACTACATGTATGCCAAATTTCTGATCTGTTCCACAATTTTGTATTAGGATTTTAAGTCCATCAATGCCAAAGTCAGCTTGTTCAGACAGAGTTATTCTGATTAAAAATAAATATCCTTACATTTTAATTTCTTTTTACATTTTTATTTATACAATATATCTTAACCCTTAGAGTGCTATATAATTTTGTACCACAAGATCCCTCAAGACAGAATTGTTTGAGAAAAGAAATGAAAAATTGCACTCTACTGTTATATTTTGTTTGTACTTTAATTAGGCTTAGTATTCTGCCTCTTTTGACATTTAATTTCGAAGGACCGCTTAATAGGGGGTTGACCGGCATACCGTCTGTTTTTGTCCATCCATCATGTACATCAGACTCGTATTCAACATCATTTTCTGGTTCAAAATTACTCACTGGTATTTCCAGTAACACTTTCCGGGCTCCAATAATCTCATATACTTCATAACTTAAAAAATCATTGTCATCATCACTATCATCGGCCAGTATTTGCCAAACGAAATCGTCATCTGAAGATGAACCATGTTGCGAGTCAGCCATTTTAGATTTGTTAGGGGCCCTTACTCAAAACACGCATTTGTAAAACTTCCTTCATGAATGCAAGGTTAAAACTCGACAATGCTTGTTCCAGGGCCCAATATGCCAATCAAATTTAGTTTAACAGCTGTTCATATCAAGCTGAACGATGTATAAACAGTTGCCTATCGGAAAAAAGACCAATAACGCGATTTATGCCCTGAAAAGCACATTAAGGGTTAACAGTTAAATAAAAATTGTGTACTGCACAGAATACATTTTTATATGCGCGACTTTAAACTAATTTGCAGGAGTTCTCGTGCATCACTGCTTTCCAAGTGCGCGAATTTGTACAAATTTTGCACAATGCGCGCCCTGGCAGCATCTCTGTTCCATGATGACCCAGCATGTCAGAGATTGTGGAATGGTAGCCTTTTTGCATCATGATCGGCGCAAACTGTTCTCATTAAAGAGCCACATTAGGAAGTTAGCTATTTGAGGTATTGATGCACTCAGCAGTGCAATGTGTTCTTGCTCACACCATTGTGTGAAAATTCTCCATTTTCCTTTGTACACTTTCAAAGTGGAGAGCCTACTCACTTGAGCAATTTTCTCCGCCACTTGTGAGAAAATTGTTTGTTCTTGAGGACTTGTTTAATATGATCCAGATGTGCGTGTTTAACTCATTACCCTGGAAATGCCACCTCCAGTCCCCTAAAGTATGTGAGTTACCTCCTAGATAATAACATGGCAATAATAGACTCCTTATGCTGGGGAGTGACTTCTGAAAGGGAAAAATTTTCCCTCCCATTGCATTGAGCAAACCCAGTAGGCGACGGAATTCTCAGGCTGAGAGACTGTCCTGTGTAAGCAATGAAACCACCATTGCACTGATTTTCAATGCTTGTTTTTGAGTGAGACATACTCAGTATACCTGTCTTTTGAATGCCACACCTATATGGACAAAATGTTGAGTTGGTATGAGGTTGGCTTTCTCCTTGTTGACATGGAATCCAAGGCTGAGAAGTCAAGGAACAAGGCATATCGTGTTTTGCTCCAAAATATAGCTCATCTGATGTGTTTGCAGAATGTCGTCCAGGTAGTTTGATGTTGCTACCATGGAGGTGGTCCTGACATGGGCCATGATCCTGTCCATCAGATGTGTGAATACCCAGGGACTGATTTCTTGCTTCAGAGTGGTTGCTTTGAAGAATAGGGGCCTTCCCCTCACCATGATAGCTGACAAGGGCGGTGTAAAAACAATCTCATTTTTGCTATAATGAGGCAGGCTTGGAGAGAAATGCAGGTGAAAATGATCACCTTCTCTCTGCCTCTTGTCCACTTTCGTTCTTGAGAACTGTGGTCTTCTCTGGTTGTCGGGTTGGTAGGACTACTTGCCTGTGCGCTGTGTCTTAGGAGAGTCCTTTTGATCCTTTTGTTGATTTCCCTGAAAGTCACTCCTCCATGGCTGAGGCCGTGTTTGAGGGAAATTGGTCACTTTGGTGGCTTTTTTTTGGATTTCCTCAATCTGGCCACTGAAGAGGAAATTAGACGATAATGACTGCATTCGTAACTTGTCTTTATGGTGATTGTTAAAAAAGGCGGAGGTGGAGAACAGTGTATCTGTTTCCACCAGTTGTAAGTTAGTAGCTACTGTTACGACACTGTACCACATGTGTCCTGTGGGATTCGGGGTGGGAAATGATAAGCTGTTTTCATTTTATTGGAATATAGCCACTGATACCTAATCCAACCTAGAACCCACTGTCACAACATTTCACACCAACTGCTGTGTGTCTTTGAAAGACTTTCAGTACATGCGTACAGAATATGGTTTTGTCATCCCCAATGCTGCAATGTCTTGGTTGATTGCCATGTATCCATATGAAAAACTGGATTGTGGGTCTTATAGAACGTCCTACTAAAGTTTGAGGGATGGCATAGCTGTGAGTGAAAGAGTCGGTAGACATTCGGGTCCTGTAATTGTTGATGTAAACAGCCCAAAAGGTCAGTAATTCTACCAGATTGTGGAAGCATTTTAAACACCGGTTCATCCTTTTTAATCAACAAGTGAACAGATGCCGGAACTTTAGTCCAGGTTGTTGATGGGGAATAAGCAGAAGGACAAACTCTGGTGGAGGCAAGTGAAGAATTCCTCAATTGAAGCCCAGAAGGAAGAGTCTTCTCTCATCATAGTGAGATTTAACAAAGACGAGGGAGTTTGAGAGCAGGTTTCTTATTCATCTCGGTATAAATGTGGCAATGCTGATGTCTCTGTGCTATCTGCAATGTAGCTGAAGAACAATGCTGAAGGTGGTGGCTCACCATGCTTGCAGAACATCCTGATTGGGATATAGTTACATCCAAATGATCACTAAGTAAATGCTCCCTTAGAGTGTCAAAGGCTTGAGAATAAAGTGAATCAACATCCCATGTGTACTGAGACACAAAGCTGGTTACGCTGATTTGTGAGAGTGCCTGTATGATGTAGGTTCAGCAAAATGGACAAAGACCTTTCGTCTTTTGACTTACAATGTACCATCAACTGTGGTGGTGATCCACTGCGATCAGAGCCATATGGCAGAATCCAGTCATGATGAAACAGGGCCATCTTAATTGGCATGATGTTTTCCAGTTCGTTAAGTTGGGACAGGGTACAGTATATTTGATCCACGTAACTGGTCTGTTATTCTAAAGTGCAAGACAGTAACTGAGGTGGTTTGTTTTTATCTTTATCTCGCTTGATTGCAGGTAATAAAGGCGATTGGTTGCCGAACCCTTGCGGTAATCAGCCTACTGGTTCTGGCAAGAAAGGTTTATCATGATGAGGTGGTGAGGGAGGAGCCATAGCTGTCACTGACCATGATAGCTTGGATCGCTTTGTGATTGATGAACCTTGTGGATTGCAATACCTGTCACAAAGTAAATAATTCACCAAAGTGACATCAGCTTGTATACTGATTGCATCTTCATCCCGAAAAGGTCACTTCTGGGCCTTCCCTTTTTGTGCCTCCAATACTGCAGTCCATTGACTTTCTGTCCACTAGGCGCATATCTAACATGTATTCAGATTGGCAACTGGAACAAGCTACAGACATATAGGATGGTTGTCATTCCCATGTTTCCAATGTTTACATAACTTACATATGGCCTTGCCCATGGTTTAAATCTGTAAGACAGAAAAAAAGCAGACAATATAGACAAGTGTATCCCAGCACGTATCCTGCTTTATGAACTCAGGGAGTGAACGTACAGAGCTACACACTATGTGGCAATTTACCTGTGAGAAATGCGCATGTGGTATTGAAGTGTCACTATTAATACTTACAAAGTGGACCTATAATTATCAATTCTAATACAAAGTTACCTGTAGGAAATGCCAATTGACTGCCTATACAAGTAAATCACCAAAGTGTCACTTATAATAACAACAAAGTGGTCGCTATGACTCGATTATGTATAGAAAACTTACCTGTATCTGACAACAGCAGAAATTATACAGCAATTTTATTCAAGTTTTCTATAGCACACACAATACCTGCACATAAAATACAGCTACAGCAATGTGAGGGAATGCACTAGCAACCTGTGCAGGTATGTACAAGGGTGCCTAAGTGTGAGAGGATGGGAAAGTTATTAACTCTAAAAAGACAGAAAACTTTGTTGTTGAAAGAAAGGAGCAAAAACAGTGGGAAAATTATTGATGGAGTATACTTCCCTTCATAGAGAAAACTTAAAGGTAGAAAAACTTCCAGAATACTTGTATGGATTGCAAGGCCTCTCTGTCTGTTGAAAGCATGCTACTCTACACAAGCAGAAGTAATAACTGAAGTATTCACAGGATTTGGCTCTAAAACCTGTATCAAGGCGAGATCACTCTAACTGCCACTTATGTGGGCAGACAACCTTTAGCTTCTTAGCTAAAAAGTTTTAGCTGGGGAGGGCTGGATTTGTGAGGTAGTAGAATTTCTCCAAAGGTATTATGATTGGGTAACGTATTTGAAGAAGAAAATCTATTCTGCAAAATCCATTTTTCTATGAGCCACAATGACCTTGAGCTTGACGCTTTGACCCCAAAATCAATAGACTTCTTTTATACCTTAAGTGCAAGCCCTTCACAAAGGTCAAGGTCCATGGCATAGAACTAAAGGTCAAGGTCCATGGCATAGAACTAAAGGTCAAGGTCCATGGCATAGAACTAAAGTTAGTATGCAAAAACCATTTTTCTTCTTTCAATCACAGTAATCTTGACATCTGACTCCAAAATCTAAAAGCTTATTCCTTACCCAAAGTGTAAGCTATCCACAAAGTTTGGAATATGATGTAGAACTAATGTCATTGAGTGGAATTAATTTTTCTTCTTTATGTCAGTGATCTTGCTCTATGACCTTTTGACTCCGAAATCAATAGGTTTCATCCTTCACTCAAATGCAAGTCATCCACAAAGTTTGGTGAAGGGACGTACTAGAGAATTGAAGTTATCATGCAGAATAGGAAAAGCCTATGGACAGATAGGGTCAGAGCATATGGGTTAGGGTTTGGTTAAAAAAATACACATTCGCAGGTACTTAATTTTGTGAATTTCAAATCATTTGTAGTTTTTAAAAAAAGAAGAAGATAAAATACTGATTGTAGATGTACAACTCACTATAAAAGATTATGCCGCCATTCGATTCCACACATTTGTGAGCAAACAGGCTGAATCCCTACTGCAATAATTAAGTTGATTAAGTTATTCATTGCTAACACTTAGTATAAATGTGGAAATTTTAATCAAGGAAAATACCAATATCCTTTTCCATGCATGAACAAGTTAACAATCTTAATTCCACTGCTGTAATCTGTAGTAATTAGGTTTTTCAGTATTTTTAAAGACTGCCAGCAAACAAAAAAATCACAACAATTAGAGATTAGATTCTACAACAAAGCCAATGACAGAAAACCGCTTTCTTCAAATGATCTTTGCCATATAGACCTCTCTCATGATAACTTGCACACAACGGTGTCCAAAACATAGACCACACTATAAGTGAGGGCACCAGCTACGGCGGATCTTGAAAAAATTAAGAAGGGCATGCCATCCATGCTGAACATTGAGAAAATCAGGATGGGGGTGTTACCCGGCTGTTCAATGGCTAAATACTTGCATTATAATTGCATTGGGAATAATTGTCAATAAAGAGCTTTCTCTAATGAAGTTGTTCGCTTTTTGTATAAATTACACCCAACCTCTGAAAGATTGTTAACAACATTACTCCAAGAAGTTTCAACAACCATCACGTGTACATGAAAACATTGTGTATTATGTCACTTCTTTTTGTTGTTGTCGATTCACAACAAAACAAGATTCCTTTCTTTAAAAAAAACTAGAGACATTCACTTCGTGAAACAACCATCAATGTCGAAACTAGATTTTTAAAAATTCTATTAGTAAAATATTGATGCCATGATTTCATTGCAAGTAATAGTTAAACTTCTTCTAATCCTTGAGGAAATCTCTCAGTGCCAATTCAGGAATTTTAAGTTCACTACAAACTCTGGAACTCGCTTCACCATAATGAACTGTATCTGTGAAACAAAGCTTTTTACTCACCAAGTACTCATTTTGCTTGGTTGCCTTGCAATCTTTGATCACATTTGTGAATGAGTAGGCTAATTTAGGGTAGTTTAATTATATCAATTACATAATAATATTTATAACAGTGTTCGACTGATCAAGTGAAACGAGTTGACCTGACACCTGACCATGACTGCTAACTCTTACGCAGTTAGAATTTGAATGCATTTTCACTTTTCTTTTATTCCACCCCATTTATTTGATTCGATACAAAGATTTAATTAATGTGACAATACAAAGCAGGTCTTCTTTTAACTGTGTGTAACAATACAACAAATACTTCCGCAAGTCGGAGATCAAAACATGGTTGGCGCTTAATTAGGTTCTCACAGAAACACTCTCGGACATAGCTGTGATAGTATAATTACATTTTTCACGTTTGAATACAAGAGGGCATATTACATTTATGATGATTACACTTAAACCAAATTAAAAGATAAAACTAAACCACGAATTTCAATTGACAAAACTTATCTAATTGGTATTTATTTATTAATGTGTTGCCACCAGTAGGCATTAGTGACATTTTCATTGATCAAAATTTCGTCAAATATTGTTATTTACAGTGTACTGAGAATGTTGTTTGGAAAGAAAATTTAACAAAATATAGGACTTATTAAAAGTTGAAAATTTCATGATGCTGATTCAATTAATCAGGATCTAACTATTGTTTTTTGATGATAAAATAAACAATATCTCAAGGTTTCATTTACCAATTTTGAAAAATAGGATCCACGCCTGACCCCGCATTATAAGCATGTTTGCAAGTTATCAAGAGAGTGATGTATAAACAGTTCTTTTGAAATTGAGTTTCACTCTCTTGACTATCACAATGCCTCTACCCCCAGTGATTAAAGAGAGAAAAACTTTAAATCTCCTACAGTTGCATGCTTGCCTGATCCTAAGGAGTCGTCTAACAGAAGAGAAACCCTTTCACTGGAAACCACACAAGATGCTCTTAAACTTCTCAGAAAATGCCAGGTTTCCCATAATTGGAAATGTGGCAAGTATAGCTCATGTGATGGCCAAACTTGAGCTAAACATTTTAGATACTCAATTGAAAATGGTGCTGCCAAATCAGCAAGAACATTCAGCGTTCAGCTGAGGGGGAAAGTAGGAGAAACAACAGTCTGCAGTAAATACATGAAAGCTGGTACAGAAGACACGACAAACCTACCTAAATTGCCTTCTGAGAACCCCTTTTTGTTCAGTGATCTTAACCTTGTCATCCAAAATTGGATCTGTAAAGTTTGGCATATTGGTGGAGTCATCAATATGTGTATTGTGATGGTGGGTGCTGAAGGAATTGTTACAAAATATGCTAAAAATAGAGTGGAAAGATATGTGGTGCAAACTATCCCTAACATTTTCACATTTCATGAAGTTTTAGTGAGTATAAATTGCTATAATATATACCTTGGGAAGCAAAGAAGGACACAAATCACGAGTAAATTTGCATTCATTACAATAGCATCAGAACAGAGTCATTACAATGGTACAGAGCTTTCATGTTCATGAAATTTTTCATGCAAATTAAATCGTAATCAATCAATATAAACATTCCGCATCATTTATATACAGTAAAACCTGTCTTGAGAGACCACCCATTCTGCCAACAAAAAGCAGTCTCTCAAGACAGGTGGTCTCATAACAGGTTTGTGCAAGATGATCAGTTTTCCAGGTCAAAATTCAACAGGGCTTAAGATCGAAAAATACAGTACAGCTCACGTGATTTTTCGGAACCCCACGCATCGCGGTGGGGTACTTAATCCCCTCCACTCTAGCTCCGCGATAGCACTCCATGGTGGAGGCATAAATACCTACAAATCACCACTGCGTTTCGGCAGGCACGCCGATGTAAACTCCACCGTAGAGGGGCTAGTTGACATTAATGATTGACATCTGAACAGCCAATGAATGAAGACCACCTATGGAAAGATGGAGATGTCAAGAGTGATTTACAACCGGAAACCATTTGAAGAATCAGTCGTCTTTATTTCGATCATATTTGGACAATAAAAAAATAATTTCAAAAGGCTTGTATATTCAGTACACATTACTGTTTATAAAAGGTTGATCGACTTCTTTTGCAATAAGTTTATGATTTAATTTATTTCAAAGAAATATGAACAAACTTATGCACTGACTTGACGAGAAGCACACATTGCTGAGCTTCTCAAGCAGAATAAATTTATCATTTTGTTCCAAAGGAAAGTAATTCTCTGAGATATGGACAATTAAAATCCAAATTGACATCCGCTTCTGCTTACCGCCCCCCCCCAACAACAAACCTAAAACACTGAATTTACACTGAAATGCAAACCGCGTGCTTAGTCTTTAAGCAGTAATAGCAGAGTCATGAGGCTCAATATTATGACTGCATGTGTGCTGTAAGGGACTGAACATTTAATATATGGGGTTTATATGTTGTTTTTTTCTTTTTTCGACCGGGATATTTTTTGTTCTTTCATCACAATATTTATTTATTTGAAGTGAAATATAGAACGGATTAATGTCTACTACAAAAATCAGAGAAAGACAATTGTTTTCATGCATTTACCTACCCCCCTCAACCCCCCCCTCCTTGGAAAATTCAATTGTCTTTCCCTAATAAAGACTTGACTTCAGCTGATGTTCTACAGAAATCAAGGCAGTGACCATTGTGAACACTGTTGTAAAATATTAACAAGGGTTCACATCAAAGGATGATGTAAGTTTCAGCTTGGGAACAGTGTGTTTTTATCACACGAAGCCATCTGACTTGGCGCGTTGTACTTTACAGCCGCAATTATGGTCCCACCATTAACAACGGAAGTTTGATAATTGTTAGTAATTAATCTGAACTCGGCTTATTACCGAAATAAAAAATAATATGGAAAATTATAAAATCTGAGATGTTCAGAGATCTTAATTTTAAAAAAATATGACATTTTGCATGTATGGTCTCAGCATCTTTCCTTTTATTTGCTTATTTTTGTAAGAGGAAAATATAAAAAAGATTTTTTTTATCATCATAGAAAAAAGTAAATCATATGGAAATGATAGACAGTAACCCAATCGTAATATTGATCTATTTCTTATAATTATTTTTATCGAATATTAATGTATGCAGCTTTATCTTTGTGACTTTGGAGCGGTTGCTTATTGAGACAAGAAATAAACAAATTTCTCTGAATAGTGTTTGGCATGTTTCTGAAGATGGTATATTGCTTTACAGCTACAGTTACTGTGGGCAAATGGATAGAGTGTGTGTCACACACACACATTTGATATTGGAGCACGAGGTCGTGAGTTTGCAACCACCGACGGGAAAAGTTGTTTCTTTTTTTCCCCCTCTATTATGCTATAATGTCTAGTACAGTATTACTTTTCTTACCACTTTCAAACTTTTCCAGATTTCAGTTTACGATAACTTGTGCAGTAGTGATTTTGATTCCATATTTTATGAGAGATAGAGGGGGGGGGGGCGGGAGGGGAACTTTACTAAGAAGAGTTAATGATCTAAAATTATTCATTTTATTTTTCTGTATTATGCATATTATGCAATAGGAAAACGAACAGAAAAGAAAAAGTTAAACATTAATTTCATCTGATGCGCAAGTTTATCAAATCAATGGCAAAGAAAACAAACCCGCAGAAGCGCTGCTGTTGTACTTTTAGGTTAACAGTTAGCACATGAAATTAACATGTCAATATCAGCAGTGTTGATGGCTTTTCTTGTGCTAGGTTACTTGCACGTGTCAACTAGATGTATCTAAGATGACCTTTTGCGACCATTTGTGATTTTTTTAAAAACCGCTACTTTGGTAGTTAATGCAAATTAGTACTGTTTAAAATAAAATAATGATGTGAAATCTTAATAATGCTTTATTTAAGCGATTGGATGTCAGAAAAAATCGTACAATATGTTAATGAATACTCATGCATGGAGTAACCATCGGAACTTGTGCGATTTTTTTTCACTTCAGTCAGGTATGACTGCAGCTTTGTTATTAATTTGTTCGATGTTTATCGTTCTTTTCATTGCAGGTAGTACAATATCACTGACTTTCATATGATCATTAAAATGTTGTATTGTGTTTACTGAAAAAGAATTAAGGATATGAATGCATGTTTAGATTGGGATAACATAGTATTGAAGAAAAAAAAATTAGATTCATTGCGCAAAATGTAGTATTAATACAGTTTGCGAGGCATTGTCATTACGTTATCATCATCTAAAATATGATTTGGCACTATGTATCATACATTATCTTCGTTAGAACAAGGAAATATTTATAATTAACTGAATTACTACGTTTTTTCAGTATCAAAAAGTTAGCAAATTACTCCCCAGAGGGATAACGATGTAGATAAATCAGTGCCCCCCCCTTCTCTCTCTCAACCTCTGCTTGCATGGGTGATAAACAGTAAACCATGCCCATATTATCGAGACCACGTCCACTCCACGGTGGTGATCGGATGCGCCGCCGCGAGGAAGCGTGGTGTGCTGGGCTATTCTCTGCGACAACTCCGTCAGGACGCGTGGAGTGATGGTGGAGGGGTTTTTCTTAATCCTTTCCACTCACTCTCCACCCCCACTGCGATGCGTGGGGTTCCGAAAAATCACATGAGCTGTACTGTACCCACAATTACTATACATGCATTTTATTCTTTATTCATACTTCTTGTTACAATATTGCATTCATTTCATCTCAAAATAATTTTATAGCAATAAACTTTTACATCTATCATAAAACATTCACATTTATATTTGAAGATTAGGTGTACATGTATTAGCATATGAAAGGCAAAATTAACCAAGGTAATATTTATTTATCTTGTCCATAAGTTAACTCCACATATCCATAATTTTCAGAGTTACGCAGCATAGAATATATACCAATGAATGATATTAAATGACAGAATTAACCCATCCACAAATTAAATACATTTATTGAAGGACAAAAGGCAAAGTCTTAATTCACCACAGACATAAACAGATTAACTCCATAAAAAAAGGGTGTAACAGGCTGCACTACTGTGAGCAGATGACAGCTTGGTGTGTGGGTTTTAATAACTGTAACATCAAAAAAGCAACAAACAACAAAAACCTTTACCAATGTCAATCCAATCTGGAAAACGATAACAACACACTCACCTGCTTCATTGAAGCCATTTAAGGTTTCTAATTATGACATTATTGGGGTTGTGCGCCTTTTGCCAAAGAAAAGAAAACAATACGAACCGCTTAACTATGTACATCTTTTACTGCTCACTTTGAAGAAGGAATGGTTATTTGTAATGGGGATTTATATGACTTCAGCACCACAATAGTGACATATACTTTAGCCTGGTTTATGGTCTGTAGCATACAATGCTACCTGCTATCTATAGGTTTTAGAAAACCGGTAGCCAGATTAAACTACCTATAGGTTTTAGAAACCCAGTAGCCAGATTAAACTACAAATAGGTTTTAGAAACCCAGTAGCCAGATTAAACTACCTATAGGTTTTAGAAAACCGGTAGCCAGATTAAACTACCTATAGGTTTTAGAAACCCAGTAGCCAGATTAAACTACCTATAGGTTTTAGAAAACCGGTAGCCAGATTAAACTACCTATAGGTTTTAGAAAACCGGTAGCCATATTGAACTACCTATAGGTTTTAGAAAACTAGTAGCCAGATTAAACTACCTATAAGTTTTAGAAAACCGGTAGCCAGATTAAACTATAAATAGGTTTTAGAAAACCAGTAGCCAGATTAAACTACCTATAGGTTTTAGAAAACCGGTAGCCAGATTAAACTACCTATAAGTTTTAGAAACCTGGTAGCCAGATTAAACTACCTATAGGTTTTAGAAACCCAGTAGCCAGATTAAACTACCTATAGGTTTTAGAAACCCAGTAGCCAGATTAAACTACCTATAGGTTTTAGAAACCCAGTAGCCAGATTAAACTACCTATAAGTTTTAGAAAACCGGTAACCAGATTAAACTACCTATAAGTTTTAGAAAACCGGTAGCCAGATTAAACTACCTATAGGTTTTAGAAAACCGGTAGCCAGATTAAACTACCTATAGGTTTTAGAAACCCAGTAGCCAGATTAAACTACCTATAAGTTTTAGAAAACCGGTAGCCAGATTAAACTACCTATAGGTTTTAGAAAACCGGTAGCCAGATTAAACTACCTATAAGTTTTAGAAAACTGGTAGCCAGATTAAACTACCTATAGGTTTTAGAAAACCGGTAGCCAGATTAAACTACCTATAAGTTTTAGAAAACTGGTAGCCAGATTAAACTATAAATAGGTTTTAGAAAACCGGTAGCCAGATTAAACTACCTATAAGTTTTAGAAAACCGGTAGCCAGATTAAACTACCTATAGGTTTTAGAAAACCGGTAGCCAGATTAAACTACCTATAAGTTTTAGAAAACCGGTAGCCAGATTAAACTACCTATAGGTTTTAGAAAACCGGTAGCCAGATTAAACTATAAATAGGTTTTAGAAAACCGGTAGCCAGATTAAACTACCTATAAGTTTTAGAAAACTGGTAGCCAGATTAAACTACCTATAGGTTTTAGAAAACCAGTAGCCAGATTAAACTACAAATAGGTTTTAGAAACCCAGTAGCCAGATTAAACTACCTATAGGTTTTAGAAAACCAGTAGCCAGATTAAACTACCTATAGGTTTTAGAAAACCAGTAGCCAGATTAAACTATCTATAGGTTTTAGAAAACCGGTAACCAGATTAAACTACCTATAGGTTTTAGAAAACCAGTAGCCAGATTAAACTATCTATAGGTTTTAGAAACCCAGTAGCCAGATTAAACTATCTATAGGTTTTAGAAACCCAGTAGCCAGATTAAACTACCTATAAGTTTTAGAAAACCGGTAGCCAGATTAAACTACCTATAGGTTTTAGAAAACCAGTAGCCAGATTAAACTATCTATAGGTTTTAGAAAACCAGTAGCCAGATTAAACTATCTATAGGTTTTAGAAACCCAGTAGCCAGATTAAACTATCTATAGGTTTTAGAAAACCAGTAGCCAGATTAAACTATCTATAGGTTTTAGAAACCCAGTAGCCAGATTAAACTACCTATAGGTTTTAGAAAACCAGTAGCCAGATTAAACTACCTATAGGTTTTAGAAAACCAGTAGCCAGATTAAACTATCTATAGGTTTTAGAAACCCAGTAGCCAGATTAAACTACCTATAGGTTTTAGAAAACCGGTAGCCAGATTAAACTACCTATAGGTTTTAGAAAACCCAGTAGCCAGATTAAAGTACCTATAGGTTTTAGAAAACCGGTAGCCAGATTAAACTACCTATAGGTTTTAGAAAACCGGTAGCCAGATTAAACTACCTATAGGTTTTAGAAAACCCAGTAGCCAGATTAAAGTACCTATAGGTTTTAGAAAACCGGTAGCCAGATTAAACTACCTATAGGTTTTAGAAAACCGGTAACCAGATTAAACTACCTATAGGTTTTAGAAAACCGGTAACCAGATTAAACTACCTATAGGTTTTAGAAAACCGGTAGCCAGATTAAACTACCTATAGGTTTTAGAAAACCGGTAGCCAGATTAAACTACCTATAGGTTTTAGAAAACCGGTAGAAAATTGGTAGCCAGATTAAACTTTTGTTTGTTAAGAACAAACCCTCCTAAGCAGCTGTGGTTACAAAGAATTAAATAAATGTCTGAGGTGTTTATCTGGTTTTTGCAGTGTGGTCATTCATAGCTGTGTGGAATTGCTTATTTTGCCACAAAATCACAGTCACAGTCAACACGACAGTGCATTTATATAATAAAATCAATCTGAGCACGACGATTGTGGTCGCAAATGACAGGTGGTAGGTAATAGCAGAGGTCACTCTAGACAGGTTTTACTGTACCTGTCCTGATATATATTTCTCAGCACTATAGCCTTGGTATTAAAACTAAGAAAGAATTAAACAGGTGATACCTTACCACTGAATATGGTAGGAAGGGTGGGAATGTCGGCTCAGTTCATATTTTGTTGTGACTTTAAATTTGTTGTCTAGTTTATCCACTAAAAACCATGAAAATTGGTACCGCATGAATTTAAAGTGATTCACAGTACATTTGATACTAATTACCCAGCATCAGTTGTCAGATAGTTACACTAGGTTTTATTCAACTGACATATTTGATGATGTAGAATGATGATCCGTACATTTGTTATAAACATGGTTCACACCATTTTATGAAAATCTTGGGTAAGGACTTTGTAGGGACTTTATAAAGAAAAATGTCTTGAATGTAAGGACCAGACATCGAATTAAACGCAACCATGAATTGATAAGAAAAGGTAAATTAAGTTACACAAAATGGCTCGTTAAACTCATAGTAATGAAAATATTCAATAACATTAATCCAAAAACACAACTTAAAGTAGTCAATTATTAATATGCAGTACACTATTCAAACAAGTATTTGCAATGATACACAAACGGTCTTTGAAATGTCAGTGTTTGAGCTGTTCGAGCCTTCTCTCGAGTTCCCTTTCAAGCTCAGTGAGAGAATTTTGCTTTTCTTCTGCACTCCTATGAAAACTGTTTACTTTAACAATAAAATCTATCTTTCCATTTGTCTCACATTTGTCAGCAAGTTCAATAGAACTAGAAGTGAGATTTTCAATGTCTTTCTTCAGCCTTTTAATGTTATTTCTTAAAGATTCCAACTCCTCCTCTTCTACCTTTCTCTTCTTGCTGCACCGTTCCTTGTTTTCTTTCTCCTCCTGCTCTCTCAAGTACCTCATATATCTAGACTTTCCTTCTCTGGCAGAATTTATTATTTCCTGAGTAATACACACTTTTGAAATGCCCCCTATTGACACAATGTACTCTTTAATAAGCCTCCTTGCAATAAGAGTATCGTCATGCTTATTTTCACAGATGATATCTTTGTTAACAGAAAAGCCCTTTCAACAGAAGCTTGGCCACGAATCAAGATTAGCAGCTTTCTTGTGACTTGCCGCAGCTGAGGATATTTTTCTATACGTCCTGTGTCACTTCAGACAAATTCGGAAAATTATGACAAAATGTCGTCACTAAATCTTTCTTCGCGATGCTTTTAGTCAACCATTTCCTTAAAATATTTTGCATCAATCTGACACTTTCTGAAGGATTTTGTACACAAAACTTTGGGTCCAAGCAAATAATATATCTAGCAAGAGGATAATGCAATGGAGAATTTTCTTGCAGCTTCTGACAGAGCTTAATGCAAATCTTCTTTGGATCCAATTTCAAACCAAGAAGGCTTTTCTCTGAGACTTTAAGCTTTTTGATGGATGTGCTTGCCAAAATCTTGTTTGTAGAAAACCCCAAGCCATACATCTTTATGCTCAGAAATATTACTTAAATCATGTTTCACAAACTGATAGGGTGTCTTTATGCTCTCAAGAACTTCGGGCTACACAAATCTTTACACAATGCCCTTTAACATTATAAATAAATCTGTACTCAGAAAAGGTAACAGTGGCTTGTTAACCTTGTAGAATTTTAGGACAGGATACACTTGGTTGGCAACTGAAAGAATGAAATGCAACTTTGCATCAAAAAGAGGATCATTCAAATAAGTCTGCACAACATCAAATGATTTTGTTCCAGGACTTTTGACCTTCCTGTCTGACACTGCTTTTACATAACTTCTAATTTGAGGCAAAATATCAATACAGCATTCCAATGCTGGTACATTTTCCACCCAGCGATGCTGTACAAATTTAAGCGGAAAGGTAGCGCTGCCACTAATAGACTGGAAGTCATCTCGTCTTGCTGGGGTATTCTTAAATAAGATGTACAATGATGACAAAAAGTGATCTACATCCCAGCCATCACTTGAAGAAGTTAAATTTTTAAAGGCTCCATGAACTATATGAAGGCTACATGAACCAACATTTAGAAGCTTTTTTCCAGCTGATTTTTCAGAATCTTCAGAAATCATTTCAAAAGCTTTCCAGCTCAGCTGACAATGGGTCCATCCATTCCAAGCTGGATTAAATTGTTGTGAGGAAGTGATACAATGACATCTTTGATTTCAGATGCAATATCTGGGGGAGTTGCATGTCCCATAAATATAGAGGGGAGGTAGTGAGTTGATACTTCTGCGTTCTCCCAAAGATGAAGATGTATGTCCATTTGTTTCTTTTGCATTTTTTTTATTAATTGTCAAACAGTAGTACAGAGTCTTCTTCTTTGACTTTGTTTTGCATTCGCTTTTTGAAGAATTCATCCAAGCCATAGACAGTCATCTCTCTGGTTTTTGTCTCCGCACATTTAAAATTCCTAGCAACTGTACTATCAGGAAACATCATCCGAAATAATGCAGAGGCATTTTCAGATGATTTGAATGACATGTTGGAGCTCACTATCATGAAACACCACTGAATTTCTGCTTTGTACTTGTCATTATCATCAATGAAATAGAATGCACTGGTTTAAGCACAAGATGTGGACAACAAAACAGATGTAGCACTTGAAGCTGAAGCAACAGGTAGTGAAGCAGCACTCAAAACCTTTTCAGCAGACTTCTCATTCTTGGAAAAACTGTAATCTGAAAACAAATTATCAAAATCAAAATATTGTAAGAATTTTTAATTAATATGGCCATCAATTCATTTGAATTGTACACGATAAAAGCAACAATACATGATGTCATAAGCAATACTCTTGTGTATTTACCAAAGATAAAAAAAACAAACCAGGAATCCACTACATAACTAATTTTTTTGAAAAAAACTTTCACACAATGACAACATATTATTTGCATTAAGAATCAGCAAAACTTAATTTATGAAGTTGGTCGTTCAAACTGTGTTAGCCTAGGTTCAGCACTGTTAAATTACTTCATTGCCGATAATAATACCCTCTGAATCTGATGGCGTTTTATTCGGCAAATTTTCAAAAAGTAAAGAGATATGTAAATTAAAAGTTATAACTTATTTCAATTTATTTGGTAATGTTTTACTGCAAAGAAAAACAGTCTCTCAATAATTGTATTTGCCCTAAGCTTGAGCATATGATATGGTCTCGGAAATTTGACTTGAAAATAAAATACACAATCATGACAATGACTGTCACTTCATTTGTCGATATTTACCTCATATTAATAAGTACACATATAATGAAAAAGATAGAAGCAATATTGTACTTACCGATAATTTACTCGTGAATTATTGGAAGCCATTTTATATCTCTGTTGGTGCTTTTCACCTCGTGCATATTTTTCCACTGCTGATTTCCCCATGGAGGCCACTGAAAATTCTTTGCTACATAAAGAACACATAGCTGAATGTGGATCTCTTTCAACCGATTGTAACCATGATTGCCATTCCGGCTTTTCTAGCCATAACAAACTGAAACTACAAAAACCTGGTATTTTCACGAATGCAGCAACATCAAATTGACTCTAATGTCTAAAACACAAATATTCACACAATAAAGACCAAGACTCAAACTATGTGTGCCAATGACAGTCTATGTGATTTAATGACCTCTGATCTTGCAAATGATCTTGTGTGATTTCGTAATGTTAATACTGTACAATGATCCCTCGTCACAACTCGGCCGATTCCGTACCTCCATACTGAAAGAGTCTATGGATTTCGAGGTGTGCCGATTGGTATACTGATTTCTGTTTCCTGTTTACAGCGAGAACTTCGTTTATCGTTCGATAAACAAAAAATCTGTTAGTAACTGTCACGATAAATCTGATATTACCATTGAAAAAATTAGAAAAATAAAAAGTAAGGACTTTTTAACGAATTTTCCTTTTTTTTAAAGTAAGCACTTTTTTCGACCTTATTAAGGTTTAATAAAAAGTAAGCATATTTCCAATTTGTAAGGACAAAGTCATTTGTTGTTATTCTGGAAAGTAAAACAATGACCAGTCAAAGACTAGATGTTGAGTATATAGTCATTTGTTGTCATTCTGGAAAGTAAAACAACGACCAGTCAAAGATGTTGAGTATGCATAGGCCTTTCATGACTAAAACCTACATTAAAAAAAAACTTTTTCTTGCTTTAACATTTTTAATCTACGATTTTAATGTTGTTACAAGTCTGCAATTTTGATCACATGCACATGGTGCAACTGTCATGGTATTTTTAGGTGCACAAAGCCAAAATTGCGTATATTTTGCAAGTATGCACTTGTTTATTTTGAAAGCTGCCTATTAAATCTCTTAAAGAAATCTTTATTTATTTTTTATATAATACACCACAAATACAGATGCTGTTGACATTATTATGAATAAAGAATTCAATACCATCACTGTACCTTAGCCAATTCTACCTAAACCTAAATGTCTTCCTCAAAGTTGACAAATCCCTTATTTCCATTATTAATAGGGGATAATGTTCCAAGACAGCTCAACTGCTACAGAAAATTATCTCCAGAGAGCTTGACAGCTCTACAAACTTTTCTTCATACCTCAAGTCTATAGGCTTGACGCAATCTGGTGTCTTGTTCCGGGAGTTGTTGACAACTGTAGACACAGGATGAAGCTGAATGCATTCCACTGGGCGTATCAACTTCACTGCCTGACAATGATAGGAAACAAAGCACTAGCAGGATTTGATACAAGTGTGTTACTAAAAACAAGGGTGGTTTCTCCACACATTTTCTTGCTCTTTTGTTGACCACAATGATCTGTGAAAGCAGTGAAAATTTTTAAAATCTTTAAAAATGAAACTGTTTACAAGTTTATGCAGCTGACTGGTATATGGCATAGTAATTTACAGGTTTAACCCTTTCCTATATATAAGTGCATCTGGATGCCCTACTTCATTTTAGTGTAAGCACATTTCAACGCCTCTACCACATTTGAATCTAAGTATATTTTATACGCCCCTGCCGTATCTCCATACAAACACTTTCTGACACCTGGTAAACAACTGCCATTTGCTGTCAGTTCACAGTGCCACCTGATGAGAGTATCCCTTCTAGTAAAACAGGCTTTCGGGAAGTTTCTATGACATCATAGTATGTACTAGTGTTAGGGTTACTATGACATCATAGTATATACTAGTGTTATCAGATGAATGCTAAATAGCCTATCAGACATTCTCCCAAAATGCTAACAGCTTCCACTATCTTTGCAGGTGGAATAACGGAATCCAGACTATCAGATCAATTTTGTGAGAATTAAATTCATTTCAAGACCTTGCCAGTAATCATGAAAAACTCTTTCATAAACAAAAATAACAAAACAAGCTTAAACAGCCTGCACAGCAAATACAATGGTTGCCAATTACAACGACAATTTTGAATACCGAGTGGAATCTTGGCATAGAATATTAACCTTGGACTTGATGCAAAAATAAGGAAGAATGTTGATGCTTATCATTTTATAAGAAAGAAACAATAAACACTAAATACTGAATTTGAAAGCTTTAAATATGCATTTATCAAAGCATAGTTTTTTCCAGCCAGCCATACTGTGGCATTGTCAGCTGGTGGTACGCTGTTCTATTGATAGTGCACTATACAATGTAGCCACAGACTGGTATATGAGCTGTAGTTCAGTGGTAGATGCTGTGAAAGAAAGGGTTAAGATGCATGGTTGTACCAGAAATATATAGCATAGTAACATATCCAGCACATAATTATGTGAAAATATTTTCTATTTTAGTCAACAAAAACTAGAGGAGTGGTAAGCAATTTGCTAATGTAAATATACTCTCACCTCCCCCACATCCCATCAATTTACTAATGTAAATATACTCTCACCTCCCCCACATCCCATCAATTTACTAATGTAAATATACTCTCACCTCCCCCACATCCCATCAATTTACTAATGTAAATATACTCTCACCTCCCCCACATCCCATCAATTTACTAATGTAAATATACTCTCACCTCCCCCACATCCCATCCCTACTCCATGATGGAGAGGGGTCTACAGTTTTAAAAAAGGGCACAACTCTTCTGAAAATAGTGTGAATAAAATTAATGGTCAACATACATATCTTCTAATGATGTACATAATGTGTACCAAGTTTCACAGCAATCCATTTAAAACTGCAAGTATGTTCATGGTCAGAGCTGCAGCAATTTCATTCAGAACCAATTAAATAGTGCAAATGTTGTAATGAAAACACTATCAATACCACCATTCATGCAAGAGTAGTGATAACAAGATTTCCAAGATGGCTACTAGACATCATAAGAAATCTTTTAATTAAAACTCTATCAGTTGAGGAGTAGTGATAACAAGATTTTGAAGAAAGCCATCCTCCATGCCATATTGAATGTCAGATTGGTACCATTTTCATTTAGGACCTACTAGACATCATGACAAGTCCTTCTGTGAAAACCTCATGCCAATTTCAACATACCTTATGAAGAATGAGCAATAACAAGACTTTCAAAATGGTCATATCAGCTGTCATATTGGCAACAGTTTCATATAGGACCAACCATACATTATAAGATGTCCTTTAGAGAAAACCTCATCCACTTATAAGGAGTAGCAATAAAATGATCTTCAAGATAGCAGCCATATTGAATGTCCGAGTGGCACCATTTTAATTTTGGACCAAATAGTTTGAATAGGACAAGCTATAACAAACTTGTACTAATGGATGGACAACTGATGGATAATGGACAACAGCTCTTCCTTGTGGATTATTTGTGCTCATGAGATTCTGTGCTTGGTGAAAGGATGGACACAAGGATTACTAAATATTCTCACCCAAGAATTGTAAAAAAAGGTTCCCTTCTTATGAAACAAACCCTTCTGCAATGAAAAGGTGGCCTAGAATAGAAATGCACTGCTTTAATGATGTATGTAGTAACTCTGTTGTGACAGGCCTAACATAAGAATGACAACTGTACATGGGATTCTTGTTTAAAATTACCTGTTTTGATGTGGGGAAAAATATACTGTTTATAAATTAATTTTCATGATTTTGCCACCCCCACCCCCATTATTGTTGGTACTAAAATGTGTAGATAGACCTTTGAAAGTAAGAGGAGTCCCATGGTCTTCACAGATCTATAACTGTTCATCAGTCTTTCAATCTGTCACAAGTTGCAACAATGAAAACACCAAAATAATAGATGATTAGGAGCATTCATATATTTAAAAATATTTTTAGTGATGGAGCTGCTTGTGTACAAGAAAGCTGATCTAAAAAAAAAGAAAGAAAAAGACAAATGTGTTTCAGAGCCTGAAAACTGACCTAGACACAAAACTTAACCAAGGTGTGACAGTCAAATGGATGGAGAATGACAACACTATTTGCCCTACCACTGTTGTGTCATGACAGTCAAATGGATGGAGAATGGCAACACTATTTGCCCTACCACTGTTGTGTTATGACAGTCAAATGGATGGAGAATGGCAACACTATTTGCCCTACTACTGTTGTGTTATGACAGTCAAATGGATGGAGAATGGCAACACTATTTGCCCCACCACTGTTGTGTTGTGGCATTAAAAGAGCATACTGTGCAAATGAATGCCCATGTTTTATTTCTCTTAATGGACATATTTAATGAGAAATACAATTAAACTTAAACATAATCATAAAGAAATACTTTTTTTTACATTACAGTTGGTTTCTATTAGTTAAACTAGAACTATAATCGAGAAGATGCATCAAATGAGCACAAATAGGGCCTAAACAGTAAACAGGCAAACTTCTATTCGGAAACCAATGTCTGACAAAGATGGGCATTCAGGGGCCATGACTCCTCTAAATTATAATGTGGAATGCTTGAAATTCAACACTTTCAAGGCCTCATCAATACAAACAACCTACCATGTAAAGATAATCATATTAAACAGAATGACAAGGTCCATAACTCGGTCCAAAATGAAGCAGAAGAGGCACATAGGTCTTGTTGAATAGTTCTTGAGCTATGCTGATTACAAAAAGCACCCCATATACAGATATTAAGTTGCCTGACAAGGGTCATAACTCTGTCCAAAATAGTGTAGATGAGAGAGACCCCATAAAACACATCTAGGTCTAAGAGACATTGTTCTTACCAAATTCCATCATAATATGTTGAATGGTTCTCAAGCTATGCTGATTGCAAGCAACATTTGAAGTTTCCATGTGAAGACACGGATGTGCTCAACAAGAGGCATAACTCTACAAAATGAAGTCAACAAGAGGCATAACTCTACAAAATGAAGTCAACAAGAGGCATAACTCTGTACAAAATGAAGTCAACAAGGCAAATTCCATGAAAAGTACACATATGCATATGTTCACACCAAAATGCATAGCAATATGTTGAGCTATGCTGGTTACAAGCAAAATCCCAAGTAAATATATTAAGTTAATTGTCAAAGGTCATAACTCTATATTGAACTGCCAACAAAATCCATAAAAGGCACATCTAGGTCTATCAGACAATGTTCATACCAAATTGCATCAGAATAAGTTGTATGGCTCTTGAGCTATGCCTCTTAAAAGCAACATCCCATGTGAAGACAGGAAGTTAATTGTCAATGGTCATACTTCTATCAAGCAAGAGTCCCTCAAAGAGACTGATGTTGAATAGGCTGAAAGAATTTCCATGAATCCAAGATAAGACCACTTCTTCTTGTTAATATCTGAGTCTTTAAACCATCCCTGATATTCTTGAGCAATTACAAGTTTATCATGATAGCTGCAATGGCCCGATTGGATGTAAGATCACCATTTTCATTTAGGACCAAGGAAACATCATAAGAAGTCTTTCAGTGAAAACCCCATGTTGATATGACCATCCATTCAACAAAAGTACTTATAACAAGTTTTCAAGATGGCCGTTGTGGCAGCCATATTGGATGTAAGATCGGCACCATTTTCATTTGGGAGAAACTAGATATCAAAATAAGTCTCTTGTTGAAAACCCCATGTTGTTATGACCATCCATTCAGGAGAAGTAGCTGTAACAAGATTTTCAAGACAGCTATCATGGTGGCCATATTGGCTGTCAGATCAGCATCATTTTTACTAAGATCATCTACGCTCCATAAGAATTCTGGTGGAAACCCCATGTTGATATGAATTTCTGTATAGAAGTAGCGATAAAAAAATTTCAAGATGGAGACCATACTGATGTCAGATTGGCACTATTTTCATCATGTCGTTTGGAGAAAATGTCAATATGACCATCAATCCAGAAAGAGTAGTGACAACATTCTTAAGATGGCCATCATCGTGGCCAAATTGGAGATCAGATCAGCACATTATAAGAAGTCTTCTGGTAAAAAGCCCATTTCAACATGACTTTCCACTGAGTAGCAATAAAAAGTTGTTCAAGATGGATGTCATGGTGGCCATATTGGATATCAGATCAGCACCATTTTCATTTATGACCAACTAGACATCATAAAAAGTCTTTTAGTGAAAACCCATTGAAGATGCAAGATAAGAAAAGATAAAATAGATAAGATAATTTATTGTCTTTCATCCAACAAAAGGACATGACAATGACAACACAATTACTAATTATCTAATATAAAATGTTAACATTGGAAATTTGCATGCTCTCTGTCACTCTCACCTTTCATCCACCGATTCTTTACAATGCCCACACGTAGATGCTTAAACTGAACTCTAATTATTAGAACATATAAAAGTAACTAAATTAGTTATTATAGCAAACAAAATTCTCCCAGAGAGTTGCATGCAAGTTTACGGATTAATTGATTGCCAACACATATTTACTTCGCCACTATTAAACTTTTCCTTTTTACAGAAATTTCATATATATAATGAATAATTAAGGGTGTCATATTATAATCAAACACGCTTAATAAATGGCAAAATAACTTATCTATGTCATTATGGATGTTATATCCAACTTGCTCTAAATTATGATACAAGATTTTTCTCCTGTCTTCAAACTTAGAACAATGTCAGAAACAAATATTTTTCATCAGCTACTTTGTTTGCACAAAAGGGGCCATATCTAGCATCCCTTGGGATAAATGGTTTTAGGTAACGCCCAGTTTCAATTTGCAGACAATAAGAACTGATTTTAAACTAGGTACATTTTTGTAGCTGCTTCTTTTCTAAGCCTAATAGTAGGTATCTCACAAATGCAAACTTGTTCTTGATTTTGCTATAGACAGATAATTTAGGGCTTTTATTTATACAGTTTTTCTACCATACACTGTATCTTTGTAAAAGATTTTGCTTGATGGCATGCATCAGTTTATCTTTTGAGAATGTACTAAAATTTTCCAAAACATGTTCAAATCCTATATATCTGAATATATTTTTGAGAGCCTTGAACCATAACGAAGTGTTGCTGTTTGTGTTTTCTTGTAAACATTTGTATGCAGGGGAGTTGTAATAGATGTAACCAGCATTTTATTGTTTGAACAATGATGTACAGTGTATATGTCTAGGAGATATTCCCCCAACTCCCCTCTTGTTGCCAAGTTGCTGTTAAATGTATATATTTGAAATAAGTAATATTTGAAATTTCTGATAAATAGTTGGTCAAATACATTTTTATCAAATAAATCCTCTTGGCAGTGGTCAGAGTCTAGCTTGTGAAGTTTACAAGATACAAGGCCTAAATTTTACACCCACAAGTTGTAATAAGTCAAATAAAAGAGTTCATAAGTTTATCCCCTACCTTAGCATTTATGTCTACAGCGGCTAGTTTCTGCTTAATCATAAATATTGCTTTCCTGCCATTGTGTCTGAAAGTGAAACATGATAAAGTTTACCAGAGCTTTTAATGATTATACCAATATACTTATATTCTCTACCAACCTCAATACAATTATTTTTAATTTAAACTGACATTTACTGATAAGTTTACCACCTTTATTAAATATGACTTTATCAGTGTTATGAGATAAACCCCATCTATCTAGATACGAATCAAGTTTATGTAGGGCTATTTGCAAGCCATTACTACTAGCTGCTAATAATACAATGTCATCTGCATACATTAAGCAATTTACATCGTGTAGTACAATAGGATAAAATGAGGAATTTAAAATGTTATGGAGATCATCTATGTACAAATTAAAAAGTTTTGGACTGAGGTTGCAGCCCTGTTTCACTCCAACATTACTACAAAGGGGATTAGTTAATCCATAGTTTAGTTTTACAAAAAATGTATCTCCTTGTACATGTCTATGATAATTTTAAGGAACTTTCCTTTAACATTTTAGCACTTTAGTTTGTAAAAGATTCCTTCTCTTCCCATGTTGATACTACCATCCTGTTCATGAGTAGTGACACGATTTCCAAGATGGCCACTGTGGCAGCCATATTGGATGTCCTTAATGCACCATTTTCATTGAGGACCAACTAGACCTTTGGACGAATGTATGTATATAGTTTCAAGGATATCCTCCAAGTAGTTTTGGAGAAGTAATAATAAGAAACTTATGCAGATGGATTGGATGGATGCTACAACATGACATTCCAAAGCTGAAAATGAAGTTGACAAGGCAAAACCCATCAAAGGTACATCTAGGTCTACAAGACAATGTAAACACTAAATTACAACAGAATACGTTGAATGGTTCCTGAACTATGCTGAATACAGGATCTACTGTAAGAGAGAGATGTAAAATTGATTGAAAAAGGATAAGAACTCTTATCAAAATTGGTCCTGAGGTAGCTGTAAACATTTTATAGCTGCAGCTTGTGGTTTAGGATGTACCCGCTCATTTTTGAAGCCACCCGCTATCAAATAAAGCTCCATAACCATTAACATGCACACGTTATCAAATAAAGCTCCATAACCATTAACATGCACACGCTATCAAATAAAGCTCCATAACCATTAACATGCACACGCTATCAAATAAAGCTCCATAACCATTAACATGCACACGCTATCAAATAAAGCTCCATAACCATTAACATGCACACGCTATCAAATAAAGCTCCATAACCATTAACATGCACACGCTATCAAATAAAGCTCCATAACCATTAACATGCACACGCTATCAAATAAAGCTCCATAACCATTAACATGCACACGCTATCAAATAAAGCTCCATAACCATTAACATGCACACGCTATCAAATAAAGCTCCATAACCATTAACATGCACACACTATCAAATAAAGCTCCATAACCATTAACATGCACACGCTATCAAATAAAGCTCCATAACCATTAACATGCACACGTTTTCAAATAAAGCTCCATAACCATTAACATGCACACACTATCAAATAAAGCTCCATAACCATGCACACGCTATCAAATAAAGCTCCATAACCATTAACATGCACACGTTTTCAAACTCCTCAGAGAATGGATAAACTGAAACAGTACAAAGATTGGCACAATTAAGTTGATCCTTATATGATTACACCCTTTATAGTCACACCAAACCCCCCCCCCCCCTTCATTTCAAAGTCTGAAAATCCTTAAAACTTGAAATTTTCAACTACATAAAGAATCTATACTAAAGAAAATTTGAGATATTTCATACACAAGGTGGTGACAATTGCATCTTCGATATGACTTTACTGAAGTGAAAAGAAGACCATGAATGGACCAATTTCCCACAAAAATCGCTTACTATGGAAATTATGGTAAACACATAAAAACCAAGTTTGGAGAAAATAGGTAGCTACTCATGCACACTGTAGGCCAAAAACTCAGTCTCAAATATGTCCAGTATAAATCCATTTCTGCATTAGAATCGTCTCCTTGTGTATACAACAAGAAATTATGTATTCTTGATAGCACTGTAAATAAATGAGGGAGAAACATGTAACTAATGTATGGAGGTCTCTACAATCAAAACTTTACCCTATGGCCCTTCATACGAAACTGTTTAGTACTACCTGAAAAGATGAAACCTTTAAATGGCAAATCTACACGTCATAGGCAATTCACCTACCAAATGGTACCCAATGTAAGGTTTGCAGAGCTTATGTGGTTACAATAAGTGTGAATGGATGGACAGATGGACATACAAGTTGGTTACTACAAGGTCCCACATCTCTATTTGGGTCTCTACAAAATCAGATGTGGGTTTACAATTGCTAAATATCTTTAAATTTCAAATCAATATTTGGGCATTACATGCATAATTGACAAACCTTGGTGATGGGTATGTTTCCAAAGTCCAGCCACTCCCCAACTTCTTCATCTGTTGTTAAAATTGCCTACCATATAAAGAAAGAATGTACATCCATTATTGCTTAAACAATTATAGTTAGACCTGCTTTAGCAACCACCTGCATATAAGGAACAAGCTATTTTCTTCTTCAGTCAATGCATATTTACCTGTATTCAAAGACCACCTGTCCATAAAGACAACATCCATCTGTCCACATGGTGGCTGTTATACACAACTTTGACTATAATTTCTACATTTGAATCCAATATTATTATTACTGCATAAATTTAGAGTGATAATCTAGATCCTAATGCTTTTTCCATTACTGAATAGTGATAATCTACATCCTAATGCTCTTTCCATTACTGAATAGTGATAATCTAGATCCTAATGCTCTTTCCATTAATTACTGTACAGTGATAATCGAGATCCTAATGCTTTTTCCATTGCTGTATATTGAGTGACTATATAGATCCTAATGCTTTTTCCATTGCTGTATATTGAGTGATAATATAGATCTTAATGCTTTTTCCATTACTGTACAGTGATAATCTAGATCCTAATGTTTTTTCCATTACTGTATATTAAGTGATAATCTAGATCCTAATGCTTTTTCCATTAATTACTGTAGAGTGATAATCTAGATCCAATGCTTTTTCCATTATTACTATAGTGATAATCTAGATCCTAATGCTTTTTCCATTAATTACTGTAGAGTGATAATCTAGATCCAATGCTTTTTCCATTAATTACTGTAGAGTGATAATCCAGATCCAATGCTTTTTCCATTAATTACTGTAGAGTGATAATCTAGATCCAATGCTTTTTCCATTATTACTATAGTGATAATCTAGATACTAATGCTTTTTCCATTACTGTATACAGCAACAATCTAGATCCAATGTTTTTTCCATTACTGTATATTAAGTGATAATCTAGATCCTAATGATTTTTCCATTAATTACTGTAGAGTGATAATCTAGATCCAATGCTTTTTCCATTAATTACTGTAGAGTGATAATCTAGATCCAATGCTTTTTCCATTAATTACTGTAGAGTGATAATCTAGATCCAATGCTTTTTCCATTATTACTATAGTGATAATCTAGATCCTAATGCTTTTTCCATTACTGTATACAGCAACAATCTAGATACTAATGGTTTTTCCATTGCTGTATAGAGTGATAATCTAGATCCTAATGCTTTTTCCATTACTGTATAGAGTGATAATCTAGATCCTAATGGTTTTTCCATTACTGAATAGAGTTATATGTAGATTCTAATGCTTTTTCCATTACTGTATATATGATACTCTAGATCCTAATGCTTTTTCCATTACTGTATATATGATACTCTAGATCCTAATGCTTTTTCCATTACTGTATAGAGAGTGATACTCTAGATCCTAATGCTTTTTCCATTACTGTATATATGATACTCTAGATCCTAATTTTTTTCCATTACTGTATAGAGTGATGATTTAGATTCTAATGCTTTTTCCATTACTGTATAGAGAGTGATAATCTAGATCCTAATGCTTTTTCCATTACTCTATAGAGTAATAATCTAGATTCTAATGCTTTTTCATTACTGTATAGAGAGTGATAATCTAGATACTAATGCTTTTTCATTACTGTATAGAGAGTGATAATCTAGATACTAATGCTTTTTCATTACTGTATAGAGAGTGATAATCTAGATTCTAATGCTTTTTCATTACAGTATAGAGAGTGATAATCTAGATTCTAATGCTTTTTCATTACTGTATAGAGAGTGATAATCTAGATTCTAATGCTTTTTCATTACTGTATAGAGTGATAATCTAGATTCTAATGCTTTTTCATTACTGTATAGAGAGTGATAATCTAGATACTAATGCTTTTTCATTACTGTATAGAGAGTGATAATCTAGATTCTAATGCTTTTTCATTACTGTATAGAGAGTGATAATCTAGATTCTAATGCTTTTTCATTACTGTATAGAGAGTGATAATCTAGATACTAATGCTTTTTCATTACTGTATAGAGAGTGATAATCTAGATTCTAATGCTTTTTCATTACTGTATAGAGAGTGATAATCTAGATTCTAATGCTTTTTCATTACTGTATAGAGAGTGATAATCTAGATACTAATGCTTTTTCATTACTGTATAGAGAGTGATAATTTAGATCCCAATATTTTTGTCCATTACTGTACAGTATAATCTAGATCCTAATGCTTTTTCCATTACTGTACAGTGATAATCTAGATCCTAATGGTTTTTCAATTACTGTATAGAGTGATAATCTAGATTCTAATGCTTTTTCCATTACTGTATATATGATACTCTAGATTCTAATTCTTTTCCATTACTTTATAGAGAGTGATAATCTAGATCCTAATGCTTTTTCCATTACTGTACAGTGATAATCTAGATTCTAATGCTTTTTCCATTACTGTATAGAGAGTGATAATCTGGATTCTAATGCTTTTTCCATTACTGTATATATGATACTCTAGATCCTAATACTTTTTCCATTCCTGTATAGTGATAATCTAGACCCTAATGCTTTTTCCATTCCTGTATAGTGATAATCTAGATCCTAATGATTTATCCATTCCTGTATAGTGATAATCTAGATCCTAATGCTTTTTGCATTCCTGTATAGAGTGATAACCTAGATAATAATATTTTTTGCATTCCTGTATAGTGATAATCTAGATCCTAATGCTTTTTGCATTCCTGTATAGAGTGATAATCTAGATCCTAATACTTTAACCATTACTGTACAGTGATAATCTAGATTCTAATGCTTTTTCCATTACTGTATAGAGTGATAATCTAGATCTTAATGCTTGTTCCATTACTGTACAGTGATGCTCTAGATACTAATGCCTTTTCCGTTACAGTATAGAGAGCGATAATCTAGATCCTAATGCTTTTTCCATTACTGTACAGTGATGATCTACACTCTAATGCTTTTTCCATTCCTGTATAGAGTGATAATCTAGATCCTAGTGCTTTTTCCATTACTGTATACAGAGATAATCTAGATCCTAATGCTTTTTCCATTACAATAGAGAGCGACAACCTAGATCCTAATGCTTTTTCCATTACTGTACAGTGATAATCTAGATCCTAATGGTTTTCCCATTCCTGTATAGAGTGATAATCTAGATCCTAATGGTTTTTCCATTCCTGTATAGAGTGATAATCTAGATTTTAATGCTTTATCCATTACTGTACAGTGATAATCTAGATCCTAATGCTTTTTCCATTACTGTATAGTGATAATCTAGATCCTAATGGTTTCTCCATTCCTGTATAGAGTGATAATCTAGATCCTAATACTTTTTGCATTCCTGTATAGTGATAATCTAGATCCTAATGCTTTTTCCATTCCTGTACAGAGTGATAATCTAGATCCTAATACTTTTTGCATTCCTGTATAGTGATAATCTAGATCCTAATGCTTTTTGCATTACTGTATAGTGATAATCTAGATCCTAATGCATTTTCCATTACTGTATAGTGATAATCTAGATCCTAATACTTTTTGCATTCCTGTATAGTGATAATCTAGATCCTAATACTTTTTGCATTCCTGTATAGTGATAATCTAGATCCTAAAGCTTTTTCCATTCCTGTATTGTGATAATCAAGATTCTAGTGCTTTTTCCATCCTGTATAGTGATAATCTGGATTCTAGTGCTTTTCCTGTGCCTTTATGATGTAGCAGCCAAAACTAAAATACAAAAAAAAACTTGTTAAAATTTTTCATTTAAGACACTGTATGAGTGGATTTTAAAAGGTCCTCTCTCTAACCACTTGCCTAGCACCTATTTAAAAACTGCCCAGTTTGAATAAAAATGTGTGCAATAAAATGCAAATCTTAATTTTAATACATGTATGATAAAATAAATAATGAAATTTAGATGACGTTGTAATAGAGGTTAAGTGAGTATGACCTGCCGTATTTGTTGTCAAAATGACTTACTGATAATATGTCTGATTAGCAATGAATCAGAATGAGTAAACAGAAAATTTTAAAATAATTCCTCCCTCGTTTACATCTAGGCAATGGGGTCCAAAAATACAGAGTGCAGCATAAGTAATGGCATGAGCCTCAAATTATGTTTAATAATTATGGAAGGGAAATGGGGTGGTGGTAGCAATTGTTGTTGATGCATGAGATGTCCTTAACTAATAATATTGGTCTATTAGATTTTAAATATTTATAAATATCAGAAACTGATTGTTTTAAGTCATTGAAGTCAATAATTAATTATTTACTTTAATATAAATCAAGTTGACAAACAGTACTCATTAATGTGCATAAGAGTAAAGTGAGAGTTGCCTCCCTTCCATATCAAAGCATGCATATCTATAGTAAGCAATTACAAATGAATAAACTAAAGATTTATTACTTGAATTAGACTCTGATTCTGCGCTGAATCAATCAATACATTTGTACCGGTCCAGGAACATCAGCATAAACTACTTTATTGAGATCACAGGCAAATATTACCAACTAAAACTCCATGTTGTTAATACTTGAGAACAAAATCAGCATATGACATTTGTATGGTAATGGAACACTGCATTCAGATTAAACAAATACAAAAAAAATAAAAATAAAAAACAAAAATTCCATTTTATTAGAACTTACTAATCTTCAAATATATCTGCATTATTTGAGGAACAAGCCACTAGATTAGCCTAAGGCAAAAACACAAAAGTCGTCAAGAGAATTTTAGCAAACACTTAGAATGAACCTTCACCCAGATGTTATTATAATGTCAGTACCTTTCATGTATTGTAAACATCTGGAGACCATTAACCTATCAATTAGCTTGTGTTATTTGTCAGCAAACAACTAGGCTGAACCTTCACCTGGATTCTATTTTAATGTCAGCATCTTTCATGTATTGTAAACATCTGGAGACCATTAACCTGTAAATTAGCTTGTGTCATTGTGTCAAAGGAGTATTAAGTTATTAAAATAAAGCCAGTTTAGCCACTAAGTAGAACTAATATGATTACATGTTTTTATTTTTCATTGTTTGACTTAACAATGTTCTCAATGACCTTATAATCAGACATAAGACCTAGCACTTTTGTGTCAGCATAAATGTTTATGTGCTATTTTCATGTATCTTTTTATACCTAACTAATATCAAGATAATAGACAACTGAAATTTAAAATGTTGTGTGAATACTGTTTTCAATATCACTGAATTAATGCATAAGAGTGATTATTTTGGTCAATAACTTACATTTGTTGTCAAAAATGAGATCCACAAAAAATTGGGAAGAATATTCATTATGATAAGTGACACAATTTCAGATTTAAGTATTAAACAACAACTCTGAAATATTTTTGGGGGGAGAAGACACTGTAGCTGTTGGGGCTTGGGGTGTTGGGGGAGAAGACACTGTAGCTGATGGGGTTTGGGGTGTTGGGGGAGAAGACACTGTAGCTGATGGAGCTTGGGGTGTTGGTGGAGAAGACACTGTAGCTGTTGGGGCTTGTGGTGTTGGGGGAGAAGACACTGTAGCTGTTGGGGCTTGGGGTGTTGGGGGAGAAGACACTGTAGCTGATAGGGTTTGGGGTGTTGGGGGAGAAGACACTGTAGCTGATGGGGTTTGGGGTGTTGGGGCAAGGGTGTAATCATCTCATCTACATAAGTTTGGGAGTTGAAAGTCTTATATGTCTGAGTTTCTGACTCTCTATTTAGCTAATAAAAATGTATTTTAAACTCATTTCTATTGTAAATATTTCAGTCCTTTTGTGCTTTTCACTCGTGCCATGGGCCATGTCAGGGGCCTTTAGAGCCTTTTCATCCACTGATCTATCATCTTTTTCCTTTCAACAAACAAAACACATACTGTATATACAACGCTTATAAGTTGGGGCCAAATTGCAAACAACACAGATACTGATCTGCTGTCATATAAGAGTTGGGGTCTGTGTTAACAAACTGCATAGACCCAGATCTGCCAGTGCATTATGGGTCTATGCAGTTGGATCAGACTGATAAGCATGTATATACTGTAGCCCTTTTTATCACTTGTCTCCTTGCCTATATATAGTGCTTATGGCAAATGTCTTTGAAAATAAACTTCCCATCGCAGAATACTTTATTTCTGTTATCAGCCTTAATGGCCCAGTCAACCATGCATCCATTCATTTAACAATCACAAGGTGGTTACACTCCCAAACAAGGCCAGGTATTATTGAGCACAATCCAACCAGAAATATTACTGAACATGTAAGGGGCCCTGGGTGGCTGAGTGGTCTAAGGCGCTCGCCTTTACAGATCACTGACATCTCACCTCTTTTTTCGTGGGTATGTGAGAAAGTTTGCCAGTAGCTTCCCATTGGTCGGTGGTTCTTCCCAGGGTTTTCTCGGGTTCTTCCTCCACCAAATATACTGGCTGCCATGTATAGCCTATCATGTGCTGAAAAATGGCGTTAAACCCATAACAACAACAACAACTGAACATGTAAGCGACTCAACATGAAAGTACAATTCCAGGAAGACAGACTTCCCAACTTTATCAATGGATTTTTATTTCTGCTTTATATTTATAATAGTAAATTCATGTTTCCCAATTAAATGCATTTGTTTTGAAATTCAAGTACTTTTCAAGGTCTACTGAGCATTTTCAAGCACTTTTTCAGTACATTTAGGAGCTGACCTCAAATTCAAGAACTTTCAAGTAAACCAATAAAATTCAAGCACTTTTTTAAGTATATGCAATAGCTTTGATGGCTCTTACCACATTACAAGCTGTTTCGGGAGTTGTCTGGGTGTGAATCAATGAGGTGGTGGTGTAGGTATGAATTATTTCAGGAACTTTCCAACATAACATCACAAGAAAACGACTACTCCTTTCATATATGGAGGGATTTGAGGTTGTTTTTTTTGTTCTTGTTTTTTTTTTTTTATAAATCAAATTATCTAGCTTTTATTCACTATGGTGACAAACAATTTTATTCTCATTTTACATATAGGACTGAATTTCTGAAGGTAAAAGAAGCAACTCCAAATGATGTTTGAGTAGTAAATTTGAAGGAGAACTTTTCAGTATGAAGCTTAAACAGTATAAAAGAAAAAGACTGTCCACTTACAGGCATTCTGTCATGGATCCAAGACATGGCTGGGGAGGCATCCACAGTTATCACGCTGTATGAGTACACAGATTCTGATCCCTGAGAAAATAAAACACCAGAGTTATGTGGAAAGTGGTGTTTTGATGTAAAAGGCCCCATGATGCTTATGGAAACAAGACACATTTTGTAAACATAGTGTAATATTATCCACATGTTTCTGCTGAATACATCAACTTATGTAAAAACATTCTTACATAAAACTGCATGTGCAACAGTGTTGAATGAGGTGTATCCATGTCGCTGTATCCATGTATTAATATTGGATTTTACATGCCATTGATGCCTTGGTGTGTTGTTATACTTATCCTTTCTTCAGGGCTTCACCCAAAACAAATGAATCTACATTTCTGCATGCACCAGCCAGTAAAAAGGATTAAGTAAACCAATGTACTGGATCGGTGTCTTCACTAGTGAAGGTTTAAATTGCATTAGAAGTTTTAAAAAAATTTTGTTTGTTTTTATGTAAAAATATTGATCATACATATTTTTTCTGGTATCAACATTTGAAAAATCCCTCGAGTGTGTTGAAATCCTCACCCTTTGAACTCGGGCTTCAAAGACCCCTTCGGGATTCAGCAAATGTAATACCACAAAAAACATATATGATCCCTATATTAACAAAGGACCTTAATATAAATGTACGATCCCTATATTAACAAAGGACGTTAATATAAATGTATGATCCATGTATTAACAAAGGACTTTAATATAAATGTATGATCCCGATATTAACAAAGGACGTTAATATAAATGTATGATCCCTATATTAACAAAGGACCTTAATATAAATGTATGATCCCTATATTAACAAAGGACGTTAATATAAATGTATGATCCCTATATTAACAAAAGACCTTAATATAAATGTATGATCCCTATATTAACAAAGGAAGTTAATATAAATGTATGATCCCTATATTAACAAAGGACCTTAATATAAATGTATGATCCCTATATTAACAAAGGACCTTAATATAAATGTATGATCCCTATATTAACAAAGGACCTTAATATGATCCCTGCATAAACAAAGGACCTTAATATAAATGTATGATCCCTATATTAACAAAGGACGTTAATATAAATGTATGATCCCTATATTAACAAAAGACCTTAATATAAATGTATGATCCCTATATTAACAAAGGACGTTAATATAAATGTATGATCCCTATATTAACAAAGGACCTTAATATAAATGTATGATCCCTATATTAACAAAGGACCTTAATATAAATGTATGATCCCTATATTAACAAAGGACCTTAATATGATCCCTGCATAAACAAAGGACCTTAATATAAATGTATGATCCCTATATTAACAAAGGACCTTAATATGATCCCTGGATTAACAAAGGACCTTAATATAAATGTATGATCCCATATTAACAAAGGACCTTAATATAAATGTATGATCCCTATATTAACAAAGGACCTTAATATAAATGTATGATCCCTATATTAACAAAGGACCTTAATATAAATGCCTTTGTTGATGCTAATACTGCCAGCACTAGATTAGTATACCAATGTTCCACAATCACAGGTCAGATTCTATATTTACACATGCACCAGTTCTGATAGCTAATCTCTGCATATGAAAAAAGTTAAATCTTAGCATGGGATGTGTGTGATTCATAATGTAATGGAACTTTCCCAACACTCATCTGTTGTAGATGATGCAAGTGTACAATGGAATTTCTAGACAAAGTCTTCATTTTAAAAGACTTTACCCAGTTTCATCACCTTGCAAGAAGGAATGCAGTAGACCCCCAGAACTCATGTGCCATCTGCAGGATGGAAGTGTGGGTGAATTGAATATCACATAGACACCTGAATGTTTATACATCAAGGAAATTTTCAGAGTGAATACAGTGAATTCATTTATTTCATTGGGCATTAATTTTTTTTTATTTTAGCACATGGTATACAAAATTCTTCACTATCTTTCAGCCATTTCAACAGGTGTAAATTTTGTCATAGAAACAAATAACGGAATTTACTATTTTTATGGGGTACAGATTTTCATGGATTTATAGATCTTACAAATCACAAATTTAATGACACAATGAAAAATGATATCTCTGAGGAAGTCAATAGGATTCCCCCTCCTTTCCCAATCCAGGAATTAAAGTACTGATAAAAATGTAATTTTTATTGTAAATGCACAAAAATTGACACAGACAAAAATAAATGTATTAACAGTATTTGACTGTATTTTATTTAAAAAATGATTCACTTACATCAGGAGGGTTCCAGACATCAAACACACCAGCCACGGTCAAAAGACGTGGGATCAATTTCTGATCTGAAATAAGAACAAGCAAATTCCTGGAATTGCTGCCCCCTGCTTTTCATTAGCCTTGTCAATATCAGATGCCTGTAAAATTTGGTTGAAATCCAATAATAATTAAGTAAGTTCATGTGCAGAAACAAACGTGGGTGGGTCTAACAATCTGGGGCAATAACTCCACTAAACATTGAATGTATATGTATGTATGTATAAATGTAGTCGTGTTTAATGGCACCTCAGCACAACAGTAGCTATACTGTGCCAACTAAAAGCAAAATTCGAAAAATGTAAAAATTAAGAATTGCACAAAAACTCTAGGAAGATAAACCATTTCAAATAAATCTAACACATTAAGCACGATAAGACTGAATATAATGGATAAATATGTTAAAAATTCTGTAAAAGGTATAAACAAAATAAAAGATAAAGGCAATGGCTGTAAAATCCTTAAAACATCAAAATTAGTTGAACAAACTGCATTCCCTCAACAAACTCTCAAGATATTCTCCGATGGTACATCATCATTCCAGTAAACAATGATGCAGAACATTTACAAGCAAATTAATCCAAGGTTTCATCAATATATAAAGCCTCATACCAAATTTGGTTGGAATCTAGTAATAATCACGTGAATGGGTCTGCCAATCAGGGGGTATGACTCTGTTAAACAATGAAGTAGAATGCTGACAAATAAACTCTGTCAAGATCTCATGAATATCTAGATGCATGTCAAATTTGTTTGCAATTCATTAATAATTAAGGGAATTATTGTGTGGAAACCAAAGTGGGTGGGTCAACCAATCAGGGGCAATAACTCTGCTAAATGATGCTGTAGAATGCTGACAATTGAGCCTAGCGAAGGTCTCATCAATATCTAGCCGAATGCCAAATTTGGTTGAAATCCAATTACAATTAAGGGAGGAATTGAAAGTGGGATGAATGGAAGGACTGAAAGATGAAGGATGGATGGACAGGTCCAATTTAATGTCTCCCTTCCCTTCTCTTCGAAAAGCGGGGGACAAGGAAATAGTTTCAATGTGCCACCTGCAAACACTGCTATGATATATCCCCACAGTTTGTGACTGGCAAAACCTTTTTGCACTAAACCTTTACACAAAATCTTAATGTTAATTTCACGAATGTCACCGCTGCTGAAAAAAGTGTTACCAATGATAAATGGTCTTGATAATACAATACTGGCAGTCATGACAGATCTGGTAAATGCATTACAGGTTGGATTGATTTGTGGCACTAATGACAGATCTGGTAAATGCATTTCAGGTTGGATTGATTTGAGGCACTAATGACAGATCTGGTAAATGCATTTCAGGTTGGATTGATTTGAGGCACTAATGACAGATCTGGTAAATGCATTTCAGGTTGGATTGATTTGAGGCACTAATGACAGATCTGGTAAATGTATTTCAGGTTGGATTGATTTGAAGCATTAATGACAGATCTGGTAAATGCATTACAGGTTGGATTGATTTGAAGCACTAATAACAGATCTGGTAAATGCATTTCAGGTTGGATTGATTTGTGGCACTAATGACAGATCTGGTCAATGCATTTCAGGTTGGATTGATTTGTGGCACTAATGACAGATCTGGTCAATGCATTTCAGGTTGGATTGATTTGTGGCACTAATGACATCTGGTCAATGCATTCTGTCAAAACTGCTAATGAAGTACCTTAATTACTTACATGCAAGGCCATGCTTATTAAATCATGTAGGGTTACATTCAACTTAATTACTTACATGCAAGGCCATGCTCATTAAATCATGTAGGGTTACATTCAACTTAATTACTTACATGCAAGGCCATGCTTATTAAATCATGTAGGGTTACATTCAACTGAATTACTTACATGCAAGGCCATGCTTATTAAATCATGTAGGGTTACATTCAACTGAATTACTTACATGCAAGGCAATGCTTATTAAATCATGTAGGGTTACATTCAACTTAATTACTTACACATGAGGCCATGCTTATTAAATCATGTAGAGTTACATTCAACTGATTTACTTACATGCAAGGACATGCTTATTAAATCATGTAGGGTTACATTCAACTGAATTACTTACACATGAGGCCATGCTTATTAAATCATGTAGGGTTACATTCAACTGAATTACTTACATGCAAGGCCATGCTTATTAAATCATGTAGGGTTACATTCAACTGAATTACTTACACATGAGGCCATGCTTATTAAATCATGTAGGGTTACATTCAACTGAATTACTTACACATGAGGCCATGCTTATTAAATCATGTAGGGTTACATTCAACTGAATTACTTACACATGAGGCCATGCTTATTAAATCATGTAGGGTTACATTCAACTGAAGTACTGGTCACCCCGCTATGATTAAGTCTTAATAGCAATATCGATAAAATTTGTCATCTGATTGATAAGTAGTCACTACCAACCTTGAACAAATGACTTTCTGAATATTTTCACACTGATTTCAGATTTAAAACCCAATATATTAATTTAGCAGAAAAGAATCCAGTGTTGGAGGTCATCATTGTTATTTCTTTTTAATGTATGTTGACTGGTTCTTCTTCCTTTTATTGGACTTGTAAACTCCTAAAAGGGTCAGGAAACAACAGATTAAAGCTAGTAACCAGTCAAGATACTGTCTTTACAATGGTGACATCTCATAGGTTGGGTTTCCATCTGCTAAAAAAATCAAATTAGTAATAAATCAAAGATATTCCTCTGCAAATGTATTCAAAAAGTCATCTGCTTAGGGTAGGTTTTGACTATTTAGCAATCTGTTATTAAATTTTCTAGAAACTGCAAGAGTGGCTGAATACTGGTGGGGTGATCACAACTTTAGATAGTGTTGCAACACTTGTGTCAAATTTCAGGTTTGTTATGAGCAGGCTTCTCTGTACTTATCGACTGACTACTATTTAACAGAAAGACTCAGCTTTCCAATTGCTAAAATAATAACAGACTTTCATCCATTAATATTTTTAAAAACAAAAATATTGTCGTGAAATCAGTTAAACAAAAGGGACATAAACATAGAACAGTCAAATAGATCAAAGTTTGTAAAACACCTCTCACTGCAAACAAAAACTCTACAGTCAAATAGATCTGAGTTTGTAAAGCACCTCTCACTGCAAACAAAAACTCTACAGTCAAATAGATCTGAGTTTGTAAAACACCTATGGCTCTCACTGCAAACAAAAACATTACAGATCAGAGACACCCGAAAATATCAAACACCTCAGTATAGCTGCCCAGTCACACAAACTGCCTATTTAGGAGCCACATTCACTTGAAGAAAACTGTGTCTGAAATGAACAGTTTCCAGTTAACTCCTGTGTCTCCCAAACTTCCTTGTCCCCAGCTAGTGTGACATTTCAAACATCCAGAATTAGTCACTCAATGCAGACTCTTTACAAACAGCCAGAATCAGTCTCTCAATGCAGACTCTTTACTCCAGAATCAGTCACTCAATGCAAACTCTTTACTCCAGAATCAGTCACTCAATGCAGACTCTTGACTCCAGAGTCAGTCACTTGATGCAGACTCTTTACAAACATCCAGAATCAGTCACTCAATGCAGACTCTTTATTTGTTTTTAGACTAGGTACATATACATGTCATGTTTCACATCGCAAACAAACTGGGCAGTACAAACTCCAAAACTCTACCATACGTCTACTTAAACTGTATTTATAAATTAAAAAAAAAACAACTAAATTCTGCTTCAGAAGAGAGAGAGAGTTTTGTAAAAGATGAAGCTGCTTCAAAACATTATTGAAAGAAAACTAATAAACTGTTAATCATTAATATATTTATGGTTTAATGAAACTATTTCAGTGCAATATCCACAGCACATGATGATACAGAATCAAAGTACAAATTAGGTGTCAATTGTTTCTTCAAAATTTCACTCATCTACCTGGTGCAGTTAATCCTCCACCATTGCCAGGATCACGTTGAATAAAGTTGTAGCAAGAGTAACATAGAATGCAGTTATCCAATAATATTATTGTCCAATTAATCAAATTCTTTCTTTAAAAGTTAACTATTGAAAATTATTTCTTGTACCATTGCAATTTCCCATGTAAGTTCAAACCATGTACTTATGTATTCAAATAAAGAAAACCATGTGCTCATGTAGTTGTGTACTTTTAAGTCACATCATTATCAGCTTTGCTGCTGATGCAATTTCTATCTGTGCCTGAGCAAATGATCTCTGGTTAAGGTGAAAGTGATGACTTTTAAGGTCTGAATTATCATAGGATTTACTTTTTTAATTGTCAATCATATCCATATCTCCCTCCCGCTCATTTTCATACAGCAAGTATTTTGCTGTATGCTCATACAAACACACAAATAAGTGTTTTGCAGAACCTGGCATCTCATTTGTGTCCATATGCTTATAAGTGTAACCTGGTGTCTCATTTGTGTCCATATGCTTATAAGTGTAACCTGGCATCTCATTTGTGTCCATATGCTTATAAGTGTAACCTGGCGTCTCATTTGTGTCCATATGCTTATAAGTGTAACCTGGTGTCTCATTGATGTCTCTATGCTTATAAGTGCAACCCAGTGTCTCACTTGTGTCTGTATGCTTGCAAGTGTAACCCAGTGTCTAACTTGTGTGTGTATGATTATAAGTGTAATCCAGTGTCTCACTTGTGTCTGTATGATTATAAGTGTAATCCAGTGTCTCACTTCTGTCTGTATGCTTATAAGTGTATCCTGGTGTCTCACTTCTGTCTGTATGCTTATAAGTGTAACCTTATATCTGACTTTCATACAAAACTGACACATTATTCGCCATAATGCTCAAGTAGGAAAGATGGGCAAGGCATGAAATCCTCACATATCAGGATAAAAACTTTTGATCTATAGTATTATCATCGTGTTTCACTTGAATACACCAACTGATATAGAAGATACATGACTTTCATGTAGAATTTTAACATTGTTGATATGGCAATTGCTGGAGAAATGACTACTGTATATCACAATGCTAACACAGGTGAGACCCAAAAATAAAAAAATAAAAATTTTTAAGGTGGTTTTTTTTTTTTGCATAAAGAAAATGTAAGATATGGTAGAGTTTTGGAGTTTGTAATGCCCAATCTGTTGGCAAATGAAATGTGACATGTATATGATGTACCTGGTCTAAAATTAAAATGAGAGTCTGCAGCGAGTGACCGATTCTGGCTGTATGAAGTGCCATACTAGCTGGGAACAACCCGTCAGGGAAATGTATGAGCTAACTGGAAACAATGTTAATTTCCGATGCAGATTTCTTCCAAGCGTAGCTACTAAAGAGACTATTTTGTGCAGCCAGCCAACTATCATGACAACAGGTATACAGCCTGCAAAATAACAATTTAATGACAAAAGAAATCTGATCAAGTCATCTCCATGTGTACATTAATGTGATTTCCAAACCTCATTTGTCAAGGTTCAGTGGTTTCTGCATAGGTGTTCTAATAAGGTTCATAAAAAAAATTTAAAACCCAAAAGTCAGATAAATTTAAATCATTCAATTAGCATTAAACTATACCATATATACTCACTCATAAGTAGAATCCAACTGCACAGACCCAGATTTGATGTCGCATAATGTGCCAGCAAGTCTGGTTCTATGCAGTTTGTTAGGAGTAATCAGTAGAACAACACAGACCCAGATCTGATATTGCATAATGTGCCAGCAGGTCTGGTTCTATGCAGTTTGTTAGGAGTAATCAGTAGAACAACACAGACCCTGATCTGCCGGTGCATCATGCAGTGGCAGATCAGGGTCTATGGGTAGTTTGCAGTTGGACTTGACTTATAAGTCAGTATATATGGTAACATCTGCATCTGAGTATAAACATTCATACCAGATTAAGTTTGTCTAGGTCAATTCATACCAGATTAAGTTTGTCTAGGTCAATTCATACCAGATAAAGTTTGTCGAAGCATGCATACCAAACTATATATGGATGGAAGCAAGCATATCAAACTATATATGAATGGAAGCGTGCATATCAAACTATATATGAATGGAAGCATGCATACCAAACTATACAGGGATGGTGGCATGCATACCAAACTATATATGAATGGAAGCATGCATACCAAACTATATATGAATGGAAGCATGCATACCAAACTATATATGAATGGAAGCAAGCATACCAAACTATATATGAATGGAAGCATGCATATCAAACTATATTGAATGGAAGCATGCATACCAAACTATATATGAATGGAAGCAAGCATACCACACTATATATGAATCGAAGCGTGCATACCAAACTATATATGAATGGAAGCATGCATACCAAACTATATATGAATGGAAGCAAGCATACCAAACTATATATGAATCGAAGCGTGCATACCAAACTATATATGAATGGAAGCATGCATACCAAACTATATATGAATGGAAGCATGCATACCAAACTATATAGGGATGGAATCATGCATACCAAACTATATTGAATGGAAGCATGCATACCAAACTATATAGGGATGGAATCATGCATACCAAACTATATATGAATGGAAGCATGCATACCAAACTACATATGGATGGAAGCATGCATACCAAACTATATATGAATGGAAGCATGCATACCAAACTATATATGAATGGAAGCAAGCATACCAAACTATATTGGGATGGAAGCATGCATACCAAACTATATATGAATGGAAGCAAGCATACCAAACTATATAGGGATGGAAGCAAGCATATCAAACTATATAGGGATGGAAGCAAGCATACCAAACTACATAGGGATGGAAGCATGCATACCAAACTATATAGGGATGGAAGCATGCATACCAAACTATATTGAATGGAAGCAAGCATACCAAACTATATAGGGATGGAAGCAAGCATACCAAACTATATATGAATGGAAGCGTGCATACCAAACTACATATGGATGGAAGCATACCAAATTTCATTCTCCAGGCCAAGTGGGGATTTTTTGGGTGAAATTATGATGACAAGCTTTGCAGGAAAGATGTATGGATGGACATGCCCTAATCAAAATGCCCTGCTGCCAGCTGTGTGGGCATGTGTGTAGATGGCCATGCCATAATCAAAATGCCCTGCTGCCAGCTGTGTCGGCATGTGTATGGATGGACATGCCATAATCAAAATGCCCTGCTGCAAGCTGTGTGGGCATGCATATGGATGGACAGGTCCTAATCAAAATGCCCTGCTGCCAGCTGTGTGGGCATGTGTGTAGATGGACATGCCCTAATCAAAATGCCCTGCTGCCAGCTGTGTGGGCATGTGTATGGATGGACAGGCTCTAATCAAAATGCCCTGCTGTAAGCTATGTGGGCATGTGTATGGATGGACATGCCCTAATCAAAATGCCCTGCTGCAAGCTGTGTGGGCATGCATATGGATGGACAGGCCCTAATCAAAATGCCCTGTTGCAAGCTGTGTGGGCATGTGTATGGATGGACAGGCCCTAATCAAAATGCCCTGCTGCAAGCTGTGTGGGCATGTGTATGGATGGACAGGCCCTAATCAAAATGCCCTGCTGCAAGCTGTGTGGGCATGTGTATGGATGGACAGGCTCTAATCAAAATGCCCTGCTGCAAGCTGTGTGGGCATGTGTGTAGATGGACATGCCCTAATCAAAATGCCCTGCTGCAAGCTGTGTGGGCATGAAAAGTAGCTGCCAGCTGTGTGGGCATGAAAAGTAATCTAATTTATTAAACTCATTTATACCATTTCTATTGTCATCTGTGTTGGTATCCTGTATTTCTTTTTTAATGGTGATCTCCTTTGACTTGGAATCAGTGGAATCTGAAGACTGATCATGCTCTATTTTTATCTCCTCTTTGATACCAGTCTGTGTTTTTATCTCCTCCTTGATTCCAGTCTTTGTTTCACTCTTTATCTGGATGTTACAATTGTCTTTGGCAGTCTTAAAATCTGCTTCATCTTGGGACTGAGAACTTGACAAACCCATCTTGAAATCTGATGATCCAGGGGGTGGATCTTGAGGAAAGTAGATGAAATAGGGCTGCTTAGAGTCTTTAGATCTCTTCCATTCAAAAAATCTGAAAAATAATTTTCTCAAATTAATTTAAGTAAGGATGTGTTCCTCATATCCTGGTGTGTTACCTGTGCCTATGTACTGATGTATACTCCAAATATCTGACCAAAAAAGAAAAAAGAAATTTTAATACAAAATTTTATTATTTGTTCATACCAATGCAGATGCTGTTCTGGTAAGACAAAAATCTGACACTCAGTCATCTATGCTACTGTATTTTGAAGATTCCTACATTTTGCAATTTGTTCCTTAATATTTTTGGAATTTTTCTTTCATGAGAGATCCTGTAGTACACTTGTATGGCTCCCATGAATCAGTCATAACGAGATCATGTCAGTACACTTGCATACCTATTGTATTCCCAGACAGCGTTGGATTTGGGGGACTCAAAAAGTCTGTTTTGAGGTCCCAAGGGGGGGGGGGGGTAGTGCGTGTGAAATCAAAAAAGTGACGTCCAATTGAGAATAAATTATCTTTTCATATAAGCCTATATATAATTTTATGGGAAATTCAAATTTTATAAAAAGAAAATAAAGTTTTCTTTCAAACATTTAATATACTTAAAAACCAAAAATAGTTGGTACACTTAGCATTGTCCAATATGATAACCACATGCATGCACACGTGCCAACACTCACACAACCACACAGATATTAAATAAAAAGAATAATACCATGTTCGTCTTTAAAATCCATTGGACAGTGTAATATTTTCTTACACAGATGCAGTCTTTGCTGCTCTAAATAGTTCAGTGGGAGGGGTGGGGGTTGAAGGTAATACAGATATCATTTGTGTTCATTTTGACACTCATTGGAGACTGGATGGTACTGTTGTTCAAACTTCCCTGAAGATCTTGTTGAATTTTTCTCAACATAGAAAATGATCTTTCTGCATCTGCATTGTTGCGAGGTAGTGGCAAACATGCTGGGTGGTGTTGCTATGTTGATGGATGTTGTACACTCCAGAATGACTAATGTCAATATGGTGTTTCCAGTTTATGCAAACAAATAAAATGCTACCCATTGCTCCTGTGCTTCACAAAGTTATACTCCACCCAGGAGTTCTGAAATTTATTTTTGCTTGGCTTTACTCATTTTGCTGACGGCTCAACTTTTCCTAAATCACGGATGCATTTTGACATTTTGCCTTAAAAAATGAACCACACTTGTACATTATTCCGACTACTGAAATAATCGTGTTTTGCATTCATATTATGGAGTAAAATCTTCAAAGAAACGCTGCTGATGATCACAAACTTGCCAGTAATCTTTAATAATGATGGCTTAAACATTTTCATTCAAAGCAATGATGTGTAATAACTTTTGTTCTTCGACACACATCTCTATGATTGTACCTATGGTACCTATGGTAACTCAAACAAATTGGATTGTTCCACTTAGTGCACTTTACCTATGTAAATTAGCCTAATGGGCTTTCCCATAGCAGTGTTCAAAGGACATGACATGGCATCATCCTAGCTATTCTCAGTCAATTAAGTAATGTGAAATGGTAGTTGCTTATCTCTGTCCACCTTACCTTTTAATTGACTCCATGATAATCAGATGTATAAATTGCTCTGAGGATAGTTTTACATGGGCTCTAAGCAGGACCGTTTACTGTTTATACTGACTATATGCGTTTACTGTTTATACTGACTATATGCGTTTACTGTTTATACTGACTATATGCTTTGGACATGTATAGTGGTGGTAACAAAAAATGTGGGGTTTTTTTTCCCCCCAAGATTAAAATCATGTTTGTTTTTAAAACACAACTGTTGTGGAGGTTTGGGAATCAAAAATCATGTTTTTTGCATGACACAAGGTGTTATGGCAGGTATGCACATGTATAACTACCGTAAACCAGTTATAAAATGAGAGATCCCTTTAGTAACACTTGTATGACTCCCATAAATCAGTTATAATGAGAGATCCCTGTAGTACAATTGTCTGACTCCCATAAACCAGCTATAACAAGAGATCCCTGTAGTACACTTGTATGACTCCCATGAACCAGTTATAATAAAAATTCCCGGTAATACACTTGCATGACTCTCATAAATCAGTTATAAAATCAGAGATCCCTGTAGATTTAGAATTGGAATGTTTATGCACTGAAGTTAGAACTGAGTGTAAGTTTTAATACAGTATCCTTTAAAGGTGAACACTTTCTGAATCTAGTTTTACTGCAATCCTCTAATGATTTTCTTGCTCAAGATCGTAAGACAGTAGCCAAAACATGTTTGCCTTCCTTGATGCATTTTGTATCAAATGGTTCTGGAAACCCTGGTACTATTAGTAAACTATGTCACAACAAAGATTCTGAAGGAAAGCTATACTGACAAGTAAATCTAATTGATATAGGACTCTAAAATGTTTAGCAATTTTGTTAATTAAGACAAGTTTAATTCACCCATCAGCCAACACAACACATCGCTGCCCTTTCTGTAGAGGGACCCTGTAGGTTTGTTTCTGCAGCATGCTCTCTGCTCGGCAGTTGTTTGTTTCATAAGTTTTCTCTGCCATAGCTCCCTTGTGCCAGGAAGGGATCAGTCCCCATCTCATTGGCTGAACAACTCGTGGAGTTATCTCCTCTAGTTCAGCTGCATGGTGCTTGCTGGAGATTAGCACAGGTCTGCAAAGACAAACAAAAATACTAATGAAAATTATACTAATGGAAATTCAGGGATATATATACAAAGCAGAGTGAATTTTATATCAGCTTGATGCCCACAAAAATAGGATAGCCCCCAGCCAAGGAACTGTCTAAATCTTTCACAGGCCTCTTTCTTTCTGAGAACTACTTGCCTGGAGCATTTTGATTTTTGTAAACAGTATACAAAAACTCCTCAGGGTAAGAACATTTTTACATGTGGCAAGTGATTTTTCAAGGCAGTGTGAGAAAATATATCTTTTTTCTGCAGCACTAAAGCTTTAAAGCATACAGATCCTGCTTTCAATTCCTGGCCCAGCTGAGGCACTTGGTGGCCAAGTGGTCTTAGGCACTCGCACATCTCACCTTTGTCCTCGTGAGTTCGAGTCTGAGCTGGACCAATGTGGACATGCGAGAAAGCTTGCCAGTAGCTTTTCATGGGCTCCGGGTTCTTCTTCCTCCAAATATACTGGCTGACATTTATAGTCTATCATGTGCTGAAAATGGTGGTAAACCCCACAAAACCAAACCAAACCTGGCCCAGCTTTGCACCTGTTTTTGGTGACCCATTTATCAGTGTTAAAGTTTGTGTTACTTACGTATGAGCTCCGGGTGCTATGTTATAAGATGGATAGTACTGCATCCTTCCAGGTGCATCCCGCCACATCGGTTGGAGTGATTTCCCTTGCTTATCCTTAAACTGACAAGCTCTACAAACATCATCAGGGGCTAGAGTGCTGGAAATAAAGCCAGAGAAATTCAATGTCACAAACTACATCTGCAACAAAAAATCAATCTTTTGGTCTTATTATTCAAACTAGAATTTGACAGCAGAACACCGATTCCCGACTCTTCTATTGGTTATTAATAAATCTCTTCTATTAATCTTTTATATTGGAGAGAAAGAAAGCAGAATATCCATATAATCATGGAATAGAAAGAATAAATAGAATTGCATACAAAATAAAAACTTGAGATAAAGTTTTATAATTTTGTATTGGCTTTCATTCTAGGAGTATACGAGATCTTATATATGATTATAATCTATATGATACATGTTCACACCAACAGAAAATTATAACTACCATTCAACAAAATTTGACACTGGTATTGAAAGAAATATATGCCACAATACAGTTCTTATTTCAGGTTATGCTCATTACAAACATAATCAAGTTATATAGTTATATAACAAGTGTACAGTGAATTGCACATTATATGACCACCCAATGTTTAATAGTCCTCTAAGTAGACAATTGAAATTTTGATGCAAAAACCAATTTTTTCTTTCAGTCACAGTGACCTTGACCTTTAATCTTTAGATGCCAAAATCGACAGGCTTCTTCTTTACTCCAAGTGTAAGCCATCCACAAAGTTTGGTCCTGGTCTGTCATGTTGTAGAAACCATTTTTCTTCCTTTCGTCACAGTGATCTTGACCTTTGACATTTTTACTCCAAAAGTGAAAGATTTTTCCTTACCCCAAATGCAAGCCATCCACAAAGTTTGATCCATATATGTAACATTGAACTAATGTTATTGTTCTGAAACCGTTTTTTTTTCAGTGACGGTAACCTTCATCTCTGACCTTTTGACCCCAAAATCAATAGGCTTCTTCCTTCTCCAAGTGGAAGAAATCCATATACTTTGGTCCAGACATGTTACATAGCACTAATGTTATTGTGTGGCATCCATTTTTCTTTTTTTCCATCACAGTGACCTTGACCTTTGACATTTTGGCCCCAAAATTGATAGGATTTTTCCTTACCTAAAGTGCAAGCCAACACAAAGTTTAGTAATGGTTGGTTGTGGACAACTTGAGTCTTTGTGCAAATTTTTTTTCTTTTTTCAGTCATAGTTATATCGATCTTTTACCTTTTTGACCCTAAAATCAATAGGGTTCTTCCTTACCCCAAGTGCATGCCATCTACAACCCTGACCCCAAAATCAATAGGGTTCTTCCTTACCCCAAGTGCATGCCATCTACAACCCTGACCCCAAAATCAATAGGGTTCTTCCTTACCCCAAGTGCATGCCATCTACAACCCTGACCCCAAAATCAATAGGGTTCTTTTTTACCCCAAGTGCATGCCATCTACAACCCTGACCCCAAAATCAATAGGGTTCTTCCTTACCCCAAGTGCATGCCATCTACAACCCTGACCCCAAAATCAATAGGATTCTTCCTTACCCCAAGTGCATGCCATCTACAACCCTGACCCCAAAATCAATAGGATTCTTCCTTACCCCAAAATCAATAGGTTTCTTCCTTATCCCAAAATCAATAGGGTTCTTCCTTACCCCAAAATCAATAGGGTTCTTCCTTACCCCAAGCCATCTACAAAGTTTGGTAACATTTGATTGTGGATAATGTGAGTTATTGTGCAGAAATGAAGTTGACAGCAGATGGATAGACACCATAATATACTCCACCTTATAGCGGGCATATCAAATGTAATCAATGGTGAGTGCAATGTTAAATTCATGCTATTTTTGGGAGAGATAAAAGCATAATGTACATGATAAGGTGCGGTAAAAAACAAAAAGTAAAACAAGTGGAGGTAAAAAAAAAAAAAGAAAACAAAACAAGTGCTCTATTCATTGAAATTTATGTTGATAAATATGACTTCACACTACTGCAGAGCAGGAACAGGTAGTATGTTTGATGTTAACACAAATCCCTTCACCCCTACAACTTAAATGGTTCTATTCCAGTCAGTGGTTATCAACAGCATGTGCTTGTAACTTGAGCATTCAATGACAAGTTGCCTGCATTTATCCGAGTGATCTGAAGCTGATGTCTACATTTCGGACAAAAATAAAAAGGATCGAGTCCGATTTTAAGCATATGGGTGTAGCCACATGATGACTTCAAAACTTACATGACACATAATGTAGGTTCATATTTATAGTCAGATTTTAAGCATATGGGTGGAGCCATATGATGACTTCAAAACTTACACGACACATAATGTGGGTTTATATTTAGTCAGATTTTAAGCATATGGGTGTAGCCATATGATGACTTCAAAACTTACAGGACACATAATGTCGGTTCATATTTATAGTCAGATTTTAAGCATATGGGTGGAGCCATATGACGACTTCAAAACTTACATGACACATAATGTCAGTTCATATTTATACAGTCCGATTTTAAGCATATGGGTGGAGTCATATGATGACTTCAAAACTTACAGGACACATAATGTGGGTTTTACATTTATACAGTCCGATTTTAAGCATATGGGTGGAGCCATATGATGACTTCAAAACTTACAGGACACATAATGTCGGTTCATATTTATACAGTCCGATTTTAAACATATGGGTGGAGCCATATGATGACTTCAAAACTTACAGGACACATAATGTCGGTTCATATTTATAGTCAGATTTTAAGCTTATGGGTGGAGCCATATGACGACTTCAAAACTTACATGACACATAATGTGGATTTATATTTATGGAGGTCTCATAGTCAAGATGAGAGACATGGGGTGGGGGGTGTGTACATGTGGCAATGACTGAAACTTTTCCAAACAATTTGGGTGATAAATTTACTTCAACAATGTCAGAGTTTGGTGTATGGGTATGTATAACTGCTGACTGAGCAGGCATTGGTGATCAATTGTTTTCCCTTAAATAGGTAGGTAAATCAATTGATTTATAAATTTTGTTGAGAAACTTTTTTAGACCACTGCATTGTTTGGTGCTTGGTTGTGTATGTATATGCATGATGACCGAGCTAACATCTGTTGGCTGCTGTTTACCCTGGATTGAGCAACAATTGTACACAGGATGCATTGAAGACAAACACAAACAAAACTTAACAGCTCTATTGATGTTGGTTCAATAATAATTAGATTAGCAATTATCAGCTTTTTACAGCTAACATCTTTCAAAAATAAGCAAGAAACAGTGATATTTATTTTCTTCAAGAATACAACAAATCCTGCCAAATTATTAAATTTATTCAGAGGTGTCAATTGATAATGGAATATAGTAGTGCCCTTGTACACGACTAGGATCACAATCATCCTGAAACCTCTCTCTCTCCAAAACAAAACTGTGGAAAAAGCATGTTAGTGTCGGTGATGCAATGTTCCAACTACCGGTAATCTGGAATAGCATAGTCATACCATTAATATTCATGAAACCGAAAGTTACTTGCTAAAAAGATTAAGCCTAGGTGTTGATCTGGCTTCGACTTATACTCCACATCGACTTATATATGGATGAATGATGGAAAATTAAAAAAAATTGGGAATTCGACTTATACTCAGCATCGACTTATAGACTGGCAAATATGGTATCCCTGCATCCCACCTACACCCTATGATGGAGACATGTTCATAGTAAAAAACTACGTTATGATTTTTTGAAGAGTTTTATCTTCCCAATATTTTTGTGCAATTCTTCATTTTTACATAATTCAAACTTTACCTTTAGTTGGCACCATGTAGCTACTTTTGTGCTGAGGTGCAGTAAACCAACTTTGCACAGCAGGATTAATGAGGTGAACTGTCAACTACACATGTGAGTACTATCTGACCCACTTGTGCCTAATGTTAGTTACTGCCTAACCCTAACCCTAACATGAAGGACAAGAAAATATAAAAGGTCAATATACCAAAACTGTAAAAGGCATAAAACACAAAAGATAAAGGTGGAACATACAAAATCCCTAAAACATTTGGTCAAAATTTGTTATATAGTCTGCATTTCTTTAAAAAAAGTCCAAGATATTCTCTGGTGGCATTTCATCAAAAAGTTTCCTCATCAATTTCACATCAAAATAAATAAGATCTGGATTATTTTCATTTAGGACCAACCAGACTTCATAAGAAGTCTTCCAGTGAAAAACCTATGTCGACATGACTTTCCATTCAGGAGTAGCGATAATAATTTTGTTAATATGGATGCCATATTGGATGTAAGAGTGGCAGTTTTCATTTAAGACCAACTAGACATCATATGAAGTCTACTAGTGAAAACCCTATGTTACAATGACTCAGGAGAAATAGCAATAACAAGATTTTCAAGATGGCCATGGTGACAGCCATACTAGATGTCCAGGTGGCACCATTTTCATTTAGGACCAACTAGACATCATAAGAAGTCTTCTGGTGAAAACCCAATGTTGATATGACCATCCTTTCAGGAGGAGTAGTGGTAACACGATTTCAATCTAGCCACTGTGATGGCCATATTGAATTGCCAAGCAGCACCATTTTCATTTAGGACCAACTAGTTCATGGGCTGAATGTGCTTGTAAAGTTTCATGACAATCCTACAAGTAGCTATGGCAGAGTAGTAATAACAAGCTTGTGCTAACGGATGGACAGACGACACACAATAGGTCATTCCATAAGGTTTTCTGGTCTATGGCAAGCCAAGCTAAAAATAATAGACAATGATAAGCACCCTATGTACATGTACATTTCAGAACCTATAACAACACTTGTGGAACCTTCCATTCATGCTTGTAGGTCTTTCATAAATTAATCAATCCAACTATCTTTGTAGGTCTTTCCATAAATTAATCAACCCAACTATCTGACCTGAGGAGCTTTTATCATTTAAAATTTATGTCTCAGTAGAAATCCAAGTAAAAAGCTGTTAAAAGTTGTACCTGAACCAAAACATGTAAGTCTTCATTGTTGCACCTAGAATCCCAAAGGCAGGGAACAGTGTCCCTCTGTCCTTTAAATTTGGGGAGCACACTAAATTTCAAAGGGACAAAGAAAAATACTAGATTGTACTTGATGCACTGGTAGCAGTAAAACAAAAGAGTGGTCCTAATATGGATCACATGACTTACATAATGTGCAGCTTACCATTTCACTAAACAGACTAATGTAGTATTGTAACAACACAACCGATGTAAACTATCTCCCAAACTTTACATTATGTTAATTTTACCTATTTTACTATATCCTGATAAAAATTCTAAAGGCATAATTAATATGCAGTCTCTTGCTCATAATCAGAGTCTACCAAGATCTTGATGATATAAGCCCATTTACCAAGTTCTATAGAAACTGGATGATATAAGCCCATTTACCAAGTTCTATAGAAACTGGATGATATAAGCCCATTTACCAAGTTCTATAGAAACTGGATGATATAAGCCCATTTACCAAGTTCTATAGAAACTGGATGATTAGCCCATTTACCAAGTTCTATAGAAACTGGATGATATAAGCCCATTTACCAAGTTCTATAGAAACTGGATGATATAAGCCCATTTACCAAGTTCTATAGAAACTGGATGATATAAGCCCATTTACCAAGTTCTATAGAAACTGGATGATATAAGCCCATTTACCAAGTTCTATAGAAACTGGATGATATAAGCCCATTTACCAAGTTCTATAGAAACTGGATGATTAGCCCATTTACCAAGTTCTATAGAAACTGGATGATATAAGCCCATTTAGCAAGTTCTATAGAAACTGGATGATATAAGCCCATTTACCAAGTTCTATAGAAACTGGATGATTAGCCCATTTACCAAGTTCTATAGAAACTGGATGATATAAGCCCATTTACCAAGTTCTATAGAAACTGGATGATATAAGCCCATTTACCAAGTTCTATAGAAACTGGATGAGAAATATAGTCTCTAGATTAAGAATTAACAAGCTCGATCAAACAGGTGCAAGTTATCTCATTAATATGTGCAGAGCTCACTTATTACAGAACCTATGACAATGATAATATAAGCTCAAGGTAGATCAAAATCCAATTAAAATTCAGTCCCCAGAGTGGTAACAAGCTCACCAATCAGATACAAGACAACCTCATTAATATACACAGATCTTGCTCATAATCAAACTAATCGAACATCTTGATAATATTACACTGTTTAACAAGTTTGTTCAAAATCTGACCAGAAATATAGTTGCTTGGTTGTTGACAAGCTCAACCAATCAGATGCAAGGTCACATCATTAATATGCATGAATTTCACTCATAATCATACTGAAGCAAGATCTTGAAAACAATGGCCTATTTATCAGTACATGCATTATCAAAATTCTATAAAAACAAAATAGTCTCCAGTATGGTAAAAAAAAAATCTCTAACAGATGCAAGGTCACCTCTGCATAGGTCTTGCTAACAAGAACTAGAGGCCCAAGTGTGCCTGATATTGCTCACCTCATTAATATGCATTAACTTCACTCATTTTTGAAACAGTCCAAGATCCTGATGATAGATGCATATATCCGAAGTTTTATCAAAATCAATCACAAATAGGGCTTCCCGAGTTATAAAAAGTTCAGCCAATCAGATGCAAGATAACTCATTAATATCCATGGATCTTGCTCATTATCAAACCCATCTGTGATCTTGATGATATAAGCATATATTCAAAGTTTGTTCAAATTCAACTCAGAAATCTGGCCTCCAGAATGGTAACAAGGTCGGCCAATCCGATGTAAGGTTATCATTAATATGCGTGGATCCCACTCACTATCAAACACATCAAAAATATGATTTCCAGAGGGGTAACAAGCTCGGCAAATCAGACACAAGATCACCTCACTTGTATGTGTGGATATCACTTTACTGAACTACTCTGAGATCTTAATGATATAAGTATAAATTCAAGTTTTATCAAAATTGGATCAGAAATTCTACTACCAGAGTGGTATCAAGCTCAGTCAGTTGGATGCAAGATTATCTCATTAATATGTGTGGATTTTGCTCATTATCAAATCAATCTAAGATCTTGACGATATAAAACCCATATTGCAAGACTGATCAATATCAGAAATATGACTTACAGAGGGGCAGAAAGAAAAAAAACTCAGCCAATCAGATGCAAGATCACCTCATTAATATGCATGTATCTTGCTCATTATTGAATTCATCCAAGATCTTCATGATCCAAGCATATATTCCAAGTCTGATCAAAATTGGTTCAGAAATACAGCCTCCAGAGTGGTAACAAGCTCAGCCAATCAGATTCAAGATCACTTAATATGCATGGATTTTGTTGATTATTGAACTTATCTAAGATCTTAATGATATAAGCATATGTTAGAAGTTTTATCGAAATTGGCTCAGAATTTCTGCCTCCTGAGTGGCAACAAGGTTGTACTGCTGTACACTTTGTGGAAATACAACTGATAGAATATTGAAACAATCCACAAACTTAAAAAAAGGGCAGCAAGAATTATCCAAGATTTACCATTTGATCCACCATTCAAAATTCTATTCTCAGAATTGAAATGGATGAAATTTGAATACATATTAGCCTACCACAAGTCCATATTAATGTACAAATTTAAGAATAAACGTTTCCCTCAATATTTGCATGGCATGTTTCAAGTCAGAAGAACAACTGTACACCAAGGACCTAAATTGAAATAAATTACAAATGATCATTGCAGAATGCCATTTCCCAAAACAAATACTTTTAAAAAATCATTTGTTTACTCTGGTACTATTTTATGGAATGAACTCCCCAGCAACAAATCTAAACGTGTTCAAAACAAAATTGTATAACCATGATCTTTAAGGGCATTCGTCATGTTAAATATTGAAATATATGCTACTCAATTTACTATGTTAATGAATATCAAATACACTATGTTAATGAATATCAAATACACTTTGTGCATTCATACATAATGTATCCTGAGGGGAGAATAGCATATTATACAAACCCTCATAAAAAAAGTGTTTATTATTAATATTATTATTATTAAGGCTAGCCAATCAGGTGCAAGATCACCTCATTAATATGTGTGGTTCTTGCTCATTATCGAGATTTGGATAATATAATCCCACATTGCAAGTTTGATTGAAATCTGATCAAAAATATGGACTCCAGTGTGGTCACAATCAATTGCTGATGGACAGACACAAGACACATGACATATGCTGGGCCTTACCATAAGCTCTCTTGGCCTTACGGTCAGGTTAGCTAAAAATCATCTAACATCTTGACCATATTAGCCTATTCACATCTGATTAAAACTGGGTTAAAAACAGTTTCTCAACTGCTAAGAAACTCATCCAATCACTTGCAAAATTGGGTTAAAAACAGTTTCTCAACTGGTAAGAAACTCATCCAATCACTTGCAAAATTGGGTTAAAAACAGTCTCTCAACTGGTAAGAAACTCGTCCAATCACATAAAAAACTGGGCTAAAAACAGTCTCTCAACTGGTAAGAAACTCATCCAATCACATGCAAGATCACCTCATTAATCTTGCCGTGCAAAGTTGGTTTCCACATGACATGCATCCACATGCCGAGTTCTTTGTAACTGCAACACCTGCCTAGTATACTGAATCGTATACATAGCCAATAAAGATATTTGACCATAATCAGTATCACTGTTTTAAAACCAATAATATTTAACAAAACTGTATGAAAGTTTATCAGATCATACTTAATGCATTTCACGTCCTTTACATATATTTTTTAGTGACAGTAAAAAGTTTTCATGGTTGCTATGCCAGCCAAAAATAATTGAGAAACATTAATTCTTCTAAAAAATCATATTGAAACCATTTCTTTATCTGCATATTTTATTTTGAAAAATATCATATTGCCTCAGAACAACGTATAAGGAATTCATCCAACAAGAGACTATAAAGAGTTCAATGTTAAGATGAATTATAAACTGTTTAATTACAACCACTTAGAATAAAATTAAACATTCTATATGGTATAAGGATAATGGGATATTTGCCATTCAGTGTAGGTACAGTGGGATATTTGCCATTCAGTGTAGGTAGAATGGGATATTTGCCATTTAGTGCATGTACAATGGGATATTTGCCCTTCAGTATATGCAGAATGAGATATTTGCCATTCAGTATATGTAGAATGGGATATTTGCCATTCAATATATGTAGAATGGGATATCTGCCATTCAGTATATGTAGAATGGGATATTTGCCCTTCAGTAAATGTAGAATGGGATATTTGCCCTTCAATATATGTACAATGGGATATTTGCCCTTCAGTATTATGCAGAATGGGATATTTGTCATTCAGTTTTATGCAGAATGGGGTATTTGCCATTCAATACATGTACAATGCGATATTTGCCACTCAATATATGTACAATGCGATATTTGCCATTAAATATATTGTACAATGCGATATTTGCCATTCAGTATATGTAGAATGGGATATTTGCTATTCAGTATATGTACAATGGGATATTTGCCATTCAGTATATGTAGAATAGGATATTTACCATTCAGTGTATCTAGCATGGGATATTTGCCCTTCAATACATGTACAATGCGATATTTGCCATTCAGTATATGTAAAATGGGATATTTGCCATTAGGTATATGTAGAATGAGATATTTGCCATTCAGTATATGTACAATGGGATATTTGCCACTCAATACATGTAGAATGCGATATTTGCCATTCAATATTATGTAAAATAGGATATTTGCCATTCAGTGTAGGTAGAATGAGATATTTGCCATTGAGTATTATGCAGTATGGGACATTTGCCATTCAATATTATGTAAAATAGGATATTTGCCATTCAATATATGTACAATGGGATATTTTCCATTCAATATATGTACAATGGGATATTTGCCATTCAGTATTATGCAGAATGGGACATTTGCCATTGAGTATGATGTACAATGGGATATTTCCCATTCAATATATGTACAATGGGATATTTGCCATTGAGTATGATGTACAATGGGATATTTTCCATTCAATATATGTACAATGGGATATTTACCATGAAGTATTATGTACAATGGGATATTTTCCATTCAATATATGTACAATGGGATATTTGTCATGGAGTATTATGTACAATGGGATATTTGGCATTCAATATATGTACAATGGGATATTTGGCATTCAATATATGTACAATGGGATATTTGGCATTCAATATATGTACAATGGGATATTTGCCATGGAGTATTATGTACAACGGGTTATTTGCCATTGAGTATTATGCAGAATGGGATATTTGCCGTTCAGTATATGAAGAACAGGATATTTATGTACAACAGGATATTTGCTATTTTGTATATGTACCATCGGATATCTGCCATTCAATATATGTAGAATAATAATGTCTCAATTTACACAGCAACATTGATGGTCTTGCAAGTTGAAAGATGTGAAAATATATGGGTGGTATATTGGATGCACATGTATCCAAAATTATTGCGGCATCCTCTTTTTAAAACCCAGTATTGAATAATTATATGATTACCGTTTATATACTGAAGCATGATCCCGATGCCTTTAAGAAATAATTATAGGATTACCTTTTATATACTGAAGCATGATCCTGATGCCTTTAAGAAATAATTATAGGATTACCTTTTATATACCGAAGCATGATCCTGATGCCTTTAAGAAATAATTATAGAATTACCTTTTATATACTGAAGCATGATCCTGATGCCTTTAAAAAATAATTATAGGATTACCTTTTATATACTGAAGCATGATCCTGATGCCTTTAAGAAATAATTATAGGATTACCTTTTATATACTGAAGCATGATCCTGATGCCTTTAAAAAATAATTGTAGGATTACCTTTTATATACTGAAGCATGATCCTGATGCCTTTAAGAAATAATTATAGGATTACCTTTTATATACTGAAGCATGATTCTGATGCCTTTAAGAAATAATTGTAGGATTACCTTTTATATACTGAAGCATTATACTGACGCCTTTAGGAAATAATTGTAGGATTACCTTTTATGTACTGAAGCAAGATACTGACGCCTTTAAGAAATAATTATAGGATTACCTTTTATATACTGAAGCATGATACTGACGCCTTTAAGAAATAATTGTAGGATTACCTTTTATATACTGAAGCATGATCCTGACGCCTTTAAGAAATAATTATAGGATTACCTTTTATATACTGAAGCATGATCCTGACACCTTAAAGAAATAATTATAGGATTACCCCGTTTATATTGAAACAGGATTCTGAATAATTATGTAATTACCCCGTTTATATTGAAGAATAAACCTGATGCCTTGATGAAATAATTAAATGATTATGCCGTTTATATTGAAGCATGATCCTGAATTAAATAATTACCCTATTTATGCTGAAGCATGATCCTGATACCTTTAAGAATTTTATAATTACCCTATTTATACTGAAGCATGATTCTGATGCCTTTATGAAATAACTGTATAATTACCGTTTATATTTAAGCATGATTTTGATGCCTCGAAGACATGTATGTTATAGAAAGGAACAATGTGCGATACTTCACAAACAAATAAGAAAAAAGACCGTTGAAACAGTAACATATTTTAATGTGCAAAATGTTCAATGTGTGAAGAGAAACATTTAAAACATGCAATTAAAACTGAACAAAAACAACAAGGAAAAAAACATTTGATGGAAATTATTCAGAGTTGTGTGAAATAGGTATTATTTTCAAACAGCATGAAAATATGTTAAATTGACCATATTTAATATATTGGTATTAAAATGTCTATAAATCTTGTGTAATTTCCTTCTCCACTTCAGACAAGCTTCTTGCATTTTCATTCACAAATAAAAATTCTGGATATAAACAGAGAATGAGAAACTATTTAAATTATTACACTTGGTTAAAAATTGGAACAATTAAAAAGTTGGATGGTTTGAAAAGCAATTCATACTGTATCTAACAGACAGAAGGCCTGATAAAGGCAATTCATACTGTATCTAACAGACAGAAGGCCTGATAAAGGCAGTGGTGAAAGCACTCACTTTGTACCTCTTTGGTCCTGGGCAAATTCAAGTATTTAAAAAATAATTTATATCCAATACTTTTTATTTCTTGGTACTTTTGTTTACTCTACCCCTAAAACCACATTGTCTTATTCATTAGTGTTACGTCATTTTCATCCTCCTGTACACTAAAATGTACTCCTTGGTATATTTCAAAGCATGGAGTAACACAAAATGTCACATCACACTGTCCGCATTTCATAGTAGTAGTTGTCCCTGCAAGCCTCTTTATCACCCTCGAGACAAAAATTTGCTTTTCCACTGTACCACAAACTATATACTTTTTCTATGTATACTCAGAATTTTAACTTGTGATTTTGCATGGAAAACATTGACTCTAATGCCTGCATGGAAAACATTGACTCTAATGCCTGCATGGAAAATATTGACCATAATGCCTGCATGGAAAACATTGCCTCTAATGCCTGCATGGAAAACATTGACTCTAATGCCTGGATGGAAAACGCTGACCCTAATGCCTGCATGGAAAACGTTGACCCTGATGCCTGCATGGAAAACATTGACCCTAATGCCTGCATGGAAAACATTGACCCTGATGCCTGCATGGAAAACATTGACACTAATGCCTGCATGGAAAACACTGACCCTAATGCCTGCATGGAAAACATTGACTCTAATGCCTGCATGGAAAACGCTGACCCTAACTGTAACGTTGACCCTAATGCCTGCATGGAAAACGTTGACCCTGATGCCTGCATGGAAAACATTGACCCTAATGGCTCAGGAGGACCTTTCCTGCTTGTCTGGTTCTTCAACTCAGGATTTCTGCAACAAAATCAACAATTTTAACAATATGAGACACTAATTTTTACCTAAACACACACACAGGCATTTTCACTACATCTGAAGAGAATATTTTTATAATATATAAGCACATAAAACTATTACATTAAGCATGTAGAAAAAAACTTTTTGGCCACCACTTGAGTATTCTTGAATTAAAGCAATAATATGATGCCATTTGATCTGATCTACACCCCCACCCACCCAATATACTTATCATAAAGGCTGACTATCTCAAGACATTCAATAGCAACAGCAGTCTTTGTGTCATTTTTGCCAGTTTAAACGTTCTGTACTTATCCTGATATACTATGAAGAATGACTTGCTTTGTATCCTTGTATTTCATGACTACTAACGGACTGGTGTGCATCAGTAAGTCTCATTATGGACCATCACTTTTTTTGTCCTTCAGAGTTTGTGGAATCCCTCATCTAGTGCTACGAACTGTCCCAACTACACCTATTCGTAAGTCCAGTCTTTCAAGCAACCCTTTGTGAAAAAGTAGGAATAAAGGAAGGCTACCTTTTAAAAAAAGTAGGGAAATAGCAGGGGAAAGTAGGGATAGTTTATATTAAAAAAAATAGTATGAAATTTATGTAAATTACTGAGAAAAAAAGCATGTTCTTACTCACTAGCTGCTGCAGAATTCTTCAATTGCAACATATTATTGGGGGCATCTGTGTCTTATGTTCACATTTCTAGTTTATTATTATTTTTTCTTTTCTTTAGAAAAGAGATGTTCCAGATACCTTATATAGTAGGATCAAATCTGAACTCGTGAGAGAAAAATACGAAGGCAAAATAGACGCCTGACAACATACACTGATTTTTATGGTTAGCAAAACCACAATTATCATCATTTGAGGCCATAAAATTGAAGAAAAATTGAAGACAAATAGGGACAGTAGGGCATTTTTGGAAAAACTAGGGAAAAACAGGGTGTCTAACAAAAAAGTTGGAAAAGAAGAAAATACTAGGGCCGCTGGAAAGACTAAGTTCATAGGCAGAGTTTTGTAGATGAATAGTAACTGTCCATCAACAAATTATAATCCTGTCCAAATAGGTTTTGCTTCATGTCCATAACCAGGTTGTATGTTTTGCCATTTTCACTTACAGGTGCAGTAATTTTACTGATGTACAATTGAAACAAAGAACAATATCCATTAGTAGAGAGTTGCAGAGAAAATAGGACTTGATTCCATATTTGATGGGTTTATCAGGATTATAAACCCTGAAGACCAGTTTGACCCTCAATGGGATCATCCCCTCATCCAGGGACAGGTACAAAATAGCTCCCAAATCTATTGATTGTGTTTTAGAAGACCTATCCAAGTTTTATGACTGGATTATGACCAGGGGCACCTGTAATAAACATGAATTTGGTTTTGGTTTGATTTGGTATTTTATGGCACAGAAATACAAGTACGTTATTTAGTGCTGAGGCAATTGGTTTCAAATGCTTTGTCCAAGACACAACACAGTGGCCAACCAGGCTGATCTGACGGTAGTATTAGAACCCACACCCTTTAGGGGCTGATCTGATGGTAGGATTAGAACCCACACCCTTTAGGGGTTGATCTGATGGTAGGATTAGTACCCACACCCTTTTGGGGGCTGATCTGATGGTAGTATTAGAACCCACACCTTTTAGGGACTGATCTGATGGTAGGATTAGAACCCACACCCTTTAGGGGCTGATCTGATGGTAGGATTAGTAGCCACACCCGTTTTGTGGCTGATCTTATGGTAGTATTAGAACTCACACCCTTTAGGGGCTGATCTTATGGTAAGATTAGAACCCATACCCTTTTTGGGGCTGATCTGATGGCAGGATTAGAACCCACACCATTTAGGGGCTGATCTGATGGTAGGATTAGAACCCACGCCCTTTAGGGGCTGATCTTACGGTAGTATTATCACCCATACCCTTTTTGGGGCTGATCTGATGGCAGGATTAGAACCCACACCCTTTAGGGGCTGATCTGATGGTAGGATTAGAACCCATACCCTTTTTGGGGCTGATCTTACGGTAGTATTAGAACCCATACCCTTTTTGGGGCTGATCTGATGGTAGTATTAGAACCCACACCCTTTAGGGGCTGATCTGATGCTAGGATTAGAACCCACACCCTTTAGGGGCTGATCTTATGGTAGTATTAGAACCCATACCCTTTTTGGGGCTGATCTGATGGTAGTATTAGAACCCACAACCTTTAGGGGCTGATCTTATGGTAGTATTAGAACCCATACCCTTTTTGGGGCTGATCTGATGGTAGTATTAGAACCCACACCATTTAGGGGCTGATCTGATGGTAGGATAAGAACCCACACCCTTTCAATCACAAGTCTAGCACTGAGCTACTGCTGCTAAACATATAACATGATTTTTAAAGATATGATTGATAATTAAAACATAGTATATTTACAATTATGACTACAAAGTTCCTGATTCCAACAGTTGTTGCCATTGTCCTCTATTCTTGACAATTTTCCAACATCCAATGATTATCGACAGACTTGGTCTTTCTCCCAATTGTCCAAGTTCTTGCATCTCAGAAAATGTGTGAAAATATGATTTAGACTGCAGAGTGTTTGACAAGTGCTATAGATACTTTGTCTTTCACCCAGCTTTCCAAGTTCTTGCATCTCAGAAAATGTGTGAAAATCTGATATGGACTGCACAGTGTTTAAGACTGCACAGCGTTTGACAAGTGCTATAGATAATAATAATGGGACTCTTGATGGGATCTGGTAGGATCCTACAATCAAGGTTTCTGCAGAACACTGGGTCTCGCATGCAAACTGTAATAAAGATGTCCCTCCCACCCTTTCCGGACTGAATTAATTGTTGCAATCACCACCAAAAGAAAGTGATACATGTACTAATATTTCAATACCTGCCATATCTCAACAATACTGCAATACTGGGAAGAGAATATAATGCTTTTTCTTACTTGTTCATTGCAAACTAAATAATTACAGAAGAAATTTACATCTGGACATGACAGTGGGGAAAAAATGGTGTTGGCACCACTGGATCAGTGCTACAATAGTCCTTCAAACAGAAAGTACATGAAAGAGAAAGTTTGTTTTTATATTCAATTGATCCTCATGTACATTCTGTATATGTGTTACATTGTAAGAGACTCAAAGAAAATGAGCAAAGAAATAATGTTGTCATTTCACATTGTAATAAATATATATTTTCCCTTTCTCATATATATAAAGACAAACAAAAATGCACAAACACTCCTGGACATCTCGTAGAATGATAACTCCCATTGTGATAGTCTGCACTAGAAAACTTTCATCTCCTTTCCATTGGTATCACACCAGTGCCAAAATCTGGATTTGGGTTTTAAGGACTCATGATTCTGCTACAAGCACTGATTGGCATATATCTGAAATAAAAATGTCAAAAAACTGTTTACAAAAATATACTACCAGATGCTAATTGAGAGACAAAAAGAAAATCACTGTATAACACTGAAAGTAAAAAGAACTTTCATTGTTTAAAAGCTTTAAAAAATTATTTTTACCAACACGCTTTAATCGATATTTTTGGTTCAGTCTTAACACAACATTTCAGGTTTGATACGTGATTAAAATACATAATTAAGTTTTGAAATTAAATTTTTTAATCTCTGATATAGACAGATAATCAAATTTACCCCCCCCCCAATCATAAATTCCTTTCTTACTGACAAAACAAAAATCTTCAGATTATCTACTTGTTTATAAACTGCCATGGATCTAATAATTGGCAATTAAAACAAAGTTCCACTATTAGAGCTGAGGTATTGTACATGCTATTATTTGACATATTTATGAAAGATTAACTCACCTATTTCTTTCTGTAGCGATTTAATTGTAGTCATAATGTTTATGACAAGTTCCAAATAGTCGAGGGGATCTCAGAGTGACTCAACAGTTGCCCGTAATACTAGTAGAGACGTGAGAGATGAACTCGCCTATTTGTTTGTGTGGCGATTTAATCAAAGTCATAATCCTTTAAGATCCAAATAGTCGAGGGGATCTCGAGTGGTTCAACAGGTGCTAATAATACTGGTAGAAACGTGAGATTAATTCACCTATTTGTTTCTGTGCTGATTAAATCATGGTCATAATTCTTTATGATGAGTTCCAAATGGTTGAGGGGCTCTCAGAGTGGCTCAACAGGTGCCTGTAATACCAATAGAGACATGAAACTGCACTTGGGTCTTGCTGTCACATCACCAACTTAAAGAATATCCTTCTCTCTTTCATGAACTTCTCTTCCATCCTCGACACCAACAATGGCTTTAACAAAAACCCATCAAACTCACTCTCACTATCCTCATCACTTAGCAGCTCATGCAAGAGGATGGTTTAATTTGTAGAACAAAAACAGTACTACCACCTGACAGAATTCACTTTTCACTATAGTCAATTTCAGGGTTTAAAACAATTAACTGGCTTGGATTGATGATGAAAAACAAAAGACATATTACTACAAATCCAGCAAATATAAACAAAGGGAGATACCAAACCACTACCGTATATACTCAGATACAAGTGGAGTCCAACTGCTAACAACATTGAACCTGATCTGCCATTACATAATGTGCTGGCATATCAGGGTCTTTGTTGTATATTCTCCTGATCACTCCTAACAAATGACATAGAGCCAGATCTGCTGGCGCATTTTGCAGATGGCGGATCTGGGTCTGTGCAGTTTGCAGTTGGACTGGACTTGTATGCAAGTATATACGGTAGCGTGCCAAATCAACAGTGGAATAAATAGTGTTGAAATTACATTTCATGTTAAGCCGAAACACAAAATGAAAAGGGATCAATGACAATCTAGTTTAATCTTTACTCAGCATAAAATGTAACCTATATTCTTGTAAATCTTTAAAGAATACCACTATAAAACAAATCATTGTAAGATGAATTCAGATAAAACATGATCATGGTGTAGATCCTGAAATTTTATACTAAATTCACCACTTTCTTTGAAATACTACAAGGCCAAAAGAAACGAGTTGGATTTAATAATCTGGCAAGATGTATTGTATTCTTGAACAAACACGTGTCTTGTCACTACATCTTTCTTTATATGCTAAAACTTTATAATTGTGAATGTTCTTTTCAAATTTGTCAATAGTCAATCACTGCACTTTGATCTTAGCTTATTTTTGAAAGACATCAGCTCTTTTAAAAGGTGAAAATTGCTAATCTATTTATTACTGAATGATCAACAATAAGGCCATTAAGTCTTCTTTGTGTTTGTCTTCAATGCATCCTGTGTACAAACTTTGCTTAGTATAGGGTAAACAGTATCCAACTTCTGCAGTCTGTTTTATGGGATGGAAAAAAAACGACATTAATGATAGTGTTGCTAAATTCACAAATCAAATTTGGGATGCAGTAAGTAAAACTGTACCACAAAAACAGTTACTAAAGACCAACCCTGGATGTACAATGAAATTAAAAAATTCATTAGACAAAGAAAACAGCTTTACAATCGAGCAAAATGTACGTAAAAAATGAAATAAATTACTAAATATTTCAACAATCAGCGGTCAAGAGATAAAATTAAACATTCTTCAGGTAATTCTAAGGAGTTGTGGAAATTTGTTAAAGACATCCAAGGAAAGTCTAAGAAGAAATCTCGTTATTCATTTATTATTAACGGGGCTATAGTAACAGATGATGGAGAGAAAGCTAAAATATTTAACAATTTCTTCTGTGAACAGTCTAGAATACAAATTGATAATATAACACAATGTCAGCTTGCTGAACTAGACATGCATCAGTAGCCGCATCCCACTATATCTTGATAAGTGTGTCTATAATATTTGCGTAATTACATTATTCAACATAATTTGATTGCACCAAATCAATCAGGCTTTACACCCGATGACTCTAGAACAAATCAATCAGGCTTTACACCTGATGACTCTACAACAAATCAATCAGGCTTTACACCCGATGACTCTACACCAAATCAATCAGGCTTTACATCCGATGACTCTACACCAAATCAATCAGGCTTTACACCCGATGACTCTACACCTAATCAATCAGGCTTTACACCCGACGACTCTACAACAAATCAATCAGGCTTTACACCCGATGACTCTACAACAAATCAATTAGTAGATATTTATAATATAATTTGCTTAGCTCTTGACCAGGGAAAAAATGTTAAAACTATTTTCTTCGATACAAGTCAAGCGTTTGATCGTGTCTGACATTCCGGATTACTTATTAAACGTAGAAAGATCGGCATTCAACGTAGTTTACTGTTGCGGTTAGAACATTAATTATCATTAAGAAAGCAGAGTTGTCCTGAATTCCCGATTCTCTGATTTTCAAACTACTAATTCAGGAGTCCCTCAAAGGTCGATCCCCAGTGGACCATTATTATTTTTAGCATATATAAATGATATCATAAATTATATACAATCATCACTTAGATTATCTGCTGATGATACTTTACTATATAATTATAATCACTGAAAATTCAAATAAGGTTGGTCAAATTATAAATTCTGACATTCAAAAATTATATGACTGGTCCCATCATTGTCTAGTGACTTTTAACCCACCAGACAAAACAGTCATAATACAAAAACAAAATTCAAATAACCATCCTATACTGCAGATGTCTAGCATAACCCTTTAAGGTATTATACTGTCTGGTGATGCTGACTGGCAGGCACATGTCAAGCATTTGTCTGAAAAGACTTGGGAGAAAGTTACTACTAAGAATCTGAAAAATAGACTGGATCACTTGTCCTCGGAAAGAATGTATAAATCTTATATACTTCTATGCTGACTGTATCTGGGATAATTGTACTACGCAAGAAAAAGAATCATTGGAAAAAATAAATCTGCAGGCTAAGAGAACAGCAATAGGTGCTACCAAAGAGTTGCTTGGGCACTATTATACTAGGAAGCAGGGTGGAATAGCCTGCCTTTTTGACGTTATAAGCATAAATTAATGAAGTTACTTAAAATGTACCATGGTTTTGCTCCAAAGTATTTACAAGATGTACTTCAACCTTTAGATTTTAACCAGACTTACACCACTCTATCATTAAATACTATTCTGCCCCTTTTTATGCAGAACTACACTGTATCGAAAATCATTTGTCTTTCACAATTGAAACAATAAGTAACCCATCCAGTCAAAATCTTAAAAAATACCCGAATCGGGATAAACATAAAATTCCCTTGTATTATTATGTTTGTGATTGGGTGTATTAAGTTCAGCATACGTGATTGAGAACCAAATGCAGTAGCTTAAATAATGATTTATTCCTATATCATGTTTCTAACTATAGGTACTGCACATGCGGACAAGTAGAAACAGCTGAACACTTTATATTAGAATGCCAAAAATATAAAACTCTAAGACACTGTGTTCTCTTCACATTACTGTACGACTTGCAACTAAGGCATTTTTTATCCAGCAATCCTAAGTACTCTGATGAAATTAATACACAAATATGACTGCGCAAACCTTCATAAAAATAATCAAATCGTTTTTCAAATTAATACACAGGTCACAACCACGTGTATTCCATCTTTTCTTACTATTACATGATCTCTGAAATAATTACATATACTAGAATTGATCATGTATACATTTATATTTTTATATGACCCATCTACTTTAAGTCAGTACACAATAAATGATTGTTAAAATTTCTGTAATAACTAACTTCCAGTTTTCTACTGAATCTCCATATACTGTATTGTTATAAATCATACCCATATACTGTATTGTTATAAATCATATACTGTATTGTTATACATCATACCCCTATACTGTATTGTTATATATCATACCCATATACTGTATTATTATACATCATACCCATATACTGTATTGTTATAAATCATACCCATATACTGTATTGTTATAAATCATACCCTTATAATGTATTGTTATAAATCATATACTGTATTGTTATAAATCATACCCATATACTGTATTGTTATAAATCATACCCATATACTGTATTGTTATACATCATACCCATATACTGTATTGTTATACATCATACCCATATACTGTATTGTTATAAATCATACCCATATACTGTATTGTTATAAATCATACCCTTATAATGTATTGTTATAAATCATACCCATATACTGTATAAATCATACCCATATACTGTAGTTATAAATCATACCTATATACTGTATTGTTATAAATCATACCCATATATTGTATTGTTATAAATCATACCCATATACTGTATTGCTATAAATCAGACCCTTATACTGTAGTTATAAATCATACCCATATACTGTATTGTTATAAATCATACCAATATACTGTATTGTTATAAATCATACCCACATACTGTATTGTTATAAATCATACCCTTATACTGTATTGTTATAAATCATACCCATATAGTGCATTGTTATAAATCATACCCATATACTGTATTGTTATAAATCATACCCTCATACTGTATTGTTATAAATCATACCCATATACTGTATTGTTATAAATCATACCCATATACTGTATCGTTATAAATCATATACTGTATTGTTATAAATCATTCCCATATACTGTAGTTATAAATCATACCCATATACTGTATTGTTATAAATCATACCCATATACTGTAGTTATAAATCATACCCTTATACTGCATTGTTATAAATCATACCCATATACTGTATTGTTATAAATCATATACTGTATTGTTATATATCATACCCATATACAGTATTGTTATAAATCATACCCATATACTGTATTGTTATAAATCATATACTGTATTGTTATACATCATACCCCTATACTGTATTGTTATATATCATACCCATATACTGTATTATTATACATCATACCCATATACTGTATTGTTATAAATCATACCCATATACTGTATTGTTATAAATCATACCCTTATAATGTATTGTTATAAATCATATACTGTATTGTTATAAATCATACCCATATACTGTATTGTTATAAATCATACCCATATACTGTATTGTTATAAATCATACCCACATACTGTATTGTTATACATCATACCCATATACTGTATTGTTATAAATCATACCCATATACTGTATTGTTATACATCATACCCATATACTGTATTGTTATACATCATACCCATATACTGTATTGTTATAAATCATACCCTTAAAATGTATTGTTATAAATCATATACTGTATTGTTATAAATCATACCCATATACTGTATTGTTATACATCATACCCATATACTGTATTGTTATAAATCATACCCATATACTGTATAAATCATACCCATTTACTGTAGTTATAAATCATACCTATATACTGTATTGTTATAAATCATACCCATATATTGTATTGTTATAAATCATACCCATATACTGTATTGCTATAAATCAGTCCCTTATACTGTAGTTATAAATCATACTCATATACTGTATTGTTATAAATCATACCAATATACTGTATTGTTATAAATCATACCCATATACTGTATTGTTATAAATCATACCCTTATACTGTATTGTTATAAATCATACCCATATAGTGCATTGTTATAAATCATACCCATATACTGTATTGTTATAAATCATACCCTCATACTGTATTGTTATAAATCATACCCATATACTGTATTGTTATAAATCATTCCCATATACTGTAGTTATAAATCATACCCATATACTGTATTGTTATAAATCATTCCCATATACTGTAGTTATAAATCATACCCTTATACTGTATTGTTATAAATCATACCCATATACTGTATTGTTATAAATCATACCCATATACTGTATTGTTATAAATCATATACTGTATTGTTATATATCATACCCATATACAGTATTGTTATAAATCATACCCATATACTGTATTGTTATAAATCATATACTGTATTGTTATACATCATACCCCTATACTGTATTGTTATATATCATACCCATATACTGTATTATTATACATCATACCCATATACTGTATTGTTATAAATCATACCCATATACTGTATTGTTATAAATCATACCCTTATAATGTATTGTTATAAATCATATACTGTATTGTTATAAATCATACCCATATACTGTATTGTTATAAATCATACCCATATACTGTATTGTTATAAATCATACCCACATACTGTATTGTTATACATCATACCCATATACTGTATTGTTATAAATCATACCCATATACTGTATTGTTATACATCATACCCATATACTGTATTGTTATACATCATACCCATATACTGTATTGTTATAAATCATACCCTTAAAATGTATTGTTATAAATCATATACTGTATTGTTATAAATCATACCCATATACTGTATTGTTATACATCATACCCATATACTGTATTGTTATAAATCATACCCATATACTGTATAAATCATACCCATATACTGTAGTTATAAATCATACCTATATACTGTATTGTTATAAATCATACCCATATATTGTATTGTTATAAATCATACCCATATACTGTATTGCTATAAATCAGTCCCTTATACTGTAGTTATAAATCATACTCATATACTGTATTGTTATAAATCATACCAATATACTGTATTGTTATAAATCATACCCATATACTGTATTGTTATAAATCATACCCTTATACTGTATTGTTATAAATCATACCCATATAGTGCATTGTTATAAATCATACCCATATACTGTATTGTTATAAATCATACCCTCATACTGTATTGTTATAAATCATACCCATATACTGTATTGTTATAAATCATTCCCATATACTGTAGTTATAAATCATACCCATATACTGTATTGTTATAAATCATACCCATATACTGTAGTTATAAATCATACCCTTATACTGTATTGTTATAAATCATACCCATATACTGTATTGTTATAAATCATATACTGTATTGTTATATATCATACCCATATACTGTATTGTTATAAATCATACCCATATACTGTATTGTTATAAATCATATACTGTATTGTTATACATCATACCCCTATACTGTATTGTTATATATCATACCCATATACTGTATTATTATACATCATACCCATATACTGTATTGTTATAAATCATACCCATATACTGTATTGTTATAAATCATACCCTTATAATGTATTGTTATAAATCATATACTGTATTGTTATAAATCATACCCATATACTGTATTGTTATAAATCATACCCATATACTGTATTGTTATAAATCATACCCACATACTGTATTGTTATACATCATACCCATATACTGTATTGTTATAAATCATACCCATATACTGTATTGTTATACATCATACCCATATACTGTATTGTTATACATCATACCCATATACTGTATTGTTATAAATCATACCCATATACTGTATTGTTATAAATCATACCCTTATAATGTATTGTTATAAATCATACCCATATACTGTATTGTTATACATCATACCCGTATACTGTATTGTTATAAATCATACCCATATACTGTATAAATCATACCCATATACTGTAGTTATAAATCATACCTATATACTGTATTGTTATAAATCATACCCATATATTGTATTGTTATAAATCATACCCATATACTGTATTGCTATAAATCAGACCCTTATACTGTAGTTATAAATCATACTCATATACTGTATTGTTATAAATCATACCCATATAGTGCATTGTTATAAATCATACCCATATACTGTATTGTTATAAATCATACCCTCATACTGTATTGTTATAAATCATACCCATATACTGTATTGTTATAAATCATACCCATATACTGTATCGTTATAAATCATATACTGTATTGTTATAAATCATTCCCATATACTGTATTGTTATAAATCATACCCTTATAATGTATTGTTATAAATCATACCCATATACTGTAGTTATAAATCATACCCTTATACTGTATTGTTATAAATCATACCCATATACTGTATTGTTATAAATCATATACTGTATTGTTATATATCATACCCATATACTGTACTGTTATAAATCATCCCCATATACTGTATTGTTATAAATCATATACTGTATTGTTATACATCATACCCCTATACTGTATTGTTATATATCATACCCATATACTGTATTATTATACATCATACCCATATACTGTATTGTTATAAATCATACCCATATACTGTATTGTTATAAATCATACCCTTATAATGTATTGTTATAAATCATATACTGTATTGTTATAAATCATACCCATATACTGTATTGTTATAAATCATACCCATATACTGTATTGTTATAAATCATACCCACATACTGTATTGTTATACATCATACCCATATACTGTATTGTTATAAATCATACCCATATACTGTATTGTTATACATCATACCCATATACTGTATTGTTATACATCATACCCATATACTGTATTGTTATAAATCATACCCATATACTGTATTGTTATAAATCATACCCATATACTGTATTGTTATAAATCATACCCTTATAATGTATTGTTATAAATCATACCCATATACTGTATTGTTATACATCATACCCATATACTGTATTGTTATAAATCATACCCATATACTGTATCGTTATAAATCATATACTGTATTGTTATAAATCATTCCCATATACTGTAGTTATAAATCATACCCATATACTGTATTGTTATAAATCATACCCATATACTGTATTGTTATAAATCATATACTGTATTGTTATATATAATACCCATATACTGTATTGTTATAAATCATACCCATATACTGTATTGTTATAAATCATACCCATATACTGTATTGTTATAAATCATACCCATATACTGTAGTTATAAATCATACCCATATACTGTATTGTTATAAATCATACCCATATACTGTATTGTTATAAATCATACCCATATACTGTATTGTTATAAATCATACCTGGAGATGTTCACTTGAATAAATACTGTTCAAACAGATCTGGTCTATAGAAAACTACTGTACTTACTCTTACGGTAGAAGTGTTCACTATGTAGGTGGGGCCACATGTTCTGCCATCACTATATGGCCCAATTAAAAAGATGGCTTCACTCTGATGTGCCAAAGATCAAATGTAAAAGAAGAAGGTAGTGTGAGACTGCCAGAAGGTGGCTCTCGTAACATCATCCAAAGAGGAGTGATTAAAATAGGCCCAAGATGTAGCAAAAGCCCTAACTTCATGGACTTTAATGCTCACGAAAGAAAGGTCCCTCTCAGTAAGGGACTGACAAGCTCTCCTGATGGTGAGGACAATCCACCTGGTGTGGTTGCTGAAATATCAGAGGAACCATTTAGAGATAGAAGAGAAACTTCCAACCCTTCCTTCTCCTTTAAGAGGCAGTCAAATAAAACCTTAAAACCCTAAATAGGCCAAGGAATCCTATCTTGATCATCCCTAGCACAGATAAGACTGAGACTGTGGATCTCAAGAAGAAATGGAGCTACTGAGGATGGCTGATTCTTTGCAAGAAACCCAGCTTGGCAAAGAGGAGAAACCAAATCATAATTACCGCTGAACCATGAACAAGGTTTGGTTGGTTTGAACGCCATTTTTCATCACATGATAGGCTATACATGGTGCCCAGTATATTTGATGGAGGAAGAAATGGGTAAACCCCCGAGAGAACCACCGATCCAAGGGAAGCTACTGGCAAGCTTTCTCACATATCCACGTTGGCCAACTGAGACTCAAACCCACGTGTATGGAGGTGAGATTTGTCAAGGCAAGCGGCTTAGACCACTCAGCTACCCAGTTCCCGAACCGTGAACAACCCTTTTACATTGTCAATGCATGAAGCTCGCTCCTTCTCCTCGCAGTCTTAAAGGTAAGGTTCTTGAAAGAAGCTTCACTTAAAGGTTCATAAGGGGGGCTTTTGATAATGCCCAAAGAACACACAAAAGATTCCATCTAGACATTAGTGAGCAAGATGCCAGTCTTTGAAGTTCAATATACCCGAATAGATCAGAAAGATGAGGGTCTGACCCAATGGCAGAATCCCTAAAGAACTTCAGAATGTTTGAAAGAGCTGCCCTATAGCCTTAATAGTGATCACCGAACATTCTCTTTCCTCGAAAAGAAAGAGAAGAAAGTCTGCAACTGCGCTAAAAGGGGGACAACTAGGATCAATGTGTTCCCTACTGTATCAATCACAGAATATTCTCTACTTTGCATCGTAAACCCTGGAAGGAGATTGAGTCCTAGCCTGGAGGATGCAGTTAGCAACCTTGCTCTAAAATTGGTCCTGGCAGATTGATCGCAAGAGATGAGCCAAGCGTGACGGTGCAGAATATTTGGGATGTTGTGGAAGAGAGACCTCCTGGGCAGCCACAGCAGATGCCTCCTCTGTGGTAATCTCCTGGACTCGTCTACCAACAGGTTTAGTATGTTGCTGAACTACGACCACAGGGTGGCTACCACGATGAGCTTAGCAGTGGAGATCCTGACTTGGCGGAGCACATGCTTAAATATTTTGAAAGGTGAGAAGGTTTACTCATACAGACCATCCCACCTTAGACTGAAGGCGTCCACCACCAAGGCCCTCTGGTCTGGCACTGGAGACATACAAGGGGAACTAAGCAAACAAGTCCACCAAGAGTCTCCCCAACAGTTCGAAAAGTGACTCGGCTACTGACTGGTGCAGAGACCATTCCATAAGGACCATGTGACAACCTCTGGACAGATATGTCCACAAAGATATTCCTTTTGCCTGGAATATGGCAGATTTAGAGAGTGATCTCCAACAAGACTGTCCATTGGAGGTTCCAGACTTCCACACAGAGAGAAGGAGCATGTATACCTCCCTGATGATTGAGATATGCTACTACTGACATGTTGTCTGAGGGAACCATAATGCAATTATGCCTTTTGAAGTTGATACATCCCTGTAAGGCTAGTTACACTGCCAGCATTTCCAAGTATTTTATATGAAAGGTCGCTTCTTCCTGGGACGAAAATCTCTTAAAAGTGCCCACTTTAGCTCCAAGTGATCACCTCATCTTAAATCTGATGCACCAGTGTACAGAAATAATGGGGTCTGGCGGTGTGAATTGGGACTGTTGTCAGAAACGGGTCCCAATTTAGCCACCAATGCTGGTGGTGAAAATCGGATCCCAGCGTGATCCAAGCTGACGGAGTCCTTGAGCAGTCTAGTTTTCTGAAAGCAGGAACTGGAAAGGGCGCAAATAAAGTCTCCTTAGGGCAACCAAGTCTGCAGCAGAGTTCAGAGTTCCCAGGACAGAGAGGTTGAGGCAAGTGAACAAGGTCTTGGCCAGAAGAGCTGTGATGAGGGACAGGATTTAGTTGATCCTGTCCAGAGGAACATGAACCCTGCCTAGGATAGTGAGGAAATTTTTCATCGCCACCTATATGAAGTCCTGGGAAGGGATGAGATCCGACTTATCTAGATTTTGGATAAGACAGAAGTGTCACTGTTGAAATAGTGGAGGATAGGAATCCGTAACAACCTCATATGGGCTGCAACCACCCCCATCATCTTGGTAGAAGCTCTGGGGGTGGAGGTGAGGTCAAAAACTAAACCTGATGTATTCCATGTGTAGAGAGAAGATTGGGGATGTGAAAGTACACATCCTGATGAGAAGATGGAGACTGCCCAATTGCAAGACCGTATGGTATTCCTAACTGACGTGGTAGTCTCCATTTTGAAGTGTTCTTCCTGAAGAAATTTGTTTAAGGCAAAAAAATTGACTATGAACTGAAACTTTCCACCTTTTTTCGACACCAGAAAGATCCAGTAAAAGATAGCCAGAGTCTGGTTCTTTTCTACCGTCATGACTGCGCCCTTCTGCAGAAGGGTGTGTACCTCTTCCCTTAATTGAGCCAGCTTGGACTGGTGAAGATAATGGGGGTCCAGAATATTGAGGATGTTCCCAGAAACAAAGTCATTAGGTATCCTTTAAGTTAAAATGGACCCACACATCATCATTGATGACTGAACAAACCCAGAAAAGAGCTCGATGAGCTCCTACTGGGACAGATGGAGGAGGAAGACACTGCAGAAGAGGGTGAGGGTGAAACTCCCTAGGGTCAACTCCCTCCCCCTTGAGGGGAGGAGTCAGAAGACTTTCTCCCTTGACCGCTCCCACGGTCTCATCTAGCGAACAAAAGGGCATGGGAGCTTTGAAATGAGGCTGCTTCAGAGACTGCTGAGTCTGCACCTGCTTGAAGAACTTGGGAGAAGGTCCCAAAGGGTGGTCAGGGTGGGTGCGCTTCTTGGCCCGTTTTCAAGGGTTCGGAGCTGATGCCAAGGATCTGTGTTGTTGGTTCCTTAAATCCTGTGATGCCATAGCGGATGAAACCTCAGAAGAGCATCTCCACCTTAAGAGGTGCAGACCTTAAAAGGTTTTTGCTGTGGTCCAGCAAGACATCTGACGCTTCCATGGCAGCATCCCTGCAGAGGTGAAGGATGCTCTGCAGGGAGTACTATCAACACTGAGCACATGACACGACCTGTCATGTCTGCCATACCTTAAAACCAAGTGAGAGACATCCAGTGCGCGATATGCGTGTGTTAAGTGGTTGGGGAGGACTCACATTCTGGAAAGGGGGCCCTACATCAAAAGTGGGACATAGGAAGGGTGGGGATGCGAATTTAACCCTCCTCTCTAGTTGGGTGAGTACAACCCAACTCCCTATCCCCATTGGGATTAAATAGTAACATAGGAACAAGGGGAGGGTATAGACCCGATCCTGGTATCCGGACAATTCGGAGGTGGACAATTCGGAGACGGACATTTCAGAGAATGGACAATTCGGAGACAGAATAAAAACATGACTAAATGAATTTATTTTTTTTTAGAATTGTCTATGGGTTCAGTTGCATGACAACATAATACTGTGTGTGTGTGTGTTTAACTGTTACCAGTGATAATGCATTTTATAAACCTTTTCCTAATCCAGATTCTATCACTGAATAATAGTAATTGCCATGTAATACCAACATAACCCATAGGCGATGTCGTAACGTCTACTCATTAAGACATAATGCTTTTGATGTTTAATCGCATTCTTTCAGCAGGCATATTAAAAGATGATGTGAAATGCAGCAACACAGTCCAAAACAGACTGTTACATACCGTTATAATTACGCACCTTCTTAACAATTACTAAATAAGACTATTCTTTTGTGTACACACAATCCATCTCTGAAATCATTCCTCACGATCTCTGAATTGTCTGTCTCCAAACTGTCCATTCTCCAGAATGTTCATCTCCGAATTCTCCCCTCTCCGAACTGCCCTAGAACCCCCAATCCTTGTTCCCAGACTGATAATCAAAACCTAGTAACTGGTGTTTGAAGCCCGGTGACCTGTGGATGAGCCGACATCAGATTTATCCAAACAAGATCTATGCTGTTCCCTCTCAGGAAGGTGCAATTCGCTTGACTCGGGTCACCAGGACACCTACCTTAAGAGTGCGCTGCTCATCCCCAAGAGGGAGGTGTGACTCGCTCTCAGGTGCTTTTCCAAGGATCGATCCCTCACTGGCACTGATGGGATCATAATAAACGTTATGGATCCTTGGCCCTTAAGTGATCTCCAAACCACGGAGGCCACAGAACAGTCTTGCCCCCACAGTGGAAGTAGTCTATCCAAACCCAGGAAGGGATTATCCATTATAGAGGGGCCCTTCTGAATCCCCTTGTATGTGCAGCGAATTTCCGTAAAGTCCCAAACCTAGTCAGACCAAAGACAACAAATTGGACAACTGTCCATGCATAAACACTCTGTGCACGCTAAGCTGATGGTGTGAGTGTCCAAAGCGGCCATTCTGTGCCCACATCTTGCAACATTAGAAGCTCTAAAAGATAAAAATTCATGCAAAAGAAAAAAGAAAACAAAAGTTAGACAATACTTACCCTAGCACCAGAACAATGTAGAGGGATAGAATTCAAGGAAGCAGCGCTTGCTAAGCAAGGCACAAAAAGAACCTAAAATGAACAAAAACACAGAAAACACTCAACTAAAGCAAGGACTGAGGAGACAAATACTCAATTGATACAAAAAGGTTGTATGATTGATGTACACCTTTCAAAAGACAGCATGCACTGCTTGTTTCTTTCACTTCATGGACTTCAGAGATAATTTGGAAATCAACTTAATTGTTTCTAATTGATTTGTTGCTCTTTAAAAGTTACTATTGTCTACTCTGGCAAAATTCATTTTCCCTATTTTAATAACTGCTAAAGTAAGTGCATTTTGGACTAGTCCAAGTTCATTTCTCAAGCACATGGGAGCAGCCATTTTGATCAGCCATCTGTCTTATTCAGTGAATTGTTTCCCTTATACCACATCAGGGCTGAACAAAATCCTATAGCCCGACATCTCAGACTATTCATTTTCGAAGTCGGGCAAGTACAATTTTCCCACTCGCTAGTCCAGGACAAGTGCTTTTTTCCCCCATTTTAAAAAAGTCGGGAAGTGCTTATTTCATGCCAAAATCACGTTATCTACCCTTATATGGCCATTTATGCCCTCGGTGTACTGAATGCTTGATTCTACCCCTCTCCATGTAATTATTTACATCCTGTATCACACCTAACCATGGTCATTGATTGCATGTACACACATTTTATACTACTGATTGACTGCATATTGGGCTAAGTGACTAAAGTATTGGCCAATCAAAACATATGAAACAATATAAAGCCAGTATCATTAATTAGCAGTGTTTTAAATGGCTTCATTGTATTGTGTTTACTCAAACCAGATCCTCATAAACGACTCACTCTTTGATTTTAATCCAGCGAGTCAATCCAATGAAATTAATGAACTACACTTTACTGACATTAGTGTTGGTTCCCTTTTTGAACTGATTTTTAATTGATTATGTAGAGAATTAACTTCCATGTCCAACATTGCATTTGAAGCAAAACAAATTTAGTGAATTATGCTAATTAAGGAATTGTCTCTGTTCATATTTAAAGGACAGAATATATGTTATTGTCACTTTAGAGGCAGGTGATATTTACTATGTGGATAAAATGAGTTTAGTAAATTATTTGCAAGGAATTTAATAAGGAAGATTAAGATAAGGAAAATTCATGTGAAAGTGGAGGGGTAAAACGTAAGACTGCCATTGAGTGTGAGGTAACTGTTTGTCCAAAGAGATATAAGCCAGACTCTGTGCCAGCACAAAATGTCCAATATGACACTACTAAGATACAGAGACATTTTCAGCTGCATTGGGTTGATACAGTACAGCTCACGTGATTTTTCGGAACCCCACGCATCGCGGTGGGGTACTTAATCCCCTCCACTCTAGCTCCGCGATAGCACTCCGCGGTGGAGGCATAAATACCTACAAATCACCACCGCGTTTCGGCAGGCATGCCGATATAAACTCCACCATGGAGGGGCTAGTCGACATTACTGATTGACATCTGAACAGCCAATGAATGAAGACCACCTATGGAAAGACTGTGACGTCAAGAGTGATTTACACCTGGATACCATCTGAAGAATCAGTCGTTTTTATTTCGATCATATATTTGGACAATAAAAAAATAATTTCAAAAGTCTTGTATATTCAATACACATTACTGTTTATAAAAGGTTGATTGACTTCTTTTGCAATAAGTTTATGATTTTAATTTATTTCAAAGAAATATGAACAAACTTATGCACTGACTTGACGAGAAGTACACATTGCTGACCCTCTCAAACAGAATAAATTTATCATTTTGTTCCAAAGGAAAGTAATTCTCTGAGATATGGACAATTAAAATCCAAATTGACATCCGCTTCTGCTTACCCCCCCCCCCCCACAATAACAAACCTAAAACACTGAATTTACACTGAAATGCAAACCGCGTGCTTAGTCTTTAAGCAGTAATAGTAGAGTCACGAGGCTGAATATTATGACTGCATGTGTGCTGTAAGGGACTGACCATTTAATATACGGGGTTTATATGTTGTTTTTTTTTGACCGGGATATTTTTTGTTCTTTCATCACAGTATTTATTTATTTTAAGTGAAATATGGAACGGATTAACGTCTGTTACAAAAATCAGAGAAAGACAATTGTTTTCATGCATTTCCCCCCCCCCCACAACGGTTGGAAAATTCAATTGTCTCTCCCTAATAAAGACTTGACTTCAGCAGATGTTCTACAGAAATCAAGGCAGTGACCATTGTGAACACTGTTGTAAAATATTGACAAGGGTTTGCATCAAAGGATGATGTAAGTTTTAGCTTGGGAACCGTGTTTTTTTATTACACGAAGCCATCTGACTTAGCGCGTTGTACTTTATAGCCGCATTTATGGTCCCGCCATTAAGAACGGAAGTTTGATAATTGTTAGTAATTAATCTGAACTCGGCTTATTACCGAAATGAAAAATAATATGGAAAATTCTAAAATCTGAGATGTTCAGAGATTTCAATTTCCATGTGTATCCTATTATTTGCTCATTTTCCTACGGCGAAAATATAAAAATAAAATATATTTTTTTAATTATTTTTATGCAGATATTAAAGAATGCAGTTTCCTGTTTGTGACTGTTAGAGCCTTAGATTATTGAGCGTGTTTCTGTTTCTTACCACTTGCAAACTTTTCCAGACTTCAGTTTACGATAACTTGTGCAGTAGTGATTTGGATTCCATATTTTATGAGAGAGAGAGAGAGGGGGGGGGACTTTATTAAGAAGAGTTAATGATCTAAACTTATTCATCTTATTTTTCTGTATTATGCAATAGGAAAAAGAACAGAAAAGAAAAAGTTAAAGATTAATTTCATCTGATGCTCAGCATGTTTCATAATATTTGCTCATTTTTGTAAGAGGAAAGTATAAAAAAGATTTTTTTTATCATCATAGAAAAATAGTAAATCTTATGGAAATGATATGTCAGTAACCCAATCGTAATATTGATCTATTTCTTATAATTATTTGTACGCAGATATTAATGTATGCAGCTTTATCTTTGTGACTTTGGAGCGGTCGCTTATTGAGACAAGAAATAAACTAATTTCTTTGAATAGTGTTTGGCGTGTTTCTGTATATGGTATATTGCTTTACAGCTACAGTTACTTTGGCCAAATGGATAAGAGTGTGTGTTACACACACATATTTGATATTGGAGCACGAGGTCGTGAGTTTGCAACCACCGACGGGAAAATTTGTTTCTTTTTTTCCCCCTCTATTACGCTATAATGTCTAGTACAGTATTACTTTTCTTACCACTTGCAAACTTTTCCACATTTCAGTATACGATAACTTGTGCAGTAGTGATTTGGTTTCCATATTTTATGAGAGAGAGAGAGAGGTGGGGGGGGGGGGCTTTACTAAGAAGAGTTAATGATCTAAAATTATTCATCTTATTTTTCTGTATTATGCAATAGGAAAACGAAAAGAAAAGAAAAAGTTAAACATTAATTTCATCTGATGCGCAAGTTTGTCAGATCAATGTACTTTAGCTTAACAGTTAGCACATGAAATTAACACGTCAATATCAGCAGTCCTGATGGCTTCTCTTGTGCTAGGTTACTTGCACGTGTCAACTACATGTATCTAGAATGACCTTTTGCGGTCATTTGTGATTTTTTAAAAAACCGCTACTTTGGTAATTAATGCAAATTAGTACAGTTTAAAATAAAATAACGATGTGAAATCTTAATAATGCTTTATTTAAGCGATTGGATGTCAGGAAAAAACGTACAATATGTGAATGATTACTCATGCATGGAATAACCATCGGAACTTGTGCGATTTTGTTTAACTTCAGTCAGGTATGACTGCAGCTTTGTTATTAATTTGTTTGATGTTTATCGTTCTTTTCATTGCAGGTAGTACAATATCACTGACTTTCATATGATCATTACAATTTTGTATTGCGTTTACTGAAAAAGAAATAAGGATATGAATGCATGTTTAGATTCCGATAACATAGTATTGAAGAAAAAAATAAATTAGATTCATTGCGCAAAATGTAGTATTAATACAGTTTGCGATGCATTGCCATTACATTATCATCATCTAAAATATGATTTGGCACTATGTATCATACATTATCTTCGTTAGAACAAGGAAATATTTATAATTAACTGAATTACTACGTTTTTTTCAGTATCAAAAAGTTAGCAAATTGCTCCCTAGAGGGATAACGATGTAGATAAATCGGTGCCCCCCCCTCCCGTCTCAACCTCTGCTTGCATGGGTGATAAACAGTACACCACGCCCATATTATCGAAACCACGTCCACTCCGCGGTGGTGATCGGATGCGACTCCGCGAGGGAGCGTGGTGTGCAGGGCTATTCTCCGCGACAACTCCGTCAGGACGCGTGGAGTGATGGTGGAGGGTTTTTTCTTAATCCTCTCCACTCACTCTCCACCCCCACCGCGATGCGTGGGGTTCCGAAAAATCACGTGAGCTGTACTGTAGTTATCCCTGGTTTGAATTAATTGAATCGGAAGGAAAAATGTTTGTAGTTACTGACAAATTCAGGATTGAACCAATGAAGTCTCATGACGGTTCTGGACCTCACAAGCCCTGTGCTCAGGATTAAACCAATGAAGTCTCATGATGGTTCTGGACCTCACAAGCCCTGTGCAGCACAGAATATGCATGACACTAGCAAGTATGTGCACAAAATACCTAAAGTTAGAGCTGCTGACACTCCACTAGGAGGCTCTTTCAAAACTAAACGAGACAAAAATGAAATAAATTAGCTCTCTTTAACGAGCCTACAGACCAGCCCATTATGGACAACCATTTTTTGATGTGAAAATGCTGTGTGTACTCCAGGAGAAGAATGGTGTTGAACTTGGTGCTAATTATAAGAACAGATTCAGGGCAAGATACTTTGTTCTATCAATTAATCAAGTCCTGTGAGAAGAAGTTATGGAAGGTCTAAATTCCAGTAAATTCCTTTCCATTCTTGCTAATGGAAGTACTGATGCTACCGTATTAGAGCAAGAAATGGGGCATATAAGATATCTGGACAATGGAAAACTGAAAACCTCTGATGTAACAAAATGTATAATATATATGTTTTTGAAAAATTAAATTCTTTTAAGAAAAACATGTTGTACATTATTTCATTTGATCTTTCCATGGCTTAAAGCGCATACATCTCATCAAATCTTGACATGAGATTTAAATTTTGGGACAAGTGGACGAGAAAAAAAATTGGCTCAGACAGGCACATATAAAGACATTTCAGTCACAGTAAATGAAAGTAGCATAGAGGTATGCCAACATCCTCTCCATTATGCTTGTCGCAAATGTACACAACTTCACCTTATACCTCCTCTCCTTTCAGAAGTACCTAACAACTGAAGAGTGGAACCATTTGAAGTCTTTTGGTGAAAACCACATGTGAATATGAACTTACATTCAGGAGTAGCGATAACAAAATGTTCTAGATGGCCACCTTGTTGGTTGTCAGAACAGAGTCATCGAGGCCCAACTAGAAATCGGATGAGACTTTCCATTTAGGACAAGTAGTGATAACAAGACCTTCAAGATGGATGCCATAGATATCTTAGTGGAACCATTTTCATTTAGGACCAACTGGACATCATAAGAAGTCTTCTAGTGAAAACCCCATGTTTGTATGACTTTCCATTCAGGAGTAGCAATAACAAGATTTTCAAGATGACTGCCATATTCATGTAGGAACAACCAGACATCATAATAAGTCTTTTAGTGAATATCCCTTGTTATTATGACCCTCTATTCGTCAGTAGTAGTGACAAGATTTTCAATATAGTCGCTGTGGTGGACATACTGGATGTCCAAGTGACACCATTTTCATTTAGGACGAACAGGACCGTGGGATGAATGTATGTGTAAAGTTTCATATCAATCCTCCAAGTAGTTTAGGTGGAGTAGCAATAACAAATTTGTGCTAATGGACAGGCTGACATCAGATGATGGACAACAGGCTATCCCATAATTGTTATGTATGATGTTTATATAATATTATAAATATTTTAGGAAATTATAAATGTTTCTTCACTTTAATATTTGCTTAAATCTTAATGTTATCAGGAAAAACATGTTTAACTAGTGTCCTTGAATTAGGTTGTTTTGATCAATATGTTTTCTCAATTTGAAGGTCAAGGTTGAATTTTGTTTACAAGTAAAATTCCATTAAGATGACACATGTTCTAGAACATTCTGTCATGTGACCAATCTTTATATATGCCATGTTTGGTGGACATTTATTCAGTTTTGACATTACCATCAGTCTTGTAAAGAGCTATTACAGTTCTGAAAATTCATTCCAAATTCTAAGAGAGGAATTATTTTAAATATTCATTGGATTATAACAGTGCTCATAAACTTTTGGATTTTGGATTTTTAATTGATGATTTTGGAATTTAAGTGAACTTATATTCAGAGATTTTGGAATACTTCATTTTGACATGAGTACTTTGGAGACCATAAGCACATCATAACATTCAAGGACACAGCCGTGAATTCTAAACATTCTATATTTAGGACTTGTGATTAGAACAATCATTCTTATTGGATTATTAGGATTTCAAAACACATTACTGTAAGTGACTTTTTGATTTTTCATTTTAACTATCTAGTAATAAATTGCTTCTTGATTTTTTACTTGATTTGTTGGTTTCACTTTCTTTCTGTTACATTTTTCTTAGACCATAGAGTCGTAACATAATCTCTTCTGGTCTTTGACTAGTAGACCTAAAAATCAGATCAGAATTATGGCTTCAAGAGTGGTAATAAGCTCAGCCAATCAGATGCAAGATCACCTAATTGAAATACATGCATTTCACTCATTGTCAAACTTGTACAAGATGTTTATTGATACAAGCATATGTTCTACTTCTGAACAAAATCAGATCAGAAATGATGACTTACCGAGTGGTAAAAACCTCAGTCATTCAGATGCAAGATCACCTCATTGTTATGCATGGGTCTCACCCCATCCAAAATCTTTATAATATAAGCCCAATATTTCAAGTTTAATCAAAATCAGATCAGAAATATGGCTTCCAAAGTGTTAACAAGCTCAGCCAGTCAGATGCATGGATCTCGCTCGTTATCAAACTTGTCCAAAATCTTGATGATATAAGCCCATACTCCAAGTTTTATCAAAATGATGGCTTACCGAGTGGTAAAAACCTCGGTCATTCAGATGCAAGATCACCTCGATGTTATGCATGGATCTCACCCCATCCAAAATCTTGATAAGATAAGCCCAACATTTCAAATTTAATCAAAATCAGATCAGAAATATGGCTTCCTGAGTGACAACAAGCTCAGTCCAAATTTCAAGTGTAATCAAAATCAGATCAGAAATATGGCTTCCAGAGTGACAACAAGCTCAGTCCATCATATGCAAGACCAACTCCTTCATATACATGGAGCTTGCACATTATTGAACCTGTCCAAGATCTTGCTGATATAAGCACATATTCCAAGTTTGATCAAAATTGGATCAGAAATATGGCCTCCATTGTGGTAACAAGTTCAGCCAATCAGATGCAAGATTAACTCTTGAATATGCATGGTTCTCACTGATTCCTGAAACAACCCAAGCTCTTGATGAAACAGGACCATATTTCAAGTCTAGTACAAATCGGTTTCAAAATATGGCTTCCAGAGTGGTAACAATCTTAGCCAATCAGATGCAAGATCACATCCTTAGTATGCACGAATCTAAATTATTGATATGTGCATATATACATATTTTGATAAAAAATGGATCAGAGATCTGGTGTACAGTGGTAAAAAGGTCAGCCAATCAGATAAAAGATCACCTCATTAGTATGCATGAATCTCGTACAATATCAAACTCGTCCAAGACCTTAATCATATAAGCATATATTCCAAATTTAATAAAAGATCAGAAATATGGCCTCCAGAGTGGTAACAAAGTCAGCCAATTAGAAACAAGATCATTTCAATAATATACATGGATCTCGCTCATTACTGAACTTGTCCAGGATTTTGATAATAGAAAACCATATTACTAATTTGATTGAGATCATATCTGAAATGTGGACTCCAGAGTGGTAACATGCATTTGTTGAACAGACTCAGGGCTTAGAGTCAGCCGAGCTAAAAACTGGGGGAACACAAGTGATTGAAACTATGCATATCTTGAGGGAATGACCATAATATTTACCAAACTTCATGGCAATACATCAAAAGCTGTGGGACTAGTTGCACTGAGATTGTTAGAACAGAACATTACTATATAACCCCACCACCACCAGGTTCGACTACTTACGGGGCATTTTTATAATCACAGAATTTTGCCACCATGGTTTCATCTTGATTTTATTTTTATTTGACTAGCCACTGCAGCAGTAGGCATCTTGCATACTGTATACTAGGGGTGAAACGATTCATCGATATTTATTGATGCATAGATACTTTTGCCATATCGATACACATACCGATACAAGCGGTGAAGAATCGATACAAAATGATACTTACCATATACAAGTAACTCTTAATCTTCAGCAGTAATGAAAAAATATTAGTTTTTTTTATTATTCTTTAAATTGAGAATTCATCTGAGACAGCCATTGCTGGCACAATCACTCATTTTTTGTCAGAAAAAAAGACAAAACTATTGCCAATACCCTCTAGTCTTCTACAAATTACCACAAAGTGATGTGGTTCTAACCCCCCCCCTCGCCAATTCAATGTTAATTATTTTATCCCGTCAGCATGTTCAGCATAAAGGAGACATTCCTGATTTGTTCCCCGTGTATGATGAAGTACTTTACTCATCATTTAATAACCACTTTTATGCGAAGTTTTTGTGTTGCTTCATATATTGTCTACCTGGATCAAACTTGAAGGCTAAATTTCCAGTGTCATTCAGTGAAATATGTTACATTAAATTCTGATTGGTGGTTATTGCTGTTCCCAGTCCAGGGTAAACAATAACCACCAATCAGAACTTAATGTAGATTATTCTCTGCGTGACACAGCAGAAGTATTGGCATCCAAACTCGATCCAGGCAGATACAAAGCTACAGAATAACTTTGTGCAAAAGTGGTTATTAAATGATCTGTAAAGTAATTTAATCATACATGAGTAACACGTTTGGAATGTCTCTTTTTATTGTGCCGACGTGATAAATAAAATGAGCACAGAATCGGCGAGGGGGCAGATTTCAAACCGCACAATTTTGTCACCTTGTGTAAATTTGTTAATTTTTTTTAAATAGGTGAGAGCCTGTGGCCACGGCAGTTGTTTTGCATCTGAAGGAAGTACAATGTGATAGATCTTTTTGTTAGTCACCTCCGCTACCACTCAAGGACTTGTTCTAGAAGAGATTTTCCATGCACAAGGAAAATGCACTATTCTGTTTTGAAGATAACACCATAATGTCTTTAAAGTTTAAGTGAAGACATGAAATTGGTAATAAGATGTTTTCAAAGCATGTTTACATGTTCTCGGTGTATATATCGATGCACACACAGAAATTATGATTCGTTTTTGTTTGAATAATAATAGAAAGCAAAATAAAATGATTTATGTGATTTTTATATGAATTATTTACTTTTTTCTATTTATAGCACAATTCATGCAATGGCGTCACTCGGTCATACTTGATTCCAGAGATATGATAAACAGGGAATCGTAGTAATACATACACAGAAATGAAAGTGAAAAGTATCAAAAGTATTCTCCAACATTATATTATGTATTTACTTGAACTTTTAATGATATAGTTTTTGACAAATAAATAGCATTTAATTTTTGTTTAAAAGGTTTCCAAATATTTGGCAATAGTGAAACATGTACTTGTATACTGCTTTTGATGATATGACAGTTGTAAGGGTGTTAAGAGAGTCTTCTTCTTGGAAATATGTGAACAGGGAATATTCATAAAGGATTCGGAATTGACAAAGAGTTCATTTAATGTCCAAAGACACATAAATAAGTAAACTGGTTTCGAGGCTGAATGTTGGATTCATTAGACCAAATGTTAGATTCCCAAAAAGATGATGATGCAGACAAGGTGCATTTTAATGAGAAAGGACAAAACAAGTTTGTTTTCTTTTTTATTCGTTTGAGGAAGGTGTTGACTTCTTTGCGAAAATAATAAGTGCTTGTATGAAAATTAATAAGTCGACAGTCTGTCGTGAACCATTTGTGTTTAATTGATATATTCCAATAAATCCAACCGAAAACAATCATGTGCCTGATTCATATTTATATACAACACAGCAAGTATTATAGCATGTTTATGAAGAAATCTCTAGGGATGTATATTTCATTGTTCAGGTTTGGATCTTTCAGCAGTATTATCACAGCTCGTATATTAATTTTTCATATCGTTTGTATTTGTTTGAATAATAATAAAAAGCAAAATAAACTTTGATTTAAATTTATATGAATTATTTACTCTTTACTTGATTGGACAGGTATGATAAACGGCGAATCGAAATACATAAGACACAATGAAAGTGAAAAGTATCAAAGTACCAAAAGTATATAAGATAGTATATGCAAGAGCGAGATTAAGCGTGTGATTGTTACAAGCCAGGATATATGATGATAGACAAAGACATTCCTTTGTCCAGATTTTCGTCCGTTAGTCCAACAACAGCTGTCTGACTGTTCATAGAAATCAAGTATTTTGTGTCTATGTCAATGTGGCATCTAAAGTGTTTGAACAAGTTTGTGCATTGTTGCTGTCATTTTTATCCAGTCTGTTTTTGTTGATTGAAATTGTTTTTGACTGTCAGCAAGCATAAATTCTCCTGTACATACTAGAGCACTCCTCAGATTTCTGAATTGTCCGGTTACTAATTCATGCGTCAGTTGCACAAATTTTGTGAGCGTTTTTGTCTTCCAATCAACTGTCTGTTTAAGAACGTGGTTCATAGACTCACAATTATTTTTCCACATGCGGTCTGATAGATTTTTAATGGATTATTGACTTTTAGTTTGATATTTTTCTTTAGTTTTTTCTGAAAGTAATCAAGAAATGATATGATACCTGTCCAATAAAGTACTACAGAGTGAAGTGTGCTAGAACTAGGAAAAAGTAAATAATTTGTATCAAAATCACTCCAATCATATTTTATTTTGCTTTATATTACTATTCAAACAAAAACAAAACATAATTCCTGTGTGTACATCGATATGTACACCGAGAACATGTAAATACAGGTGTATTTCGGTTTTTCAGTATATTTCGGTGTTTCTAGTAAACGCTTCTTTAGAGTTATTCCCCCTTTGCTTGAGCTTATATACATAATGGATCCGAAGCAGTCTTACCTTCCCAGGGGTGGGCATATATACACACACACACACACACACATATATATATATATATATATATATATATATATATATATATATATATATATATATATAATTCCTTTATACAGTTTTCCCATGCATACGCTTTATTCCGTTTTCGCAGACGAGTTACTGTTTTTTCCACCCATGGTACGACCTCGTGTAAACCCAATGCACTACACATTTGTAAAAACAAAAACCCAAAACCAGTTCACAAGCACACGGTGGGCGCAGATGACTGAAATTGGCAACTGTTGTCATTATACTACAAGTCTTAGCTCTGGATTCTCATGTTGAATCAAGCAACCCAAAACGTCTTGGCTCGTGATCAGGTGGAATGTCAAGAAGAGCGTTCCAGCATACGTTTTGTTCTGGTCTAACAATAATTGTTCCAGAGGTGAGAATATAAACAGGAGATTTACAGAGGGCCTTTCAGAGTCTGTTCCACCATGTTCTCTTTCCCGACCAACAAGTTGTTCTTCGTTTCTTGTTTTCAGTATTGTCAAAAGAAAAATTTCAGAAGAAAAAAAAGAACAATTTGTTGATCTGCTTCCTACCCAGACATTATCTCAGGACTTCATATATATGCACTAAGCAGATACATTTTTTCTAGGTAAAATGATACGGTGCATCAGTTACGGAAGACATTTCAAAATATGTTGTATTTTGTAATTAATCAAGAGCGTACCAAGCAGTTCTACCACACATTCCGTGTAAACTAACGTGAGAGTTCCCGCCACTTGTCGCATAAAATCCCACGATGCAACGCGACAGGAACTGGTAATAATGTGAAGAAACTCCTCTAAAATTTACGACAATTGAATTTTATTTGTATTAGTATTATTTTAATAACTTTATTTCTTGTAAAATGCGGGGGATATTTGTTCTTTCCATAAGGTAAATGCAAAGTTTCTCAAAGTAGCCAACGAAATTCAACATTGAATGTCCACCTACATTGGATATGTCAAATTATTTTTGATTGGATACGAGTGGAAGCAAAGTAACCACGTGATCGATTCAATGTCATCCAAGAGGAGAAAATTGTGAATGTCTCAGAATTTAGGAACGTATTAATCGAACAAAATATAAATAGTTTGTTTACATTCCTACCCCAATATTCTGGCATAGTCATTCCGTTTGTGACAGACTCCAAATGCTGCCCTGCCAGCTAAAATAGCGTGAATTGGAGCTTCAAATGATTTTTTATAATCGCAATCGGCGGAATACTCCATTTGAATATGGCGACCGATATTGCAGGATCCAGCTATCAGGTAATATAATGTCGTCTCCATACACCTTTTCGCGCTGCTGAATCACTTTGGGACGTTTTGTTTGATCATGTATTGGTCTTGTAACAATTTAAGTAGGTTGTCCACAGATGATCAATGAAACCTAGTACCGACGGGACCTTGCCCATTACCCCCGCCCCCGCTTTCTAAGTTGTTATGACTTAAGGGACAAAGTACGGTATTTGCCCCCATTCAGGATGACACACACTTGTTTGCATTTGCAGCATATACTTAGAGCATCGTACAAATTCTATAAGAACGTCCACTTCTGCAAACTTCCTGTATCGGCTGCAGATTGTGACAGACGGTTTATTTCATTATACACCTTAGAATACCCGGATATTTGCTTTCGAATAAATATTCATTGAGTTAATAGTTTTATTTCAGTTTTGTAAATCATTCTTTGTGTGCATTTGACCTAGTTAACATTTGAACTAATTTCAAAGTTCGTACAAAAGTCTTCATCAATTTTAGAGAGGTGACTTCTCATTTTGGACAGAATATGGAGAAGTGAGAGCAAAACAGGGATAAGTGGCAGCAAGCAAGAAATGCAATATATATATATATATATATATGTGTGTGTGTGTGTGTGTGTGTGCACTGGTTCTCTTATTTGAACATTGTCCTCTGTTTCTTATTATGCATATTTGCATTGAACACTGGTTTTAAGCAATACTTTATCTTAAAGTAGAAAATTGTCAATGTTGTATGTATATTATAAACACATTTTGTAAGTGTATGAATGTATCATACTCATGTGCAGTGTATTCATACTTTAAAGTGGGTATGTTTAGAGAATGAGAGAAATATGCAATGTATTTTGGCCACTGACTTCAAAAAAGCAAAGCAGGAACTACACATTATAATAAATTTTACTGACCGGAGTACCTAGATTACATTATTGTAATTACAAATAGGTAAAAATACTTAAGCAACTGCCACTTAAATAACAAATTAAACTTTTTGTTAGTTTCTTCACTAGAAAATGGCAGTCAACAACATTTTTAAACTAGTTTGAAACTACCCTTATAACATGTACATGAGAGCACATGTACATGTGTCTTCAACATCATAGTGTTCATCTATTCAAACCACAGTGGTCACTGATGAGTAATCTCAACTTTACAACTGCATGTTTAGGGAGATGATTCTAAATTAAATGAATCTTTTTACAGTCATTTTTGGTGAAGTTTTTAAAAGTATAAAAATTAAATTGCTTGTTCTAGTGGCAGTTGATTAACTATTTATACCTATTTATAATTACAATGATATAATTAAAATGATATAATCTAGTTGAAACACTACTTTAGCTATTCATCGATGATGATCTGAAGCACTGTAGTAACTGAATCGGCTCACAGCCAAGTACTGATATGAAAATATGGCGCGACAGATGCATCAATATTTAGAAACAGGGATTTTCTTCATACAACCACTCATTTTATAGCTTCGTTACAACAATCCCTAGATAAGATTGAAAATGTATGGTTTTAATATTTGTTTACATACTCGTAATAACGTCGTATATTGGTTGAATTTTATTTTGGTTACTTTTTCTCGTATTTTTACAAAAAATGAGTGCTGTAAGAAAATAACCTTGACCTTATCAATTCCACAACATAGCATTGTCCCATACGTTTCTGACGAACCAATTTTTATTTTTAGGCTAAATCTTTTATCACATAATAGTTACACTTTGCTTTCTACGAATTGTATAATTTCCTTAATTTATATGCCCAATTAATTATGAAAACTGACAGTCTAATGAAAATGTAATCGAAGACACAGCAATGTCCACCATTATTACCCCTTGGCAGGTTCACTTACGGTTTCAAACTGATTTTATGAAGAAAATAATTCAAGCATGGCAGTTAAAATCTTCAAAATATACATATAGAAAGTGCTTTCACCGATTCTATTCTTTAAACACAATTTGTTATTTACACATAGATCATTTAGTTTTGAAACACAAGTTAAGTTTTCATCATTAGATGATAACTTGCGGAAATTGGGCAGCGACATATTGCAGGGAGAAAGAGTTAATGGTCAATCAGCTATTAAAACACATGCCTGTGAATGTGCAAAAGTTTGTTTTCTTGGCGCAGTTGAAATGAACATCTGTTAAGGCAACATGCAGTCCATTTTGTCTGGGACTTAACACTTAGCAGGGTTGAAGGAGCGTCTCAAAAACCTTGAATTACTGTCACTCAGTTTAGATCTAAAAAAAAATGACAGGACGAAGTCGTTTTCGCTGTCCTAATAGAAAAGGTTAAGTTTACATTTTTCGGTGATTTAGTTGCCCACTTCGCCTGGTAGTGTGACCCCTGGTACACCATCCCAAGGATAGTTGTGATATTGTTTCCTATTGATATGTGTATGTACATGATGAAAATCTCAATCAATCCACCAGATGTACTACCTGGACAAGGGCATGGGATGTTTCTATAGGATCAATAACATTGACTAAGAAACTATAAAGTGGCTTACAAACTTAAAATGGTGTTTCTTTCAAATAAAATGTTACTAAGCAAAGGCTTTGTTAACAGACATGTTTTCAAACGTAAATGATGTAGTTTAAAGAAACTTTTGTCAGCATTACCAGTAAATTAGGGTTCTCCATAGGATTTTGAAAGTTGCATTTCAGACTCCTTCCTTGAAAAAGTTAGAGTCCATGCCCGAACAATAGGAGTCCCAACATTGATACCTTTTTTTTCTTGCAATAATTCAGACCATTTTGCATGTATTGTTGTGTCACCTGTATAAAAAGTCATCAGATTGCTAATGCTCATTCATTGTGAAGTATTTAGTATTAAAAGAATGAAAATCTAAGGCAGTTGAGAACAGTAATAATTTTGATTGTGATGTTACAACTGTAAAACTTCTCAATGGCTATACCTGGCCTTTCTTTAGTTTTATTTGCAGCTAGAAGGAATTAAGGAAGAGATTACAGTTCCTTTTCTATATTAATATATTTAATTAGCTTAATTCCATTTCAGATCAGTAAAATTGCCAAGACACTGGAAAAAGAAACAAATGACCAAATTCCATTCACTTTTTTCATTTCATCATAAAACACAGAGCTTATTCCATTCACTTTTTTCATTTCATCATAAAGCACAGAACTTACTACATTCATTTTTTTCCTTGAACAAGCTTTTAATAAACTTTCTGCTTTTGGTTTAGGATCAAAATACTTATGTTCTTGACCTTCCTCCATTACTCTTATTAATTTTGTTAGAGTTTCTGGTTTGAAACATCCACTGCCCTTTGTCTTGATATGATTATGTGACGAGAAACCTAGCTCACAAGCTACTGAAGTTAGAGGTGAAACCAGCAACACTTAAGCTAAAACCAGCTTATCTGCATCCTTGCACTTGGCACCAAAGAAATTATTTTAAAGTTGCCATGGGAAAAGTACATGTGATATTCACATAAGAAATGAAAGTACATGACACCAAAACACAGCTGATTTTATGACAACTTATGACAATTAACATGGGAGCTTGTATTCCTATATGACAAACAAAACGAGTCCCAAAATCTTGGTACTATTTTTCTAAATAGTCTACAATCAAATGCAAGTGTTCCAAACATCACAGGATTTAAAATACAGTTAGTGCTTAACAGAGTGAGGTGTTGGAGTACACACAGGTGTATTTAGTCTTTCGATCAAATAATAATTAGGCACCAACAATCGATTAATAGCTGTCATAATTTCTTTATCTGCTAAGATCTGGCCTATAGATCTTTACCTGATCCCTTTACAATCACTTGAATCCGTTTGATAGCCCGCACACTCAGTGATTGATACTCGCTTTGTAGATACAGATAAAAAAAGAGAAGTTCACTGACAAAAATGATGTGTAATAGCCATTATAGCCAATTCTGAGCTTTTAAGAAAAGAATTCTCAGAAAAATCCTTATCAACAGTCCCATGATTCTGTGTGATGCCGAAATCCAAATAAAAGTATGTATGCTTTTTATTTTGGATGCATGAAAATTATAACAGCTGAGACCTCAGAACACAATTTTTTTTGTCGGGGGAGATTCTGTTTTATTTGATCCATTTAGTTTTTCTACAAAGTGAGTATTAGTCATTTAGTGTGTGAGCTATCAAACAAAGTTCAAGTGATTTAATGGGATTAGGTGAAGCTGCATATATTAAATCTTAGCTTACAAGGAGATTATGACACCTGTTAATCAACTGTTGGTGCCTAATAATCATTATGATGAAAAGACTAATTACACTCGTGTGTGCTTTGACACCTCTCTTTGATAAGCATTACTCAACACGGTTTGAATTCATCATATTAAAAATCCTATTGAGATGTTTAGAACACTTGCATGTTATCATATACCGTATTTAGAAAAATAGAGCCCAAGATTTTAGGATTTATTTTGTATGTTGGAGGAATATGAACTCCCATGTTAATCAGCATACAATGTCCTCATAAAATCAGCTGTTTTTCGGTGTCATGTAGAGAGATATACCTTCCTTTTCAAGTGATTATCAGAAGTCAGGGCTGAGCAAAAGTTTTGTTATTCAGTTGTCCAAAAATTTAAATCACTTTTCAAGATTTGATGAGATGAATGCACTTTAAATCCATAGAAACAACAAATGAAATAATGTACAATATTTTAATTCTTAAAAGAATTTAATTTTTCAAAAATATAGGTTGGTATTATACGTTTGGTGATATCAGAGGTTTTCAGTTTTCCATTGTCCAGATATCTTATATGCACTATTTCTTGCTCCGATGCAGTGGAGTCAGTTCTTCCATCAGCAGGAATGGAAGATTTACTGGAATTCAGACTTTCCCTAACTTCTCTTAAGACTTGTTCGATTGATAGAACGAAATCTCATGCCCTGAATCTGTTCTTATAATTATCACTAAGTTCAACACCGTTCTTCTCCAGGAGTGCACACAGCATTTCCATATCAGAAAATCGTTTTCCATAACTGTCTAGGCTGTTTTAAAGAGATATCTCTTGTTTTTATTTCAGTCTCATTTAGTTTTGAAAGAGCCTTTCCTAGTGGAGTGTCAGCAACTCAAACTTCAGGGGTTTTCTGCACATACTGGCTAGTTTTGTGCATATATTTTTCTACACAGGCCTTGTGAGGTCCAGAACTGTCACGAGACTTGACTAGTTCAATCCTGAATTTGTCAGTTCCATTGACAAATACACCGATTGAATTTCCAACCTGTGCCAGTTTGGGATATTGTTTGCAATAACTGCAAAGCATTTTTTCCTTCTGGGTCTGTGAATTCAAGCAACGGATAGCTATCAACCCAATGCGGCTGAAAATTTCTCAGTCTCTTAGTAATGTCATATTTTACATTTGTTGTTGCCGCAGACTCTGGCTTATGTCTCTTTGGAGAAATAGTTATCTCACACTCAGTGGCAGTCTTATGTTTTACCCCTCAACTTTCACATGAATTTTCCTTTTCCGAATCTTCCTTATTAACTTCCTTGTGAAAAAAATATAGTAAACTCATTTTTTCCATATAGTAGATATAACTTTGCTTGACGGCTTCTTCTGAGGTGATCATAACATACATTTTGTCCTTTAAATATGAAGAGAGACAGCTCTTTAATTAGCGTAATTGTTTTGCTCCAAACGCGATATCAAATGTGGAAGTTAATCAATTAAAAATCAAAGAATCATCACTGCCATTTAATCAGTTCATAAAGGGAACCGACACTAATGTCGGTAAAGTGCCTTTCATTAATTTAATTGGATTGACTCTCTGGATTAAAATCAAAGAGTGAGTCGTTCGTGAGGATTTGGTTTGAGTAAACACAATACAACAAAGACATTTAAAACACTGCTAATTAATGATACCGGCTTTGCTTTGTTTCACATGTTTTGATTGACCAATAATTTGATTGCTTAGTCCAATTTGCAGTAAAGAGTAATATAACATGTGCACATGTAACAGTTATCAATGACCAACAGTATTTGTGATACAGGATGTAAATAAATACATGGAGAGGGGTAGAATCAAGCATGAGTAAGCCCCGAAGGCATGAATGTCCAAATAAAGGTAGATAAAGTGATTATGGCATAAAAATAATGACTTGTCCCAGACTAGTAACTTGGAAAATTTTACTTACCTGACATTTCGAAAATGAATAGTCTGGGACATTGGGCTATGGGATTTACTCAGCCCTGTATGTGTATAATTCCAATAGCAACTTTACATAATTTCTTTGGTGCCAAAAATTTAATACTAATATAGTTTCACCATAGCCTATTCAATCCTGATGAATGCTCTGCAATTTAAATGTCATCAGAAAACTTCCAGACGAAAATTATTGATTGCTATGGACTTTTACAGTGGTGGCCAGGTACTAAACTAGATAAAGGAAATAGGACATCGGGTCTATCATAAGAAATAATAGGATAGTATGCATTTTTTTTTCAACACTTGCAGCTTTCATTGTGACATCACAGTGTGCGACATTCAATCCAGTTTGTACTGGATCAAACCTTGAGGTTGACCTCGTCCAAAAATGTCCACGTACTTTAACATTGATTTTTGCCATATGTATTTCAAGGAGCATGTAAATAATGACCTTCCAAAGGAATATGGATGTATGAGGATCCAAATAAAGTGAATAATGACCATTTAAAGATATGTGTAATCAAATTCTAAAAAATGACACCCATTACTGAAATAGTTGGTACTGTGCCACAGATGTTTAAAACAAGAAACTGTAATGAAATTGAAGAGAGTGATGGTGGAAGGTACAGAACTTAATAATTTAGATCCAAAGCCTGCCGTAGAGAAGTTTGTTTAAGAAACAGTGAATGTAGTATGGTGTGTTGCTTAAAGATGAAATGAAAAAAGTGAATGGAATATTGTCATTTGCTTCTTATTCCAGTGTCTTGGAAAATTGATTGATTTGAAATGGAATGAAGCTAATTAAATATATTAATATAGAAACGAGAGTGTAGTCTTTTCCTTGATTCCTTCTAGTTGCACAAAAAAATTAAAGAATGGCAAGGTAAAGGCATTGAGAATTGTGATAGTTGTAGCATCGCAAACAATCACGGTTATCAACTGCCTTCATTTTTCATTCATTTATTATAATACTAACTATTTCACAATGAATGAGCATTAGCAATATGGTGACATATATTTGTGACACAACAATACACTTATTATGTTCAAAATTATTGCAAGAGAAGAAGAAAAAGTATTGCTATTGGGACTGCAAGTTTTAGTGCTAGGACTACAACTTTTTTCAAGGAAGCAGTCCTGGACTGCAGCTTTCAAAATCCTGTGGAGAACCCTGAGTCCTTTTAAGCAGAGATGTTGAAATATATCATTTCATTGGAACAGGTAGTTCCTGTGCCACTGAGAGCCACATACATGTTCATTGACATGTAAACATTGCAGCCTTATTCAATAAATATCAATGTTATCGCTCTGTTGTTGACTGTAGATGACTTAAGCACCAGCTTTAAGTTGTTTTTTTTTAAATTTCTTGTTTTATGACATCGAATTCTGTACCATACACATATGTATTTCATTTTTAGCTCAACTGCTCATAGACCAGAAGAGCTTATGGGATGGCCTGTTTGTCGGCCAATGTCCGTCCCTTATCCCTATCGTTTGTTATCGCTACTTCTCCTACTACTTGGAGGATTGCCATGAAACTTTACACATACATTCATCCCAAGGTCTAGTTGGTCCTAAATGAAATTGGTGCTGCTGAGGATTCCAGTATGGCTGCCACAGCGGCCATCTGGAAAATTTTGCTATCGCTACTTCTCCTGAATGGATGGTCACATCAATAAGGGGTTTTCACTAAAGGACTTTTGATGATGTCTAGTTGGTCCTAAATAAAAACAGTGCCGATCTGATGTCCATAATGGCTGCAACAGTAGCCATCTTGAAAAACTTGTCATTGCTACTTCTCCTGATTGGAAAGTCATATTGACATTGGGTTCTTACCAGAAGACTTCTTATGAATTCTAGTTGGGCCATCTTGAAAATGGTTTTGCTCCGACATCGAATATGATCATCACAGTGGCCATCTTGAAAATCTTGTTTTCGCTACTCCACCTGAATGGATGGACGTATCAACATGGGGTTCTCACTAAAAGACTTCGTATGATGTCTAGTTGGTCGTAAATGAAATTGGTGACGATCTGAAATACAATATGGCCAATACAGCAGCCATCTTGAAAATCTTGTTATTGCTACTTCTCTTGAATGGAAAGTCATATCAGGATGGGGTTTTCACCGGAATACTTCTTACCATGTCTGGTTGGTCTTAAATTGAAGTTGTGTCGATCTGATATCCAATATGGGTACCATAGTGGCCATCTTGAAAATCTTATGATGGAAGTTGTATCAACGTTAGTTTTTCAACAGAGGACTTCTTAGTACCAAATGAAAATGGTGCTGATCTGATATACAATATGGCCACCATGGCAGCTTTCTTGAAAATCTTGTTATTGCCACTTGTCCTAAATGAAAAGTCATATCCACATGGGGTTTTCGACCATAAGATTAATAATGATATCTAGTTGGTCCTGAATGAAAATACTGCCAATCTGACTTAGGATGTGACTGTCGCAATTAACATATTGAAAATCTTGTCTCTAATTCTGCTGAATAGATGGTCATATCATCATGGGCTTTTTACCAAAAGTCTTCTATTGGTGTCTTGTTTGTCATACATGAAAATGGTGCCGATCTTACATCCATATATGTCGGCCACAGTGGCTAATTTGAAAATTTTGATGCTCAAGAATATCAGAAATGATTTGAACACTCAGCAGTTAAAAAGAAGGAATGGTCCTATCTTGAATTCCTGGAAATTCCTTTTGGGACAGTAGAGTGTCATTCCCCTTGAGAGACTCTTGTTTTTTACTACTTTAAGTGCATTAAGTACTATCTAGTATTTGTTATTTGTCAATTTGAAATTTTGCGTGCCTGCCAAATTTGGATGACAAGGAGACACCGTGTCCCTGCCGTTCGTATCCTAGGTTTAACTACTACTTATTTTATTACCATTTTAGACCTGGTGAAAAGATATAATCACCTGTCGACATCTTCAGTTCGATTGTAATATTTTGATTTTCTAACTTTGAATTCACTGGAAACATTTTCAACACGGATGCTAATCACCTTTTGTGAAGAAGTCTGTTTGCATGTGGTGTGAATGGTTATCATTTATTGCTATGTTAATATGATTTTGCTGGCATCAGGCACTCCTAGTCACCAGTTTAGATAGACCATGAGTCACTGTAAATTAAACGCTCATCTACATAATGTACATCACAGATAAAGGGCTGAATTCACAACCAAGAACATGAAGGGTATGGAGACATTTGGAGTTTGCAGCAGTTGTTTTGACACCATGACATGTGGATGAATCTTTCATGTTTGTGTGGGCCATCAATAATGTTTTTGTGCCGTTGGTGCAAAAGCACAGCCTAGACTGAACCATGGACCAGTACGGCATGTCAGTCCTGATATGCCTTCCAATCATTTCTCAGGTTTTTTATACAGCTTAATTGTCCCACTTTTGGGCAGAATCCCACTACAGCTTGTCATAGTGTTTAATTGCTTCATCTGCCATAAGCAAAAATGCTGTATACACTCGATACATGCCAATTTCCTTATCTAGACCTAGCTAACAAAACAGTTTCTTCACACTTGTCTGTGCCACTTGCTTGGCTAGTCTGAAGGAATGGCGTTTTGATCGAGTCGCATCGAGAGGAGTCGGTGGTTTGGCTTACTTTGGAAGCTCCCCTTGTTTAAATGATAAGTGAACAATTGTTTCGAGCTGGGTATATCATTAATTAATAGCAGCTTCAATAAAGATATTCTTACTAAATTAGATCAGTAACAAAAAACTTAATTTTGTCTATTATCTCACGGTTGGTATAGATCTACCGATAGTATGAGGCTTGTACAAAGCTAATAAATATCAAAATTTAGAGGGCTGAAATACTTGGCCTCAGAAAGTGGAGAGATGTTGATCTCTCAGTCTCTCTTTCATTCAGATGGAGATGATCATATTTTAATGATTGTCATTGAGCATTCCTGTCTACCTTCAAAACAAGGCAACACTGATACAGAACAACTTTCACCTTCACCATAAAAAGACCTAGGGATTCAATCCGCTATGGGAAAATGACTTTCCTTGGTCAGAAAAATGAAACTTTAAGGTTGGGATAACATTTTTCATTTTGTTCATACTTGGAATGATTTATTATGAAGCAAAGCTAGTTCATTCTGTGACACACCATAATGGTCAAGGAGAAGAGGTAATCTTTGTTAGAGTCTGTCAGTGTGACACTTGTACTTTAAAATAAACTGTTTACAGTCAGAAATAGTTTTTTTTTTTTTTTGTAAACCATGGATAACCTTGTAAAAGAAGAACATCTGTTGTCAACATAATTATATTTGGTATTAAAAACTGTTAGCTATGACTACTTTCTCTTCTTTTTTTTTTTTTTTTTTTTTTTTGGTGTTTGATTCAAGCAATTATTAATTCTGTCACTGCAATTGACGTGTATATCCACTGCATAAACGTGCCTTGCTTCTTTAGTGACATAAATCCGCTTGTAAACAAGGCACTAGTATCCGCAGTGAATGATATCTGCTTGCTGGTTATGCTCCCTATACCTCAGCGATGGATAGATCTGCTCTGTATGTTCATGTTACAATCTGTCTTATTGGTCAATAATGGGAAGTAAAAGGACATTTAACCAATCAAAATAGAGTCAACAAATGATTGTTCTTACTTAAAATTCAGGGATTTTTTGCCATTTTGTACCACATGTTAGTTGGAAACAATGGCTTTTGCTTATGCTAGCGATTCAGAATCCGAATTTTCAGGTTTTTCGGAGGACAAACTTGACAATGTTGAATTAAGAAGTGTTGGCAGTGACATTGAACAATTTTCTTCGTCAACTCTGTCCGAAATTGAGGCAGAATCTGATGGTGAAGACAGTGAAGTGTGGACAATAGAGCCACATGCTCCAGAAGTCAGTGTTTACCGAAAGTGTCGGCCCAACATTTGTGTTAGATGAGGGGAAGAAAGAAATTGACAAACAGTGCCTGTGCTCGTCTGTGTATAAAGCATAATTGCCCTTGTCCCTACACCTTTATAAATTCTTAGAGAGTACGTGATGTATCTGACAAAGTATATATACTTTTAAAGGCCTACAAAAATAAATGGGTCAGTTGATAGATTTGAATATGACTCTTTTTACTCCCTTCTTTTCCCTCCTCCATTTACCGAAAGTGAATTATTGTTGCATAATTTAAATTTCATTCCTTTGAGAAAAGACTTTGTCCATATATTACTCAACAACATTGTTATACAGGACTTAAATATGCTGTCTGTATATAATTACTTAAATATGCTGTCTGTATATAATTAAGTAATTTGCATTTGTGTGATAAAACTTACTGCATAATCTGACCATGATTAGAGAACAGCATTCAAAGGTAGTCATTACTTAATCATGTCTGCATACAGAATGCACTAAAGAATATTGGGAGAAATAGTATAGATCATAATGAGTGTGTTGTCTAATATTGTTACCTACAAACAAAATGAAATCTGGACTGATAACAACATTCATAAAATTTGGGATTAGTTTTTTTTATGGTTAGGAAAATTTAAAGGGTCAGTGGGAAAAAAATAGTGTCAGTTGGGAAACTGGAAACATTGCTTTTTTTAGCTCTACTAGTCAGACATAATATGGCCACCCTACTGAAAATCTTGACATTACTACTCCTTCTTTATGGATGGTCATGTCAACATTGGGTTTTCATTAAAAGATTTCTTATGATATCCAGTTGGACCTAAATGACACTGATGCTGGTCCAACATCAAATATGGTCACCATGGTGGCCATCTTAAAATTCTTGTTGTCACTTCTGTTCCTGAACATCATAAAAAGTCTTCTTATGAAACCTAGTGTCTAGTTGGTCGTAAATAAAATGGTTCTGCGCTGACATCGAATATGACCACCACAGTGGCCATCTTGAAAATCTTGTTATTACTACTTCTCCTGAATGGATGGTCATATCAACATGTGGTTTTCACTAATAAAGACTTTATGATGTCTAGTTCATTCTAAATGAAAATTGTGCCAATCTCATATCCAATATGGCAACCATGGCAGCCATCTTGAAAATCTTGTTATTGCTTCTCTTCAGTGGAAAGTCATATAGGCATTGGGTTTCACAAGAAGACTTTTTATTATGTTTAATTGGTCCTAAATGAAAATGGTGCTGCCTGAACAACCAACATATCCACAACAGTCGTGGAATTTTTTGTTCTCTTTCCTCGACAGGACACAAATTGAAACTTTTTTGCACATTCACTTGTTGTTGCTACTCCATCTGAATGGATAGTCAAATCAACATGGAGTTTTCACTAAAAGACTTCTGATGTCTGGTTGGTCCTCAATGAAATTGGTGCCAATCTGACATCTAATACGGCCACCACAGCAGCCAACTTGAAAATCTTGTTATGCTAAACCGTCGGAATGGAAAGTCATATCAGCATTGGGTTTTCATTGGAAGACTTTTTACAGTTTTAGTTGGTCATAGATAAAAAGTGCACTGATATGATATCCAATATGGCTGCTGTAGAAGCCAGCTTGAAAGTCATATGAACATTGGCTTTTCACCAGAAAACTTCTTGTGATGTCTAGTTGGTACTAAATTAAAATGGTGTCAATCTGACATCCAGTATGGCCACCATTGTATCCATCTTGAATATCTTGTTTTTGTCACTCCTCTTAAATGGAAAGTGATAGCTACATGTGGTTTTCATTAGAAGACTAATTATAATATTTAGTTGGTCCTGCATGAAAATGGCGCTGATCTGACCTCAAGTATGGCTGCCACAATGAACATGATGAAAATCTTGTCACTGAGTCTCCTGAATGGATGGTCATGTCAACATGGGATTTTCACCAAAAGTCTTCTAAAATGTCTAATGTGTCCTAAATGAAAATGGTGCCAATCTTGCAGCCAATGTTTGGCTACTTAGAAAATGTTATCACTCAAGAATATCTCAAGAGATGGTTCAACACTCAGCAGTTATAAAAGAAGAAATGGTCTTATCTTGAATTCCTAGAAATTCTTTTTGGATGGTAGATCGTCAGTCCCTTTGAAGTACTCCTGTTCTTTAGGCCTTGTACCTGATTTAGGAATTACACTCCCTTCATTGATGTGATAGCCATTTGTAATGTCATGGAATTTATTGTTCTCTTTCCTCACTAGTGACACAAACTGAAACTTTTTTTCACATTCACTTGTTCTGGCTGCTGCAAAGTTCACAAGAGGGTTTATCAGACCATTAAACTGCACATAATAATGTGGGGATTTGAAATGGTATTTGTGGCATTGTTTTACATTAGCAGTGTTGTAAATGATGGGACTATGTTTTTGAGATTGGTGAAGCACCTGCCTCAAGTTGTCGTCTTACAAAAGGAACTGTTCAGATGGCATATATCATTGAAAGCACTTTTTAGTTTAAAAAAAAATAATTACATTTTATAAGCAACAGATCAGATTTATGATTGAAGTAGAATCAAATGAGCCTGATAACACGAAGATTGTCAACTTAACCAGCCAAACAGTTTTGAGTAGTCCTTATGTAATTCTTTCCATGTATGTGTGTGTGTGTGTATGTGCGCACGTATGCATTAAGTTGTGCAACTCCTCATGTACTACCAAGGGTAGAAAAATCCATTACCTGGGACAACTAAAAATGAATGCTGGACAACCATTGTTCCCAATGTGAAAGCCTAGTCGACCAACCAAAAGTATTATAAAAAAAATTATAATGATACAAATTACAATAGAATTTATATATTTTCAAGTGACATATGTGATCATTAAATTGTCCCTCTGGGTACCTATAGCAGGGTGCTTGAATTATCTCCATATAATTACATATTTTGAGTGCTGGCTGATTACTATAGGTAGGAAGCCACACAAATCTTTGTGTCTGCTACTCATTTTCTGATTAAGTAATCAGTCCATACTATCAGCCCCTCAGGGTGAGCCTATAAAGAAACAAGACCTATGAATTTTTGACTTTTGTCAACACACCAACATATGGTAGACGTATCTTTCACCTTTGGTTTGACACACTTAATACCTGTGATCTTATATTACTCTTCCTGATTCATTTTCTGAAAAAATGGTCACTGGCTGTATAGCATGTGACAGTTGCTTATGTTGATTAGCTTTAGCTAAAGGAAAAATTGGCAAGTTGAAATAATCAAACCAATTGCAATTGTTGTTGCATATTATATTGGTGTGTTGGGTCATGGCTAAACAAGCCCCATGTGGATTGTTTAATTTCCTGACAGTTTACACACAGGATTAATAATAGCATCAGATTAATAAATTCAGATAAACATAAAATGTGGATCAGTTTGTGGTCAAGGATGGCCAGCATGTACAAAGCTGATGGACAACATAATAGTGTCAGTAAAGGACATTTTTATTTTATTAGCTGATTTTAAACAAATTAAATAAGTGTCAACTTGTATCACACTTTTCTTTTAGCAGGAGTGATGGTGAGTTACAAGTTTTGTCTGCAATTAAGACTAACTATATATATGACAAAAGTTGTTGAATAATTTTGATTATGGTAATCTTGGGAGCATCTGCAGTAATTTACCAGGCAAACAGAAAAATCTGCTGGGCAACTGGATTCTCAAGGCTGGTTTGCCAGTGACAGCCATGGATTTTTAGAAATTTTCTACTGCAGACTACATGTATGTTTAATTGTGGTCTGCAGATGTGCACATTGGTCTTAGAATTGCTTTTCACCAGGAAGTAAATAAAGGTTGTGGTGGGTGGGTGAGGGTATTACTGAAATGAACAGCATGAGGACATTCAGCATTGCAGTAGAAATATTGGTGGATAACATGTAACACCCAACTCAAAGTCAAGTGAAAATGTACAGCACTCAAGTAACTTTTCTAATCCAAGATATAATTCAGGGCTGACTAGTGTTTTTCTTTAATTAAAAGGATGGTCTATTGAGAAGTCCATACTTTATACCAGAAGTTGTTTTTCATTTGTTCTTATCAACCTTATACAACAGGGTCCACACTAGGTGGTAATTCGGGTGAAATAGTCACCTTCAAGTATGTCATTTTGCCTAAACATGCAAAAAAAACCCCAAGTTCCCTCTGCCTTGCCTTGATTTTACAATAATCCCATCCACCCCTTTTCTTTGATAAAATGCGTTAAAAATCAAAGTTAAACATTGACTTTTGAGTCAATTTTGCAATCAAAAAACAACATGGAAAGTTGTAAAAAAAAAAAGGAAGTTTTATGCTCTGTTGTCAGTTTTGGTGCTATGGAATGGTTAATATTTGGCTATGATCTATGTTTTGGTGCTATAGAATGGTTAATATTTGGCTATGATCTATGTTTTGGTGCTATGGAATGGTTAATATTTGGCTATGTTCTATGTTTTGGTGCTATGGAATGGTTAATATTTGGCTATGATCTATGTTCGAGCTTGCCATCATATATAACAACAACTAATTTATACAAGAACTGTGGTGAAGCAAAATCAGAAAAGTTTAATATTTTTATAAAGTTTTAATAGTATTTCATCATTGTTTTAATCATCTGACATAAAAATATACAAAAGCAAAAATTTAAAATGACTGTTTTGTACAAGATAAATTCAAAACTTTATACACTCACTTCTTATTTTTGCCAACTTTGCTCTATTCTGGCTGGAGATAGAATTCATTTTTCCTGGGTGTTATAGTCCATCATGGACCCTGAGACAAGTACTTCGCTCTCAAACTTTAGTACAAATAAACACTTACCAGAGGAAGATTGGCCTCAATTTATAATTACTTACAACTGGTGTTAGAAGAGTAACAAAATAAATTCCAGAAAAAGACATTCATATGATTGAATGCACTTGTATATAACTGGGTGAGTAAGAGTTTATTTTGGGCAAGTATAAATTTTTTGTATTTGCCTGACTGGGCAAGTGGATATTTAGAGATATTTCAAATGCTAATGGAAGATTACCAGAAGTTTACAGGGCCTGGGGAGAGTCATGATGTTTGTCACAGGTGACAAATAAACTCAGTGGATCTTTAATCGTTAGAATAGTTACATTCCATGAGCATTGAAAGAATGTAACTCTTGATATGAGTAACACTTGCTTAATTCATGATGAAAAATGTTCAAATTTATATCCTGTTTGCATTCTGTCAATCGGTAAAATTAATTCATGTTAGGCACAGTTTTAACCTTAACACGCACATGCGATACCCGAAGATTGTTCACATTTTGACATCAGTTTACCCTAACTTGTATACATTCTCGCTCATGTGATCCATCCTTTTTTTTGTCAAACATGGTAGCCTTTGTCGAGCAAGCTTTGAAATGTTTTTGTTGTATTATCTTATTCAGAACACAACGCAGCATTGAGCATGAAGCTAGTATGTTGAAGACCATGAACAAGACGCATGCTAGAAAAAGCGTGGTAAAATTTGAATTGGTTTGCTAGATGTGAAGTGTAGCAAGCACTAGTTTAGTTCCATTTACTTGCTTCTAATTGTTTTCCTTTGAAACCCTTAGAAGTAGAAATATTATCCAAATGATAGTGGAATATTGGTTTTTGGTACGAAATCTTTTTGTCAGTTTCTAATTCAGTCAGGGTTTTTATACGTCTGTCATAAGGCAGAGGGTATCATGTTATGCTGTCTGTCAATCTGTCTGTTGACAAGGAAGGAACCTCTCCATTTCAGGCTCAAAGGTCAAGGTCACAGGGACTAAAAGAAGGTAAACTGTCTTTACACAATAACTTGTATGCCAGATAACTTGATCAAACTTTGCAGATTGATTGCATTTGTGATATGAAAGACATCTATTGATTTTGGGGTCAAAGATTAAGGTCATATTGAATGCAAGAGGAAAAATGATTTCTGGTCAAATCTTCAGTTCTTGATCGCCTGCTTTGACCAGACTTTGTGGATGGCTTGCATTCGAGATGAGGAAAACATCTGTTCATATGGGGGTGAAAACCTCAAATGTCAAGGTCACAGACTAAAGGAAGGGAAAAATGATTTCCAAAAAACTGAAGTTCTGTGCCACATGCCTTAAATAAACTTAGTAGATTTCTAACATTGGAGACCGAGGAAACATATTGATTTGGGGGTTGGAAGGTCAAAGGGCGAAGTTCATTGAAACTCTTAAAAGGAAAACAGTTTCATAGATTCTCGTTTCATCATAAGTTTTTAAATGTTTCTAAAACTTTGAACATTTTTGGTCAGCAGTAGGATCATTGGGGCACAAGAAAAAACATATCCTCTCATCCTGGATGGGTCCAATTTGCTTGGAGATAAAGTGGTAGTCCATATCAGTTTGTCACCAGTAAAAAGTGAAATTTTCTTTTGAAAATTTTTACAACTTAACATAATTAGATAAATGTTATTCATATTATATGCTGTTCATTTCCACAATAGTTTTATCCCCAAAAAAAACATTGCAAACAAAAACTGATGCTGTTTGTTTTGATGAATATCGGTAGTAGAAGATTAAGCATCTAAGTAACATTGACCGATGTAAATATTGTAATAAAAGGCAGCAACAATTCATGGTCTCCAGTGGCAAACCAGATCACTGTCATTCTTTGTCTTGCAAAAAATATGTAGCATTAGTTCGATCAAATTATATATTTAGAAGAAAATTAGAACTTAAGAATTTTAGTTATTTAAACAGCTACTTTAATCATTTTTCAACAATTTAAATAATTAACTCTGCTCTCGATACTGCTATTTGGTACCAATTTGTTTAGTACATCTGCATAGCCAGTAAATGGAGAAGACGAACTGTTGAAACAAATGATTGATTACTTCTTTATGAAACACAATAAGTGTGAGTCATTGTAATAGTACATCAGCAGTGATGCATCTTGCGTGCAGGATAGTAGATTTCATGCAATTTTTGTCCCATATACCCCCAATCTGTTCCCAGAATACCTCTTGGTTTTAGTTGCAAACAGTTATTTGCCACAGTTTGAGGGACATGGGGACACATTGTTCCTAGCTCACAGGATCCTAGGTACAACACTGCAGCAGTGAAAGAAGCACTAGAATGTGCTTATTTTGCCGGGGAAAGTCTATTTTAAAAAACTTACAGTAATGTAACCAGCATGGCAGCTGTTTTACTATTGGCAGACTCGCTGATATTGGAAAGATAGTTGACACTGAAAACATTATATATGAATAGGATAGTCTTAGCTAAAAAGAAGTTTATTAAGGGCTTTGAAAATGTGGAGGTATCGGTAAAAATGAGCTGAATTTCACAGAGAAGCACCATTTATTCTTATAATTCGGGTCCAACTGCAAACTGCATAGACCCACCCCTGCCGAGGCATGATCTGCCAGTAGATCAGGGTCAGCGAAGTTTGTTGGGAGTAATCAGTTGAACAAACAATATAAACCCTAATCTGCCGTTGCATAATATTCCCGCAGATCAGGGTCTGTATTGTTTGCAGTTGTGCCCGACTTATAAGTGAGTATAGACAGTAGCCAATTTTCAGGATGAGTATGCCGCCTGCTTTTCATATAGGTTGATATGCAGGATGAGTATGCCGCCTGCTTTTCATTCATATAGGTTGATATGCAGGTGCTCTGACACAGCCATCCCTTTTGTCAGTTTTTAAAAATATTGACTGTGACCTTCATTTTGTTTATAGTATGGCATTTCTCCCACCATCAGCAGCATCTGTATTATCAGCCCAATATACTATATACAGACTATCATGTATGTACCGTATATACTCACTTAACAGTTGAGTCCAACTCCAAACAAAATAGACTGTTATGTATGATGTTTATATAATATTATAAATATTTTAGGAAATTATAAATGTTTCTTCACTTTAATATTTGCTTAAATCTTAATGTTATCAGGAAAAACATGTTTAACTAGTGTCCTTGAATTAGGTTGTTTTGATCAATATGTTTTCTCAATTTGAAGGTCAAGGTTGATTTTTGTTTACAAGTAAAAATTCCATTAAGATGACTCATGTTCTAGAACATTCTGTCATGTGACCAATCTTTATATATGCCATGTTTGGTGGACATTTATTCAGTTTTGACATTACCATCAGTCTTGTAAAGAGCTATTACAGTTCTGAAAATTCATTCCAAATTCTAAGAGAGGAATTATTTTAAATATTCATTAGATTATAACAGTGCTCATAAACTTTTGGATTTTGGATTTTTAATTAATGATTTTGGAATTTAACTGAACTTATTCAGAGATTTTGGAATACTTCATTTTGACATCAGCACATCAAGATTTCTAGTACATCAGGACTTTGGAGACCATTAGCACATGATAACATTCAAGGACACAGCCATGAATTCGGAACATTCTATATTTAGGACTTGTGATTAGAACAATCATTCTTATTGGATTATTAGGATTTCATAACACATTACTGTAAGTGACTTTTTGATTTTTCATTTTAATTATCTAGTAATAAATTGCTTGTTGATTTTTACTTGATTTGTTGGTTTCACTTTCTTTCTGTTACATTTTTCTTAGACCATAGAGTCGTAACAGAAATTGGGGGCTCGTCGTTCCGGGATCTGAATTTCTTTAAAGCATATTAGAGATATTAAAGTTATTTTTGAAATTCATATTGATTTTGTCTTGGAATTTTTTTTTGTTTTTGTCTTTAGCAAAGATTTTAAATAGAGAAATTTTTTTGTGTGAAACCAACAAGCATTTACAATGGCATCTAATGTTCAGAATTTCATTTCAAAACCTACCCAGGAGGGGTTAGAGTGCATGAGAAAGGATGAGTTGCTCGAGCTTGCCAGAAAATACAGTCTATCTGAGGCAAAATTATCATTGACAAAACAGGAGATAAAGATTATTTTAATTCAGTATTTAGTAGGAAAGGGAATTTTTGAAAATAGTGCTTTAAGTTTGAAGAGAAAGCCTGTATCTGGTTCTGACAGGAAATTAAGGGAATTAGAGTTAAAGAACCAGATGGATTTAGAATTGGCAAAGCTTCAGATTCAGAGAGAGAGAGAGAAAGAAGAGAGGCAGATACAGATGGAGAGAGAGAAAGAAGAGAGGCAGATGGAGAGAGAAGAAGAGAGGCAGCTACAAATGCAGAAGGAAGAGAGGCAGATACAAATGCAGAAGGAAGAGAGGCAGATACAAATGCAGAAGGAAGAGAGGCAAATACAAATGCAGATGCAAAGAGAAGAAAGGGAAATGCAATTTAAATTAAGAGAATTAGAACTGGCAAACAGAGCACACTCCACTCCTTTAAACACAAGTTCAGGTTTTGATGTTACTAGATATATTAGGTTAGTACCCCCTTTCAGGAAAAAGAAGTAGATAAATACTTTCTTCATTTCGAGAAAATAGCTGAAAACTTGAAATGGCCCAGAGAGCATTGGACTTTGTTATTACAAAGTGTACTTATTGGCAAAGCTCGTGAAGTCTACACTTCACTGTCAGTACAACAAAGCGCTGATTATGATGTGGTTAAGGAGTACATCTTGAAAGCTTATGAGTTGGTACCAGAGGCATATCGACAAAGGTTTAGGAATTGTAGAAAAGAAACTGGACAAACTCATGTCGAATTTGCAAGGGATAAAGAACAACTATTTGATAGGTGGTGCTCAGCCAAGAAAGTTGATCAAGGTTATGATAACCTCCGACAGCTCGTATTAATTGAAGAGTTCAAGAGGTGCATCCATAGTGATGTTAAAACCTATCTTGACGAGCAGAATGTGGAAACTTTGGAAAATGCTGCTCGTATGGCTGATGATTATTCCTTGACTCACAAAATTTCATTTGGCAATAAATCGTCCTCTCCGCAGTTTTCTGGTAAAAAACCATTTCAATCTCATTCGAATACTTCCAAATTTCACAACAGCACAACTGTTAGGAATCAAACATCTGATAAGACTGATCAGAAATCCTTATCTCTTCCTACGTGCACTTATTGTAAAACGAAAGGGCACGTTATTTCTGATTGCTTCAAGTTGAAAAATAAGCAACAGAGAAAAGACAGAGCTTTTCCAAATGCTCTTATTTCTACGAGGTCAAGGTCACGGTCTTGTATTGAAAGCAATACATTTGTTGGGTCAAACAAACCCCAGTCTGATTCTATTTTGGAGGCTTATGAACCATTCATGTCAGAAGGTTCTATATCACTTATTGGTGATTCTGCCAAACCTATCCCAATTAAAATATTAAGGGACACTGGAGCTTCTCAGAGTCTTTTATTATCAGGTACTTTGCCTTTGTCTGAGGAGTCTTCTTCAAGTGAAAGTGTTCTTGTTCAGGGAGTAGAGTGCGGCTTTGTAAATGTTCCTCTCCATTGTGTAAATTTGGCATCAGACTTAGTTTCTGGACCTGTGACTGTTGGGGCAGTGACTTCTTTTCCCATAGAGGGTGTTCATTTATTACTAGGCAATGACCTAGCTGGAGATAAGGTTGTGGTTAATCCACTTGTAACTGACAAGCCTTGTTTGGATCAGAAAGTTGATCCTGTCGAAACTGAAATCCGTGATTTGTACCCTGCTTGTGCAGTTACTAGAGCTATGGCAAAAAGAGCTCTTGAGAGTGATGTTGATCAGGATATTATTCCTTTAGCTGACACATGTATTGGTCAGTCTTTTGATGAGGTAACTTTTTCCTCAGGTATTGATCAATCAAATGGTATTGATCACAGTGATCCTCTTTTGGCAGCTCATTCTCTTTGTTCTAATCAGGATGACAAACGACAATCCCTTGTCGTTGAACAGGAGCAAGATCCCGAGATATCTTGTTTGTTTCAGAGGGCTATTAGTGAAACTGAAGCCACACAAGTTCCAGTGTGTTACTTTGTGAAAAATGGGGTCCTTACGAGGAAATGGAGACCACCTGATGTACCCGCTGGTGACGAGTGGTCAGTGAGCTATCAAATTGTTGTTCCTAAGTCATATAGACAGGAAATTCTTAATTTAGCACATGAAACTCCTTTGGCTGGTCATTTAGGAGTCCGTAAGACTTATCACAAGATCTTGAATCATTTTTATTGGCCGAAACTCAAAAGTGATGTTTCTAAATACTGCAGATCTTGTCACACTTGTCAAATGGTAGGAAAACCCAATCAGAAGATACCTAAGGCTCATCTGCAACCTATTCCTGCATTTGATGAACCATTTAGTAGAATAATGGTAGACTGTGTTGGTCCTTTACCTAAAACCAAGTTAGGCGACCAATACTTGTTGACCATCATGTGTACATCTACAAGATTTCCAGAAGCAATTCCTCTGAGAAATATAAAAACTAAAACTATTGTGAAAGCTTTGGTGAAGTTTTTTACACTTGTTGGCCTTCCCAAATCTGTCCAGTCGGATCAAGGGTCAAATTTTATGTCTGGAATTTTCCAACAAGTTATGCATGAACTAGGCATCCAACAGTTTAAATCTTCTGCCTATCACCATGAAAGTCAAGGTGCTTTGGAAAGATTTCATCAAACTTTGAAGAATATGATTCGATCATATTGCTTTGATACAGAAAAGGATTGGGATGAGGGTGTTCATTTGTTGTTGTTTGCTGTTAGGGAATCAGTTCAAGAGTCGTTGGGTTTTAGTCCCTTTGAACTAGTTTTTGGTCATACTGTCCGTGGACCATTGAAATTATTGAAAGAGAAACTTCTTTCAAATGAAGATTCGAAGATTAATCTTCTTGATTATGTTTCTGATTTCAAATACAAGTTGTCAAAGGCCTGTGAAGTAGCAAGAACTAATCTTCACACTACCCAGTCAAAAATGAAATTAAGGTATGACAGAAATTCACAGGAAAGGGGTTTTAAACCTGGTGACAAAGTTCTGGCTCTCTTTCCCATACCTCAGAATCCTCTTCAGGCTAAATTTTATGGTCCTTATACTGTTGAAAAGAAAGTAAATGACTTAAATTATATCATTAACACTCCTGGGAGACGGAAACAAAAACAACTTTGTCATATAAATATGTTAAAGGAATATTTTGACAGAGATAGCCCAGCTAATTATTCAGTTAAGTTAGTTGTACCTGTCCCACACAGTGAAGATATCAACGATGGAATACGATCAGACTATAGTGACTCTGGTATAACCAATCTTCAGAATTCAGAAATATTGAACAACCTAGACCAGAAACTTTCACATCTACAACAACAGGAAAGAAATGAACTAAAACAGCTATTACATGACTATGAGCACTTGTTTCCTGATGTTCCAACACGAACAAGTAAAATTTATCATGACATTGACATTGTAGATTCTGCGCCTGTGAAACAGCATCCTTATAGGATGAATCCTCTCAAACAGAACTATTTGAAGAAAGAAATTCAGTATCTACTGGAGAATGATTTCATAGAACCAAGTAAAGGTAACTGGAGTTCACCATGTATTCTTGTTCCCAAGCCAGATAATACATTCCGTATGTGTACTGACTATAGAAAAGTCAACAGTGTCACCAAAACTGATTCATTTCCAATCCCAAGAATGGACGATTGCATTGATAAAATTGGAAATGCGGAATATATCACCAAGTTTGACCTTTTAAAAGGATTCTGGCAAATTCCACTGACGGAAAGGGCAAAATAAATTTCAGCATTTGCAACTCCAGATGGACTTTATCAATATAAAGTCATGCCGTTTGGAATGAAAAATTCACCTGCAACGTTTCAACGTCTGATGAACATGATAACATTTGGTCTTGATAATTGTGACGCTTATATCGATGACGTCATTATCTACAACAACACCTGGGAAGATCATTTGGAAACCATTCAAAAATTCTTTGATCGACTCAGCGATGCGAATCTGACAATTAATTTGAGCAAAAGTGAGTTTTGCCATGCTTGTGTCACATTTTTAGGACATATTGTGGGACAAGGTCAAGTTAAACCTATAGAAGCTAAGGTCAAAGCTATCTCTGAATTTCAAGTTCCAATTTGTAAAAAGCAACTGATGCGATTTCTAGGTATGGCTGGATATTATCGGAAATTTTGTTCCAAGTTTTCCAAAATTGCTGAACCTTTGACAAGTTTATTGAGTAAGAAAACCAAATTTTTTTGGTCTGACAAGTGTCAGGAATCTTTTGACAAGTTAAAGGCCATGCTTAAGAATGCACCAGTTCTTTCTGCACCAAATTTTAGCCAATCATTTAAATTATCTGTTGATGCAAGTGATGTAGGGGTTGGTGGAGTATTGATTCAGGAAGACAAAAGTGGTGTGGATCACTCTGTGTGTTATTTTTCTAAAAAACTAAACAAGCACCAGAAAAATTATTCCACAATTGAGAAGGAATGTTTGGCTTTGATATTGGCTTTACAGCATTTTGAAGTGTATGTTACCTCAGCTCTTTCTCCAATTATTGTGTACAGTGATCACAATCCCCTTACTTTCATCAACAAAATGAAAGATAAAAATCAGAGATTGTTGAGATGGAGTTTGATATTGCAGGAATATAACATTGACATCAAACACATCAGGGGAAAAGACAATGTGATTGCAGATGCACTCTCACGTGCCTAGAAATGTAATATTGCTTGATGTAATTAAGTCCAGTATCATAAAACATGTTCTTATGTAATTTTGGTTATTATAGTATTAGATGTATATTCAAAAGAAAGCTTTATTACATAAATCTTTCTTTTTCTTTATGATGGGAGGTGTTATGTATGATGTTTATATAATATTATAAATATTTTAGGAAATTATAAATGTTTCTTCACTTTAATATTTGCTTAAATCTTAATGTTATCAGGAAAAACATGTTTAACTAGTGTCCTTGAATTAGGTTGTTTTTATCAATATGTTTTCTCAATTTGAAGGTCAAGGTTGATTTTTGTTTACAAGTAAAAATTCCATTAAGATGACTCATGTTCTAGAACATTGAGTCATGTGACCAATCTTTATATATGCCATGTTTGGTGGACATTTATTCAGTTTTGACATTACCATCAGTCTTGTAAAGAGCTATTACAGTTCTGAAAATTCATTCCAAATTCTAAGAGAGGAATTATTTTAAATATTCATTGGATTATAACAGTGCTCATAAACTTTTGGATTTTGGATTTTTAATTAATGATTTTGGAATTTAGGTGAACTTATTCAGAGATTTTGGAATACTTCATTTTGACATCAGCACATCAAGATTTCTAGTACATCAGGACTTTGGAGACCATTAGCACATGATAACATTCAAGGACACAGCCGTGAATTCGGAACATTCTATATTTAGGACTTGTGATTAGAACAATCATTCTTATTGGATTATTAGGATTTCAAAACACATTACTGTAAGTGACTTTTTGATTTTTCATTTTAATTATCTAGTAATAAATTGCTTGTTGATTTTTACTTGATTTGTTGGTTTCACTTTCTTTCTGTTACATTTTTCTTAGACCATAGAGTCGTAACAAGACCCTGATCTGTTGTCACATAATGTGCCAGCAGATCAGGGTTTATGTTGTTTGTTCTACTGATTTCTCCTAATATACTGCATAGACCCAGATCTCCTGATTCATGTGATGGCAGGTCTAGGTCTGTTCAGTTTGCAGTTGTACTTGACTTACAAGTGAGTATATATGGTATATCATATTTAACACACATTAACATAATCTCTTGTACACTTGTACACTGTGTGAGTATGTATATATATATATATATTTTTTTTTCATTAAACATGAGTATATGTAATAACGTTGTATTGTGGGAGAACCAAAGTCATTGATGGGATGAGTGGTTTCTACACTCTGCACATCTGAAGAAACAAGCAGATTCAAAAATTGTTTTCTTATCGTGTGGCATATGTGTTTTACAAACACAAATCTACCTTTGGTATGCTTAACAGTTTGCATGTTGTTTTTTTTGTTTACATTGAATACAGTTTGAAACACAACTTTGACTAAATTACCAACTGGCTCTTAATAAATGCATGCAATGAATTTATAACAGCTTGTGCTTAGGTACATAACCAAAGGTTGGAGAGCACAAAGACTAAGTTTATGTCCAGTTACTAACAATTTCTGACAGTTTTATTGTTAACCTCACATAAGGTATCCCTGTGAATTTCTCAGCTGGCCTGTGTTACTCAAATGGTCCTTGTGGCCTCAAGTGGACATGTTTTATTGGCCATAAATATTGATACTATTGTACCTTATGGACAGCTTCATGGGGGTCATTTTGGTAAAGTGATGCTACATCAAGTGGCAATTACTGTAAGGAAGCAATGCCCAGTACAGGCATCTTACAGAACTGGTACTTGATTGAGCCATTTGCGGGTAAAAAGACTATAGTTTGTTGGAAATGTACCCTTAACTGATTCCTGATTTCAGGGCTCATGAAAAAAATTCCCAAGCACTCTTCCTAGGGACAAGTGAGTTGCAAGAGTTACTCATCCCTGTCCTCATTATAGTCAACAGAGTAAACTTCTCCACTACACTGCTTACACTTTTACTAAAGAACTATAGGTACCTGATGCAAGCTTGATACTAAAATGGGTAAAAACCATGAAAATAGTATGTTCTAATACAATGGTACCAGTACTGCATTTTGGATTGCAAAAGATGGTATTTACGGTCATGATCAAAAAAGTTTGGGAACCACTGTTTTATTACATGACTCCTTAGATAAACATATAATAAGAGACAAGGTTTGTAACTCAAGAAATTGCAGTTGTGTAAATAGTCCTTGATTTCTTAGTGGTTTTCTTGTTTACAGTGAAACATTTCAGTAATCTAGGCGACATAATTTTCCTTTTCAATGAGCGATCACGTCTTTAAAAATTAGATATGGGACAGAGAATTTCCAAATTTTATGATTTTCATCTGGTCAGACTTTGTTATGCTTGCCCCAGATCACCAGTATTTTCAAGACTATACAGGTTTATTAATACATTGTAACACCAAAGTAAAGACGCCAGCATATATTTATATGAGTATATGGTATTACTTTTTAGAAGAAAAATGTAAAATGTCAGTAACTTGCTTTTGAAAGAATTCCAACAATCTCAATTTCCACCAATTTTCGTACTAAATGATCCATTTTGGTCAAGATCTATTATAGAGAGCTACACATGGGGGGCATAAAAGAGAAGATTGGTGATTGTCCAAAACCCAGTCTAGATTTCGACCATTCAGCTGTTGTCTCGACATTCTCTGCTTTATAAATAGATTACAACAACATGCATTGTGTGAAAGTTGGAGGAATCGAATGAGACCCTTTAAATACTCAAATGTAAACTGGCAACATTTTTCTTGTGAAAAGTAATTACATGCTTACAGAAATATCTGCTGGCATCTTCCCTTAGGCATGACAATGTATCAATAAAGCTTTACTTTTGAAAATACTGGCAATCTTCTGGGGCAAGTGTAACATTGCCTGACCATATTTAAACATTTTGACGTTCTGTCTCTTAACATCTCAGAGTTCTGACTCATAAAGATGTGTTATATCTCATTAAAAGGGAAACTTTCTCCACATGAAAATGATACCTAAATTACTGTAAATGCAAACACCATTAAGAAATCAAGGACTAAGTGTGAACTGCAACATAATTTTATTTGTAATATTTACCCATTTTAGTATCAAGCTTACGTCCGGTAAATGTGTAACAAAGAAAAGATGGAGTCATTTCCTTTGCAATACGTTCTAAACCAACGCAAATAGGCAGATTAGACATAGGTTATGTATAAGTGATGCATGCCAAATGTTAAGCAGTGTTGAACTTTGGCACTTGTTAAAGGTAGAAAATTTATTCAGGTTTATTCTCAAGGTGGGACTACGCATCTACTCTGCCCAGGGACGAGTAGATAGTAAAGTTTTACTTGGCCCAGTCAATTTTTACCTGGTCAGGACGAGAGGACGAGTGGTTTTCCTGAGCACTGTGTTTTGTAAAAGAACACTTGTAACTCACACTACTGCAGATTTGAATGGGTGGAAATGATAGTACTAAAAAACAAAATCTTATCCATCCCAGTTTAACATCCTAAATACAAATAAAAGCAAGTCTACTTAAAGACTGGCAGTCATAGTTATTGTTTGAAACAGACTATATCAGAGGGATAAACGTGAACAAGATAAGAGTGTTAGGGACCCCCTGTCGACAATCACGTCAGAAATTAAAAATTAATGAGTGATATGACTAAGTTTTGTGCATTTGTTATATGTTGATGCTTTTCATTTTTGAAATCGAAGAGGGGTATAAACTGCTAGGGGGGGATTTTAGTGCCAACGTTAGCCCCTCGAGGGAAGATTCTAGTGCCAACATAGCCCCTTGAGGAAGATTCTAGTGCCAACATATCCCCTTGAGGGAAGATTCTAGTGCCAACATAGCCCCATGAGGAAAATTCTAGTGCCAACATAGCCCCTTGAGGGAAGATTCTAGTACCAACATGAGGAAAAATTCCAGTGCCAGCGTTAGCCCGTTGAGGGAAGATTGTATCATAGATTCAGGCTCTCTTGGTGGATGGAATTATGCCAGTAACTGTAATACTAGTGATACCATCTCACTATCCTGCATCATGGGCATTTGGATCAGTTGCCATCACTACTCACATACAAGTCTGTTACAAACTGCAAACAACATGGACCCTGATCTGTTGTTGCATAATGTGCCAGCATATCAGGGTTTATGTTGTTTGTTCTACTGATTAGTCCTAACAGACTTCATGGACCCAGATCTGCCAGTGAATTATATGACAGCAGAGCTGAGTCTGTGCAGTTTGCAGTTGGATCCAACCTATATGGGAATATATACGGTGGGGCCTTTCTGCATTAACCACAATACTAGTGATACAAATGGTGTGCCACATAGCATCATTGTTAGGGAGACTGTATATATACAGGTGTGCATCTCCTGATCTGGGTTGTGTTTATTTTCTGGTCTTATTCAGTTTATATATATATAAATCAATACCATATGATGTAATTTATTTACTCTTCTTTCATTTTTACTTGAGTATTAGTCAGAAAAAATCTGATTCTGCTAAATTGTGTGCACATGGGACAGGTGCCTATAATTGCAGGTTATGTGTGTGTATAATTACAAGTAGATACAGTCATGTTTGTGTATATAATTACATGTAGATCAAGTCACTTTTAGGTAAGTGGGAAAACTGCCTGTGTTTATGTACATGTATCTGGACCAATTCTGGCACTGTTGTTCTAGTCAAAATAGTCCTATCAGTACAGTACAGTATGGGAGAATGTCCTGAGGAAATAAGAAGATTCTTTAAATACTATTAGCATGATGAAGTAACTGTGAATTCATTTATTTTCGTGGGTAACAGTTTCCATGGTTTTGTGGAAAGTACCATTTTTCATTGTTACTTTACCTCAGTTCGTGGATGGGGAATGGGTCCTTTTATTTACACAAGAGGATAATTGTTTATGTGACAGTACAGTTCATTAGGGGAGAAATCCCCTCCTATTTGAAAAAAAAGAAGAATTTTCTAAATGCAGTATAGGAGGGATTTAATGAAGGCATATAACGGTAGGTAGGGGGTTGAAAATACTGTGGATGTTTTACATGCATTTGGTTGATTGAGAAATTAGTACAAATCGCACAATCGTGCATCATAGAGTAGACTGATTTGTGGTTTGTAGCAAGAACTAAATCTACAAAAATTGGTATCCTACGAAAAATAATGAATTCACAGTAACGTAGTCAGGATATTCAGAATTTAGAATTCAGATGAAGTCTAAACTTCGGTCACCAGCTTCCTTCTGGGCATGTGTGTCTTGTAATATGTGCATGGTGTGTTTCTTTTGACCTCAGTGATATTGTTTTCATGAAAATTTTTGAATAAACGGGACAAGTGAAATAAAACTTTTTATTATACATACAACTCAAATTTACTAGAAAATGTCTTAGATTTATTACAATTTCGCTGTGAATTCATATAAATATTATTTAGTGAAACAATTAGTAAAAATAAAATTGTTAAAAAAAAAAACGATGTCAGTATTAAATATGAACCCATTGAATTTTTGTGTCTCGCCAGTGAATGGTGGCAGCAGTATTGCTGTCAAGAGTTTTAAGGTTCTGTCTCGTTGAGTTTTTCAATAAATCACATATCTTGTACATGATTTGCTCTATACAACTGAAACACAAGTGAAGTATTACTGTATTTGTACCTGGATATTCTTGGAGTTGTCTCCCCTGTGAAGAAAAAAGCTACATTTGAATAATGCTATTCAGAGACAAGACACCGCAGTCTAAAGGATAATTTATGCCCTCACCATGAGCAGATATTATATTTTGGGGGCATATAGTATTTAGTTTAAACATCTGTCCAGCTTGCATGCACATTTGAGGTGGTCTGATATCATCATTGCATCGATAAATTTATATATTTTCTCTGGCGATAGTGTATCATGATACAGACTCAAAATATCAATACAGGCTGATAGTAGAATGAAGCATTAGACTAAATTATATAAACTCAGAAAGTGAACTTTTTCTTGTCATCTTTTGATCCCTTAGATCTAAAATTAAGTAAACAATAATTCCACTTAAACCATATATAAAAACTATCTGCCTCATTATAAGTACTATACAGTACCTGTCTTAGTAACTGCTACACACACTCTTTTTGAATACCAGATTACGAAGAATTGTAGTCCATAACGAGATAGCAGTTTTCAATCCATGAGAGGTTTTGAAATTACAGCTATACTTAAATCTTTGACCTAAATCGAAACGTCACAAAAAACCAAATGGTTTCATTTTGAATATGCTTTCCACACTTGTAAAACCTTAAATTTGACAACCCATTAATATCCCAAATCTTTCTGAACCATCATTGACTCATAAAATCTGGAAAAGTGTTCTCTACTGCTGGCTGCCTAGTCACATTGGTATTAAGGGTAATAAAAGGGCAGATAATGCAGTTGCCCATTTCTAAATGGAAAATTCCATATACTCACTGAAAATATTATATAAATCTACATTTTCTATTTACTTGGCAAAATATGTGGAATGAAGGCTCCACAAGCAGGCATCGGAGACCTATCTTTGGAGAATGGCAACTTTCATATAGAACAAGGAAGCCACAGTTGCTCAGCTGGTAGAGCGTCAGACTTGTAATCCAATGATTGCAGGTTCGATACCCGCCTAGGTCAGCCCGGGTCAGCTGCCTCTGTGTCCTTAGGAAAGACACTTAGCTCCCATTTCCTCAGCATGATATAATCATAATGTCAAAAGTGTCATTAAAACCAACCAAACCAAGCCAAATTCATATAGAACAAGTCACCGAGATGAGGTGGTGTTGTGTCACTCACATAAAGGACACACATGCCTTACCCATGCATACCTCCTGAAGGGTGAATCTTGACCAGAGACTGCATACAAGTTGCCAGTGTCCACTTGTAGTGGAATGAATCCTTGTCAAGTGTGTCAACTTTCACCCAGTGAGACAGAAGTTTCTAGCTCACCTGGCCCTTGAAGCATTGAATTTAACCAATTTGCACATGATTTAGGCATCAAAACCTTCTAAATTGGTTCTGTGGATGCTGATCCATCATCCAATATTGCTGCCATTGCTAATAATAGAAAACCTTTAAACAATTTCTTCTCAAAAACCACTAAAGAGAATTTGTCCAATTTTGACAGAAAACATTCTGGCATTAAGGTCTTTCAGATTTGGTAAAATGGTGCCGATCCATATATTTTAAGGATTTAGACCATATATTTTATGGATTTATATATAATTTACCTTGATCTTTTATTTTATATAGCTTTTTTTACATCTTTACCACAGATCTTTTATACTGTAGGTCTACATATTTTATGTTTATTTGGAAGAATTTATCTTCATTAAGTTTTTCTACAGTTCTTTAAAATTTTTAGAACTTTTAATCAGCACTGTATAGCCAGGATTTTATTGGTGTACCCTTCAACTCTGTATATACATACATACATAGATACATACATTCCAGTAAATATTTTTCCACCATTATTGTTTTACCTTTTTAAGCTTGCCTCATAGTTTTATTATCAGTTTATTACTCCTGAAGGTACATAATAAAGGTATTTTTCAAGTAAGTTAGAGTTTCTGAAAGACAGAAAAGAAAAATACTTTGTTTCAGTTTGTTCTGTTAATTCAGTCAATCCTGCAGTAGATTTTTGCATTGATGGAAGTGATGTTTGTTTTTTTGTTTTCTTCTTTTTTTTGCATCTAGTTTTGCATGCTAAGTATCCAGAAGGATGGCATCTCCACTTGTCATTGATGTATTTAAAAAGAAATAATTTTACAACATATTTATATTTGCAGTATTATCATGATGCAACATGGCTGGCACTACCCAGCTCTAATGCTAATGAGCAGTTTTTCACATTGGACAGTATGCAAGATTGCCCTTAACAGTAAAAATAATACATTTCTTGACATTATATTTTGAAATTTTATCTCTCTTAAACTTGTATCTCTTTACCTCAGCCTTGTCACGAATGATGGCCACATGTACATTACTTTAGCGTCTTGTTTTTGACACTTTCCAACTGATGTAATCCACCATTTACCTGTCAGAGTTGACACAGATAACAGGTTTAATGGGACATTATTGTTTTGATAATTATTTACAGTTGTGTGTCTCATCAAAGGGGGTAATATAATTGCACCTCAATTTACTTTTTTTGAACCTCAGACCAGGTGTTCTAAGATAAACCAATATCTTCATGCCAACATAATTTTGGGCCCTCTATCACAGTATCGTAACCTGTACACCTTGATTCTTTTATTGCTAGTAGATCTGTATGACTCTTAGCCAGTGTTAATGACAGAGGGAAAAAATGAGAAAAAGTCACACAGTTAATGGAAAGAAGACAAATCAGCTGCACATTGTACTAAAAAGTGAAATAAGAGAAAATCAGGTGCACAATTCAATGGCAAAATGATCCACACAGGTTCCAATACTGTGTGTATGTAAGACTGCAGGGGTATAATGATATGAGGTTGCTCATAGATTAGTGTCCGTAATTTTTCATGCCATCTAATTTTTCTTACATCACCAATACACACAAGTCATCCTTATTTTCATTTATTTTTTTTTTTTTTTAAAATAACATTTTTACCTTGAATTATTATTATTATTTTTTTTAAATGGCACTTTGAGCACATTATTGACTATTGTGCAGAGGAAATGGGAGCTAAGTGCTTTTCCCAAGGATACACTAAGGCAGTTGACTTAGGCTGACCTGGGCAGGTATTGAACCTGCAATTGGTTAACAGCAAAAATAGATCAATGTAGCCTGGTAGGTACAGTGTTTCTTGACCTTACAAAGGCTTTTGACCTTGTTGATCACAAAATCCTGCTGGAAAAACTCAGTATATATCAAGTTAACCATGAAAGTTTAACTTGGTTTCAGTCTTATCTTGAAGGCAGACAACAACAAGTTTCTATTTTAAATAAACTTTCAGATAAGAAACTTCAAGTCTGGTGTTCCACAAGGATCAGTTGTTAGACTATTACTCTTTCTGCTGTACATCAATGATTTACCATATGACATGGAGTTATCCACCACCAACATGTTCGCAGATGACACAACATTATATAACTGGTGTAAGGACAGCAGCACCGGATTAAGACCTTTAGAGGCCCTAAACACTGAAAAGATTATGATGCCCCCCCCCCCCCCCCCCCCCCCCCCCCCCCCCCCATGTAATTCAACCCCCCCCCCCCCTAATTTCTAATTTTTTTTGGTGCCCCTGCTTTGCTTGTGCCCTAAGCACATGCTTAATCAGCCTATTGTGCTGGAGCACAGTGGTATGAAGATAAATGCAGCCAAGTCAAAAGCCATGATCATAGCTAGTCAAGCCATAGTAAATATGAGAATGATGACTTCAAAGCAATGCTAACAGGAATAGATATAGAACAGTCTGAAAATGAAAAACTACTTATCATCATGATAGACGATATCTTGTGCTGGAAAATGCAAGTTGATAAGGTCATTAAAAAAGTGAACTCACTGCTTTATCTCTTGAACAGAATAAAATCTTATCTCCCTCAAGAACAGAGAAGGATCTTCTGCAATGCCTATATCATGCCACATATTGCAATTCTATCTGGGGTAATAGGGACACAGAAAATCAAGAATAACTACTGAAATTTCTAAAAAGAGCAGCTAGTTATTCTTGATGTCGATTTAGATACACAATCAACAAATCTTTTAAAACCCTAAAGTGGTTTCCATTTCAACAGAGAACTCTGCTTCAAAAGGGTTTACTAGTCTACAAATCCTTATGTGGGTTGGCTCCTGATTATTTTAAATGTAATTTTAAATGTGTGGAAAATGTACATACATATGAACTAAGATCCATCTCAAACAACAATTTATATTACCCTAAACCAAATTCAGAGTTGTATAAAAAGAGTTTTGTTTTTTATGGAGCCAAACTATGGAATTCCATTCCACCCTATATAAGGTCAGCTGACTCTTCCCTAGGTTTTAAGAAGCTTCTTAGACAACATCTAAAGAAACAGTTGTTTGTATGATTTTGCATAATTCAGTACTACATGTACTCTTCTTTAAAGCAATGCTCTTTCATGTACTCACCTGTAATGTTTTACACAGGTTTACTACTAATCTTTATGTGAATCCTGTATGTACTCATCTTTAAAGCCTTGTATATATTTAGTAGCAGTAGATAAATTATTTAGTTTTTAATAGCATTGTTATCTAAAGACATACATTTTACATCATGTACATATAATTGTAGAAGGCCTAATGGAAGATTAGTCAGTTGACCAAATGAGCTTCATCTTTAAATAAAGTCATTATTATTATTATTATTATTATTATTATTATTATTATTATCCTTGGATTATGAGTCTGATGTTCTACCAACTGAGGTACCATGACTCCACTGCCATAATTTGTGCCCCAAAAATATAATTGATGAAAAAAGTTTCTGAAAAATTACACCCAATCCAGTTTATGACATTGTACTACTGTATGTACTCACTTGTAAGTCACGTCCAACTGCAAACGGCATAGACTCAGATCTGATGGTGCATTATTTGATGGCAGATCTGGGTCTTTGCAGTTTGTTAGTAATCAGTAGAATAAACAATATAGACCTTGAGGGTATATGTTAGTTGCAGTTGGACCTAACTTGTAAGTGAGTACTGGGTATATACAGGATAAGTAAACTCATTCTTAAATACAAAGGTGGTGCGGTGACTCATTGGTGAAAAACATAGCAGGGATTTACAATTCCACTTGCCTGACTCACGGGCAAGCTTAAGTTTCCAAGGTACTTACCCGCAGGCAAGTCCAAAAAAATTGAGAGAGGGAGAAAGGGGTCATGTTCCATTTGTGATGCTTTATGTTCTGCAAGTTTTATACCCTGCGATCTTGCCATAGTACATGTATATCAGCACCTTTATTTAGTGTTTATATGTACTACATTCTTCTATTACATAACTTGCCATAGTTTCTTTCATCTATCATGTCATTTCCATCTTGTAATCAATGTCAAGGTCAGTCTCACATTTTCTCGTGCAGACATGATAATATAAATATTTCCTATTTAAAGCAAGTTTTGACAAATAAGGAATAAATATTTATATTTTAACTTTACAGTTACATTTTAATTGTAATATTTTACGTATCCGGGATTTGCCAACTTTTGGGTCCTGACTTAGTCTCTGGAAGTTTGTGAGCTTGCTAACTCTAAACAATCGGCTTGTCAAAGATTGTTTTGATGCATGCCGCTGATTTTAAGGTGAGTAGGTGTCTATTGTTAATAATATAACTCGTGAGATTTCTTTGACAGGTGTATCTGGAGATAAAAGGCACTCAGCTCTAACTATTAGCCACCAGGATGATTTCGTTCAAAGCGTGATTGATGTACCAAAAATGTAGCACCCACAAGTGGTGTTTATGATCTGTTGTTTACATGATAATTACAAGAGGCTGATACATACTTACTGATTGGCAAACAATTAATTGGATAAAAATAAGTGTTCTCAATCTCAAAAGTCAGCTTGTCAAATATTTTGATGAGTATCACCGATTTCAAAGTGACTAGATGATAATTGTTAAGTTTATGGATAAAATAAATCTTCACAAATTCTTCAGTTGTATGAATAAATCTTTACAAACTGTCTAGCTTTCATTATTGTTGATGTAGTTGATGAGACGAGTCTGCTATCTTATTTAGGAAAAAAAAGGAAACTTGAAGTTTATTGCTCTAATGAACATGTTTTAAAGAAAATTAACTAGTATGATGCTATGACATCATGGATTCATGGATAATCATCATGGATTAATGAGTATCCATGGCTAGAATATTGTTATTGCTTGTTTATTTTTTCAGTTCAAGGTCTTTTACCTAAACATCTCTCTCTATCGCTCTCTCTCTCTTTTAAAAAAAAAAATTTTTTTTATTTCCAAACCCTTTTCTATCTATACATTTATATGTTGATATACATGTACATGTCTGTTTTTGCTCTTATAACTATATCTGCATTCTAACCTTTTCTCATCAACATATCTATCTACATGTATTATTTATATATATATTTTTTTTATAACTTTAATTATCGGCATATGGTTTTAAGGTGCCAACAAAGATAACAAGAAAACAAAAGTTAAATGTAACGTGATTTCCTTATAATATCTGATATTTTAAAAAAAAAATTTTTTTTACCCATGTTATATATATTAGTTTTGGGGCAAGCTCAGGTTTCCCAAGGGCAAGTTCAATTATCCAGTCAGCTTGCCCTGGGCAAGATGTGGGGCCTCGGGTGGCCAAGTGGTCTAAGGCGCTCGACTTTACTGATCACTGCCATCTCACCTCTGTCCGCGTGGATTCGAGTCTCTGGCTCGGCTAATGTGGTTATGTGAGAAAGCTTCCTGTGGGTCGGTGGTTCTTCCTGGGATTTTCCCCAGGTTCTTTCTCCACCAGATATACTGGCCGCCATGTATAGCCTATCATGTGCTGAAAAATGGCATTAAACCCATAAAACCTAAACCTGGGCAAGCTGACTTTTATAAAATTTGTAAATCCTGCATAGGTATTTATTATAAAGAAAATGCTGGTAGATAATGAGTGTACTTTCAATTAAATGAGAGCAAGATCCAGAATGGAAAATTCCACGGTGCAGCTAATTTCAGGTTAACCTGATTTTCAAACATGTTCATGTTTTCATGTGTGATTTGAGCACTTGATAAAACTTTTATTGCAATAATGTAGGTGTCCAATATTTCAGTACAGACAACAAAGTTAACTCATTAAGGCTGGGAGCTTTTTCACATTTTCACTCAAGATTGGGGTAGAAAAGAAAGTATTCATGTTATTTCCAATGGAATCCAAGCACATCTGATTCAGAGTGATTTTCCTATCAACAGTTGCTTAGATATGTAAGAGAGGTTGTTTTGGATATTGGACTTCTTTTTTTGTGTGTGTGTCTTTTGGACCCTTGATTTTTGCCTACCGGTACTTGTCCCCTTTTACCCCTGATCCCAGAGTTAGTCAATTTTTTACAAAGGTTTTTCTGTCTGTGTGAAATTTAGTCAGGTCTGCTTTAGATCTAATGAGAAGAAGTCTAAAATCCGGACAAAAACTCAGATCCTGCAACCACCATTTTTTTGTTGTTGTAAAGAAAATCGGGTCTCAAAATTGTGTTTTTTTCGGATGTATTTTTGTATGTGCGTAGAATCGCTATGTTACTTGACATCATTGCAAAGCTACATCCTTCTTCTTTTCTCTAATACCACTCACTTGGGTCTGTCGTGAACTGTGATGACATCACTGGTTATTGAAGAAGGGTACCTTTGTGTGTAAAGGCATTTAGCTCCAATTGCCTCTGTACTAAATATCATTAATGTGTTGCTGTGCCATAAAACTCCAAATCAAAAAAAATCTTAAACGAAACAGTTACGATCTCTACTCATGTCACAGTAACAAAAATCTGGTGATTGAACAATTGATATCGTGTCCTTATCAGCTACTGAGTAATTGTGACCTATAATTTCAGTCTCAAGTTCATTAGCTTTTGTTAGTGTTTTAGTTAAAATTCACATCAGTCACTTTTCATGCCACATTGAGGAAACTTGTGATGTGCAGTGCATTGAGAACTCATTTATGTCAGTATGATCTTTATTTCAAATATCAGTTAGGTGTATATTTCAACAGTTATGTTTTGATTACCACATTGAGTTATCTATGTCCAAGAATAGCACAGCAATTCTAAATTGAACCAATTCCTCTTTTCAAGAAATCTTCTCCAGTGCCATTTTCTATCAAATTCAGCATATGCTGTACCATACCTCGAATGCTTCTTGAAATCCAGCTGAAAAGGGCCTTTTCAGCCGTTATTAAAGAGGCAGAGAAGGGATTACTAGGAACACAAGAACTTGATAAACAAACTCTTTTATGGAAAATCTTCAGAAAAAAGAGGACTTTATAGGAGTCTAAAGCAGCTACAGGCTTTGAATTTATGATCAACATTTTGGTCAATGTTTGTATCTAGAGCTGTTTCTGGAATTCATTTTGCCTACAGTCTGTAACTGGATATCAGGGTTTTTCTCAGGCTTTCAGCAACAGGAGACCCATAGAGAGCACTTTTGAAGAAGAAAAAAACAGAGATCCAGCTGTTTTTTCCTGCATTTCTGGGAGTTGGAGAACTCTCTTTATGGGGTGAAAGAAAAATGGTGGTTATATAGATATTTGTTGAGGATTACTGCACTGTGTAGGAAAACAAAAATAGGGTCACCATAACCTAAATATCATGCTCAAGTGATCTGGTATAAGTTTTGCAAAAAGCTGAATCCTTTGCATGCGTAACTTGATATGTAAGTATGTCATGAGGAATACCACACAAGTCAGACGAAAATACATGTACATTTAATCAGACATAATACCACTGGTGACTTTTTTATGTGATCACAATGTCAACCTCACCGCTGTATGTTTCTTATTCTTTAGATGCACCTTAAATGTAAACAAAATAATTGAATTAAGACATTAAAATTTCTAAAAAGAAAGACATGTACACTTTTCTTACTTGGCCTTACTTGAAAATACACTGTTAACATTAAAAAACAACAAATGCCAAGACTCCCATATTTATTAGCATTAGTAAAGACCAAAGTATAGTTCAGTCAGAGTTTGACTAAACACCAATTTCCTATTTGTGTATTTTATAAGTTACTTCCCTTTCTGGTGAGGGATTGCCTCCCCATGGTAGGTATTTTACTGTTGAGTATATAACTGAATGAGCACTTTTATGAGTTTAAACTCATTGTAAAGAAATAGTTTTCAATGAATTCTTATATAATTGATTATTTATATAAAAATATAACCATGTAGGATTTTTTCCTTTATCATAACTGTTATCAGCTCAAAGGAATAAAGACTTCACGTTTTACTATGCATTATTATCAAAATACCTACTGTGGGAAGATAACTCCTTGATACAAAGGGAAACAAGCTGAATAAAGCTAAAAGAGCCAATTATTCAGGCCATGTTAGAGTTGCCATTAAACCTTGTTGTTTATGTATGTCATTTTGACTTTTGAATATGATGAGTCATGCACTTCATAAGTAATTGTTTTCCATACATGTAGACATATGCCAGTAGATATGTTGACATTTAGACATGCTACAGACATAAATATATTGAACTACAGGCTGAATATTTATACATGTATAGAGTCTTATGATGCTTTTATTTTGACGTTTGTGAAATAAACTTTATTGATGCAAGTAATGCCTCTTGATTGCCCACTATGGGTTCATCTTCATAAGAGTCATCTATTTTCCTTTATTACCATAACAGCCATGTATTAATAAGAGTCATGAATTTTCCTTTATTGCCATAGCAGCCATGTATTATTAAGTCATCTATTTTCCTTTATTACAATAACAGCCATTTATTAATAAGAATCATATATTTTCCTTTATTACCAAAACAGCCATGTATTAATAAGTCATCTATTTTCCTTTATTACCATAACAGCCATGTTTTAATAAGAGTCATGAATTTTCCTTTATTACCCTAACAGCCATGTATTAATAAGTCATCTATTTTCCTTTATTACCATAACAGCCATGTTTTAATAAGAGTCATGAATTTTCCTTTATTGCCATAGCAGCCATGTATTATTAAGTCATCTATTTTCCTTTATTACAATAACAGCCATTTATTAATAAGAATCATATATTTTCCTTTATTACCAAAACAGCCATGTATTAATAAGTCATCTATTTTCCTTTATTACCATAACAGCTATGTATTAATAAGTCATCTATTTTCCTTTATTACCATAACAACCATGTATTAATGAGAATCATCTATTTTCCTTTATTACCATAAGAGCCATATATTAATAAGTCATCTATTTTCCTTTATTACCATAAGACCCATGTATTAATAAGTCAACTATTTTCCTTTATTAACACAACAGCCATGTATTAATAAGAGCTGTAATTTGCATTTAGCACTCCAAGTTACAAGTACAGTGGTCCCCCTCTTATAAGGCCACCCCTTCTGCATCAAGAAAGTGGCCTTATAAGACGGGTGGCCTTTCTAGAGGGGGATCACACAGTTGTGAGTAATAACTACATATAAAATATAAAAGATGTAACTAATTTTTATATATTTAATATTTGCATTTAAAAATCACAGGAATATTATCTGGTTAAGGACTAAATATGATAAAACTAATCAATGTTATTTTTAAAAATATGAATAATCATGAATCGTGGTGCAAAACCACATTGTCGGTAAATTCGGGGCACAAATATTTGGTTGCAAATATCCCTGTACGTCCGTTGATTCCGTCTTCCCACTAAAGTTGAATGTATATTGACGATGTTTATTTTAATCTTTCTGACATAAAATTTCTCAGTAGTTATCAAAAGCCTCTCCCTCTTTTCGTTTTAATTTAATTGCTTTCATTTTTGTTCTAAACTGAGAATGTCTGACGATATTTTGCGACAACTTATTCCTTCGCGGGCAATCACGCGTGAGGCAGTGTTTACAACGGAAGTGAGTCTGTCACGTGATCGACTTTTTTTTTCTTCTTCTCCAGTCTGGTACCCGGTTATGTATATTTCATAATCTATTAAAGTGAAGCCAGAAAGGCTAACATACCATTTTACTATCTGGCGACCGGATGTCACGCTGACTTGAGCCGAACAATGCTGTGCTTCTCAGCGGTTAGCTTTTGTCATCTTGATAATTATCGGTGGTAATAATAGCCAGTAATTATCAAAGTGACAAAAGCTAACATCTAAGGAACACATGGCAGTAAGGATAATCGGATTACTTACCTCTTTGTAAGCATTAAAGTTACTTTATTGGCATATTGGAACAAAATGTCAATGTGTTGAATTGAGAAATTAAAAAATATTATTGAGATTTTACTCTGTAAACAACCATTATGTGGCCGCTTGCGAGGGGTAAATTTGACCGTTTTTGCACTAAAATGCTGGCCGCTGGTCGCGTTAGAGGGGTGGCCGTCCTTGAGGGGTACTTTTGAACACAAACTCGTCGGTGCCAAGGGATTGTGGCCGTATAAAGCGGGTGGCCGCTGGTCAGGGGGGCCGTTCAAGAGGGGGACCACTGTAATGAGATGCATCTTGATTGCACACTTCCAGTTCATCTTAATAATAGCCATATATTTCCCTGTATTAGTCCACCTCCACATTCAGTTAAAGTAATGTGGTGCCTATTGATTGCTCACAATGGGGTCACCTAATAAGAGCCATCTACCGTTTGTTATCCCACCTCCACATTCAGCACTCCAAGTTACAAGTAATGTGGTGCCTCTTGATTGCCCACCATGGGTTCATCTTACTAAGAGCCATATATTTCCCTTTGTTATCCCACCTCCACATTCAGCACTCCAAGTTACAAGCAAAAATGGTCACATTTGCAGCTCAAAAATTGGTGCTAGCAAGTGAAAATTGTCAACTGGTCACCATCTGGCCATCGTAAGAATCATAATGTAGAAAATAGAAAAGGATGTTAGCATTTCGTAATTACAAGTATATACCAAGTTTTACAATAAAAACATGTGCAATGTAATACACAAGATAATCCCTTTTTGATTGCGAGACCGTTGGTTCCTGGACATTAAACCTCCATCTTTAGTTGTGATTGGTTGGTTTTGATGGCACTTTTAAAACACTATTGGCTACATCATACTGAGGAAATGAGACTCAAGTACCTTTCCCAAGGACACAAGGAGGCAGTGACTCGGGCTGGCCTCTGCAGGTATTGAAACCAGGACCATTGGATTTAGAGTCCTACACTCTGCCAACTAAGCTACTTGGTGTTTAGATGTGACAAGTCTGGCTCACGGCTTTAAAGCGATGAGTTTAATACATGACATGTGCAATTAGTTGATGAGACAGGCCTGGAAAAATGCAGTCATGTAAACTAATGTAAAAAATTAGCTGGTAGCAAAATAACTGTCAGTCAGACTTCAATAGACACAGATACAGCATAGGCTTTATTAATATAAACTGTTATCATAAGAAAACACATGTAAAGTAAAGACTCTTTATTAATGAATTTTAGGTCCGGTAATATACAATGAATTTTAGACCAGGTAATATACAATGAATTTTAGACCCGGTAATATACAATGAATTTTAGACCAGGTAATATACAGACAGCTGGTTTTAGGGAACTCCAAACTGGATTTCATTTACTGGCATTCAGGGGTTAAAAGCAGATAATGACTGTTGACAGTTTTTTAGACAGATGTACATATATGCACTATTAAAAATAACCTCATGCTTTTAATAATTACTATTTAATTTTACTAACAGAAACTTCACTTTCAGTCACCATATACCATTAATTCTGCATTCAGCTGATATTTGTCTCTTGAGACCAAATTTGTAGGGCTGGGGGACCTACAATTTGAAATGGCCACTAAACTTTATAAGTAGTTTGTCTTACGGTTACTAAAGTTTGATAGGTAGTGCTGGTTTGCAGAAGTAGGGGGGGGGGGGGGTGATATTTTGATGCCTACCCATCCATCTGTCCATCCATGTGACTGTAACCACATTTGGGGCCCTTTATCCTAGAATACCTGCGAGGAAGTCAGGTAAAATATTTGTTAAAAATTGCAATTGCGCATCATTTTTGGATTTAAAAAAAAAATACCAAGCATGGTACATGCTTTCATAAGAATATGGTGCATGTTTAATGGATTTTTGAGTTATGACCCCATGGGAGGGGGGCATATAATTAAAAGCATGGGGATTTGCTATGATGAGTCATTACAGTTGTTCTAGTTATATTTGTGTCCTGCTTTTTGCAAAGAAAAACAATCTCAAGATTTATTGCCTGACCTAGGTCCTGTCAAATGTTTCCTTGGTCATAGTAATGAGAGATCTTCAGCTTTTTTTTATTTTTGTTTCTTATTTTTGCCATCTGCTCAAGTGGATGTTATTATGGATAATGGAGGAAAGGGTTCTTTTATTACTGGACAGGATCTCACAGGTTGGTTAATTTAGGCCTATCAATAACAAGCTTAATCAAAGCCAAGTTTTATGGTTTTAGCCATGTCAGAGGTGATAAAGGCACTGATAGTGATACTGTTGTTTGCCAACAGGTGACACAAGCTAGATACAAAATATAATTACCTGTGCTAGGGCTATAAATATTCCTGTCATAGCAGAATGTGTGGCACACCTAATCGAAGTTTTCATGTCAGATCTGTAATCCTGACCTTATGATTATTGTATGTGGCTGTGGTGTGTTAACCCTTGTACATGAATATTATATAGTACCTAGGTATGTATGTATGTATAGGGTTGAATGGCACATCAGCACAATCCTGGCTATATGGTGCTGAGTAAGTTTATGTACCCCAAACAAGACCCACAAAACAAAGATAAAGCCAAAATAGGGCAAACTCCAACTTTTTAACAGTATAAACTGTACTCTTTTAAAAGGTCCAAGATTTTTTCAGTTGGAGCATCATCATATGAAAATATGAAACATCCCAGGGCTCCATCAGTCACCTCTTAGGCCAATAAAAACAAAAAAATGTGTTTCCTATTGCACTTGTTTTAAAATTAGGATAGGCAGGTATTTTTTTATATATATATTTTTCAATTTTTTTTTTTTTACATTATATATAAAATCAAATAATATTTCAAGCGCTTCAAAATACTTGACAAAACCAGCTCAGTTAGATGCACAAATCAATTTCGGCAATGTGATTTTTTATATATATATATATATATGTATATATACATGTACCATGGGGGGAAAAAATGCTAGGGTCGGCACTCAGAAACAGGGATGGTCAGCCAACCAGAAACACACATATTGTGTGTGTGTGCCTTATGATGTGCCAGAGGGTACATCGGGAAATGGAAAAAGTGGGGCCTAGTCTACTAGTTGAAAAAGTGAAAAGAGAGTTCATTCCTAAAAAAAAAAAGAAAAGAAAAAAAAAAAGGTTGCAGATATTCTTACCTGTTTTGTGTTTATTCAAGAAAATAAAATACATATGAGTATCACAGGCACTCTCATTGTGGATTTAATAATTTCTGCAATAAATATTCACTTTTCAGCGTTATATGCTTTGAATCCATTGTTACAGAGTCGGACTACAGCACGGTTTTCTAATTTCCTTGCCCACTAAAGATATTTCAGTGGACGAGGAAACTGTAGCAAACCACGCTTTAGTCCAACTTAAAAATGACTGATTCAAAGTATATAATGCTTTAAAAGTGAATATTTATTGCAGAAATGAACAAATCCATGACCTAAGCACCTTTGATCATGTTCAGCAACCCCTGTGGTGAGCCTTCCATACTGAGATTTGAATTCCTCATTCTCTGGTAACCATTGCCCTCTAGAATTTATTTTGGACATTTGAGTCTACATTTTTCCTCCATGTACACTACTTTAGACGTAAATGCAGCAGTGTTTTCACTGAAGATTTCATCTTCTCTTCTTTACATTTTATATTCCTGATCATTGAGCATGTGCTCTCAATTGGTGCCCTTGCTAATGAAAATCACTAAGACGTTTCTGCCAGTCAGTGAAATTGATCGTCATATGCTGCTTCTTTAGCAACTAGCATACTCTATTCAGTAAGTTTGCGATGCACGCAATTTAGTCTCAGATCAACCATAATGAAACTTTTATCTTTATTTTTTGGGTGGTGGGGTAGGTTTTTTTTAATGCTCCCTATAGATGCCATAAGGGAACTTTTATGCATCAAGTGATGAAAACTTTGGGTCATTGGTGCCAGGGAACGGCCTAAAATGAACTCTGTATCAGTCTCTCTGTATGACATTTATGGCCCATATAAATTGGCTTAATTTTTTTTTATAGACAAAGAAACAGTAATATATACTTGTATGTGAAATTCTGTTTGTCGCATTTATGGACTCATTTATATTGACTTGATCAGGAATCCAGGGAATTGTCATTATCTCTGATCTGCACAACCATTCTCCAAACCTGTTAAAGTAGTTTTATGAAGTTGTCTGTAATTGCGACAACAAAGCTTCACATGTAAATGTGTATATTTTGATCTTTGTAAAAAATTAAAATTAACCAAATTGTAAAAGTTTGTTTTTACCAAATTAATCTGATGAATGTTTTCAATCAGGAGTTAAACAACCAATCATAATTATTTTCTGCTCGAGTCCTGACCTCATCGGTAGTTAATTACCAAAATTACTATATCATGTTCCTATTGTTTAAAACAAGTGACATTTGCATTGTGTACAAAACTGAAGTTTCATATTTGGGCCTTACTGCAAACATAGTACCATATATACTCGCATATAAATCGGATCCAACTGCAAACAGTATAGATTCAAATTTGCCATGGCATAATGCCCCAGCAGATCTGGGTCTATGCAGTTTGTTAGGATTAATAAGTAAAATGAACAACATAGACACTGATGTGATGGCAGATCAGGGTCTACCAGTATGTTGTTTGCAGTTTGACCTGACTTATAGGTGAACATATCCAGTAGATGTTATATATGGTAAATTCAGTTTCTGTTATGTCTGTATTTGTTGAGGTGAGCAAATTCAACAGCTGTTGACCATTGTGTCTCAGTAATGCTAGGCACATTTGTTCAGGAGTGATATAAATAGATGGATGTTATATGTTTGTACCTAGATCATGTGCAGGAATTTCATGCACATGAGTAATACAGGGCTTCATCTCAATAATGCGGTTCATGGGAACTTTGAAAGTGACCCTAGTACATGAAAACACAGGAATAGGGTATGCGATAATGTTTAGCCATATTACAACTGATTCTCATCAGTTGGGAACTAAAACTGAAACGCATTACCAAGTAAGTAGCAATAGTAAAGCAAAATTTAAATGGATCCATGACTATATATGGGTTATAAGAGATGCAATGGTATACTGAGGGCTTTATAATGAGTGGATTATGCCATGGGCAGTGGTATACTGAGGGCTTTATAATGAGTGGGTTATGACATGGGCAGTGGTATACTGAGAGGCTTTATAATGAATGTGTTATGACAGGTGCAGTGGTATACTGAGAGGCTTTATAATGAGTGGGTTATGACATGGGCAGTGGTATATTGAGAGGCTTTATAATGAGTGGGTTATGACAGGTGCAGTGGTATACTGAGATGCTTTATAATGAGTGGATCATGACATGGGCAGTGGTATACTGAAAGGCTTTATAATGAGTGGATCATGACATGAGCAGTGGTATACTGAGTGACTTTATAATGAGTTTATTATGACATGGGCACTGGTATACTGAGGGCTTTATAATGAGTGGGTTATGACATGGGCAGTGGTATACTGAGGGCTTTATAATGAGTGGGTTATGACATGGGGCAGTGCTATACTGAGAGGCTTTATAATGAGTGGATTATGATATGGGCAGTGCTGTACTGAGAGACTTTATAATAAGTGGGTTATGATGGGCAATGGTATACTGAGAGGCTTTATAATAAGTGGGTTATGATGGGAAGTGCTATACTGAGGCTTTATAATGAGTGGGTTGTGATATGGGCAGCGGTAAACTGAGAGGCTTTATAATGAGTGGGTTGTGATGGGCAGTGGTATATTGAGAGGCTTTATAATGAGTGGGGTATGATAGGCAATGGTATACTGAGAGGCTTTATAATGAGTGGGTTGTGATGGGCAGCAGTAAACTGAGAGGCTTTATAATGAGTGGTGTATGATGGGCAATGGTATACTGAGAGGCTTTATAATGAGTGGGTTGTGATGGGCAATGGTATACTGAGAGGCTTTATAATGAGTGGGGTATGATGAGCAATGGTATACTGAGAGGCTTTATAATGAGTGGTGTATGATGGGCAATGGTATACTGAGAGGCTTTATAATGAGTGGGATATGATGGGCAATGGTATACTGAGAGGCTTTATAATGAGTGGGATATGATGGGCAATGGTATACTGAGAGGCTTTATAATGAGCGATTAGTGAATCAGGTTGCATAATGGTATTATCACTTGTAATAATAATAATAAAATTAATAATGATGATGATGATGATGATGATGACTCTATTTATAGAAGGTAACTCAGTTATAGGATCTAATCTACCTTGAGGCATGTCAAGAATTGTTGGGAGTCTCTCTCTCTCCCTATGAAATCAAAGCGAAATCTTGATCTTTCTTAATTGGACAATATCTTGTACACATTCTTGATCCCTCTTGCCTATACCCTTAAAGGTCCCTCTCATGGTTTCATGGACATACCATTATGCTGCTATTCATGAAGGAGATTGGTAGCCATGATTATGAATTTTAGAATTGTATAAAATAGGCCTGGTGCGCCCTTATGCATGACATAAGAGTCAGCTAATGGAGTCAACCTTTTTACTCAGGGTTATGTCCCATGATGGTGTTCAAGCTGAGTAGGTCTTTGACTGTTTATTAGAGTGTGGTTAATATTTTAAGGATTTTACTTTTTTTCCGGTATCATGGTTTTGTATGCATTTTTATTTTTTTATTTTTTTTAATACCTAATCGTACTAGGGCTATATAGCCAGGATTGTGCTGCTGTGAGATTAAACCCTATACATTCATGTATTCCAACCTATGTAAGCAAATGAAAGTCATAGATGAAGGCAATATATTGCTTTTTGGGTGGTGACAGCTGTCAATGTTAAGCAACTGATTTGATTGTCCAATGTAAAAAGCATGGAAACTGGAAAATGTATGGAAAAGGCGGGAAACACTAGAACATGTCGATGCAAATTCTGACACTATCCATGGATAGTAATGAACAGCATGGACTTTCCATGGAATAGGGGTGAGCATCATGGAGAATGAATGGAAATATGAATGTAATTTACTTTCTAAAGATTTTGACTTTATTGTTTTTTTCCTGAAGCTGGAAAAAGCCTGGAAGAATGTGGAAACTATAGTGTGACCCTGTTACAAACAGATGACTGGGACTACTCAGGTGAAGCATGCAAAAGTCATGTGACATCTCATCCAATCAGTTTAGATGTAACAGTTGAGGAAAAATCATTTTCTTTCCATCTGTGCATTTTTGTAATGAGACAGTTATGACAGAAAATGGTTCAATAATTTTGAAAGAAAAATGTCTAGGAAGAGAAGAATACTACACAGTTGTAGCTGGTACATGAATTCCATTGAGCTTTATTATTACATGTATTTTACCTTAACCTTTCTTACATTTATGGAAATGTGTCATGCATAGACTGTAACCTTTTATGGTTACTGAACCATTAATATGACTTGTTCATGCCAATTTCAAAAATCACACAAGAAGGTAAGCATTATTACATGGCCGTCCACTCTTGAATTAATGCGCCTCATGAATTCTTCAAACTGATTAAAGACAGCTAACAAAAAGATCATCTCTACTAGAATCCTGAAGTCTGATCAACTGCTAACAAAAAAGACCATCTTTACTAGAATTCTGAGGTCTAAAAATGATCAGAATAAATGGAATCTGAGTCACTGATACCAGATCTTTTCTTTGTACAGAAATATCTGCAAGTATATGAAAATGTAGATGAACTTGATGATCCCTAGAAATGATGGCTGAGCAACTGCGCAGCTTTCTGCATGTATACCATGTGCATGGACATTTTCCATGCCTATTCTCAGCCTTTTTGCTTTGTATGGATCAACCCTATTTCATGGAAAAAATAGGCCTTTTGTATGGATCAACCTTATTTCGAAATAGGCCTTTTGTATTCTCATTTCTTTGCATTTTCCATGCCTATTCTCAGCCATTTTGCTTTGTATGAATCAACCCTATTCCATGGATAAAATAGGCAGTCTCAAGTCTCATTTCTTTTGCATTTTACATGGAGATAAGAGGCTGAAAAGATGTCCAAATACACCAGTCTTCTTCCCTTGACAGTATTTTCATAGAAAACCTGGAATGTGCATGGAAGGCATAGAAACTACAGCCTGGTTAAGGTCCCATGTTAAAGTTTCTACATGTCAGATACTGCAGTGTGGTTGCATCAGGGCATAGAGCACTGGCAATACAATCTTTCAAGAGACCCTTGTACAGGGGAACCTTGCTATAACACGATGGTTGGGGACCATGAAATGACACTCTCATATACGCAAGTTCAGTTCTATCACATGATGGTCCTAACTGAAGATAAAATGCCATGATTGACAGGATAAGGAGGGGGGGGGGGGAGAGAGGGGAGAGATAGATATCAGCTTAACCAAAGCAGTTTTGCATCACAAGGTAGTACCCTTCTCGTAGGGTCTGTGACATCACAGTTCATGATAGACCCAAGTGAGAAAAGAACAAGGATATTATATCATATAACTTTACACTGATACCAAGTACAGACATTCTACTCACTCTCAAAAATACATCTGAAAAGAAATGCAATTTTGAAATCAGATTTTCTTTGCTAAAAAAATCTTCAGTTCCAGGACCGGAATCTTGGGCTCCGTTTCACTAGCAGTTTTTGGTACGCTGGTCTTATCTACTGCACCTATGTTTAAGTGTGCAGTTCAGCATCGTCTTTTTCTATGGCGATTGCCGCAACAGCGAGAACAGACAACTGACGGGCTTCACGTTGTCTTTTCTAGGACGCCCTGGTCCAATCTTCTACTTTTTTTTTCTGTGGTTCAGCACATTTAGGTGTCGGTGGAACAAAGGTCTATCCCTTTGGCAGGGGTTTGAAAAAATTTAATAACGAAGACATCTCCAAGCAAGAACAGTACAAGCACTTAAAATATATTATATAAGAATCGAATTCGCTGAGTCAATGACTTTCGCATTTATGATTGAAAATGACAAGGTTTTTATAGTTTTTATTGCATTGCTATAATGAAACAATGAGACTAATTGCCCATTGGCATGTACTGACACGCTTTAGCAATTCGGGAGATATTACTTTTATTGGATAACAAAACATCAAATGGCTTCTGAACTCGTTTTAAAATGCGTGTGGTGCTTTGTTACAGTGACCGACTTAATAAAGAGCACTCATTAACAATGTTGTTTAAGGATTATGTACTGTAAAGGCCATTGTCCAGTTGTTAATGAACAGCAGCAGATATTATAATGACAACAACAGATCATACACATCAATCATTATATTTTGTCGCTGATAAAGAAGACAAAGAAAGGCGGTTTGATGAATGAGAATAGATTATCAGTTAACAAAACAATTACCCTTTCCAAATGAGATTATCAAAGGCCTTTGCACACGATTATAAATGGTGATTAATTCTTTATTTCTTGATCTCATGTTTCATTATTGGATGCCTCAATTAAACATTTACGCGAAGTTTGCAACATAAAGCACCTTAATTGTAAATTAGTTTAATCTCTTATTCGTTGTTGTAAAAATAAAAAGGCAATATTTTCGATATATTTTGCAAACGTAAATCTTCACAGCGGATCTTTTTTATGTACGAAAATTTAAAGGATTTAACGAAAAATACGAAGTACTATGTACGAAAAAATTAGATACATTTAATTATTTATTATTTTTATAGCTATATGGTGTACGAAAAATTAAAGGGTACGAAAAATAACATGAAATACGGTAGATCTAAAGCAGACCTGACCAGACTTCACACGAACAGATGAACATTTGCAAATCTTGTTAGTCCAGATTTCACCCATTTGCTCATGCATGGGTCAAATAGCCAATCCAGTCCAGCTTCTCTTACATATCTAAGCAATTGTCGATACAAAAGTCTCCAAGTCGGATGTGTTTGGATTCAAATGGAAATAATAGAAAACTTTCTCTTCAACCCCCATCATAAGTGAAAATGAAAATAAGCTCCTGGCCTTGATGAGTTAGGTAAATTGGTCCCAAGATCTTTTGATTGCTTGCCAAGGTACTGTATATACATGCTTACAAATTGGGTCCAACTGCAAACTGGACAGACCCAGATCTGCCGTCGCATAATGTGCCGGCAGATCTGGGTCTATGCAATTGGTTAGGAGTAATCAGTAAAACAAACAACATAGACCTGGATCTTCCTGCACATTATGCAATGACAGATCAGGGTCTGTGTTGTTTGCATTTGGACTCAACTTATAAGCGATATGGTAAGCAAAGATCATTCAGCATTGTTTAACAGTCTATTTGACAAATTTTTTTTATGCAGATACCGAGTCATAGTTGTTGAAGGTCACTGTACGTATTATATATTACAGACCTACAAAATAAAAATGGGGATAACAATAGTCCCAAGTTCAATGAAAAATTTGCTATTGTTTTTTTGAATCATAATCTGAAAGCTATCAGTTTCTCATACTTTATTGAATATCACTTAATAATCGTTTGTCAACATTACTGATGTTTTGAGAAGTTGTGCAGGACTTGTAAAAAAAATCGGGTGCCTTGGTATGACCATGTTATATCCTAATTCATGTCATAATACTGCTCAAAATTTGGATTTCTGTTCACTAATAATCTTTGCCTACTGTAACCTAAGTCCAAGCAACATTGCCTTGGGTTTTAGAGGATTGATAAAAATGTTATACATTGAGCACCAATATTCAAGTTGATATAAATCTTCACCAAGTTGTTTGTTCAAAGTTGTAACATTAGAATCAGGCTTATGAAAAGTATTATCATCAACATATAGATTAGTTTTTGAATGCTGTACTTAGAGGCAAGTCATTTACAAACAATATGAATAATATAGGCCCTAAAATAGATCCCTGTAGAACTCCTTAGTTTGTGACATCAGCTCTCAGTGCCCCAGATAACTTTTGGACCTAGTAGGTATTTCACTCATAAAATTAAAATTAATTGAGTGAAATTGTTGTTGTTGTTATGGGTTGAACGCCATTTTTCAGCACATGATAGACTATACATGGTGGCCAGTATATTCAGTGGAGGAAGAACCCGGAAAAGCCCCGGGAAGAATCACCGACCCACAGGAAGCTACTGGCAAGCTTTCTCACATACCCACTTTAGTCGAGCCGAGACTCGGACCCACGAGGTCAGAGGTGAGATGTCAGTGATCTGTAAAGGTGAGCGCCTTAAACCACTGCCACCCGGGGCCCCAGTTGAGTGAAATTAGATTTTTACAAAATTAATTGGGTATTTTTCAGTTTTAAATGACTTTTAAAGTAAACACTAAAACAACCAATTCAACTTACTCCTTTCTGAGTCATGTTTATTGCCTTGTTTTTGACGGGTCTCAAGTTCGATTACTTCCAACCACAGAAGTGATTGTCTGTGCAAATACAAAACTTTGTTTCCATGGTGTATTGTGGATGATTTAATAGAGGCTGATTCAAAAGATTTATGAATTATATCCTAGAGAATACTTCTTACTATTGATGTTGAGGATGGCCTGTTATTTGACTGGAAAAAAGCTAAAGGTTGTTGAATTTTTTTATAGAAGTTTAGCCTTCAGATATTTTCTCCATCGTATTCCTGACATTTTAAGCATCTGTCTGATATTATCTGAACACTTGATTTTATGCAATAAATGAGCAAGCAAGCGCTCTGTCAATTTCGACAATAAAAGTTTTACTGGCTTTACCATACTTGTTTACATACTAAAAATGATTAGTCTATGTTGAAATCCCCCATCACAATAAACCTCTCTACCCATAAGATTCAATAATGATTAGTCTATGTTGCATACCCATAAGACTCAATAATGATTAGTCTATGTTGAATACCCATAAGATTCAATAATGATTAGTCTATGTTGAATACCCATAAGATTCAATAATGATTAGTCTATGTTGCATACCCATAAGATTCAATAATGATTAGTCTATGTTGCATACCCATAAGATTCAATAATGATTAGTCTATGTTGAATACCCATAAGATTCAATAATGATTAGTCTATGTTGAATATCCATAAGATTCAATAACGATTAGTCTATGTTGAATACCCATAAGATTCAATAATGATTAGTCTATGTTGAATACCCATAAGATTCAATAATGATTAGTCTATGTTGCATACCCATAAGATTCAATAATGATTAGTCTATGTTGAATACCCATAAGATTCAATAATGAGTAGTCTGTGTTGAATACCCATAAGATTCAATAATGAGTAGTCTGTTGAATACCCATAAGATTCAATAATGATTAGTCTATGTTGAATACCCATAAGATTCAATAATGATTAGTCTATGTTGCATACCCATAAGATTCAATAATGATTAGTCTATGTTGAATACCCATAAGATTCAATAATGAGTAGTCTGTGTTGAATACCCATAAGATTCAATAATGAGTAGTCTGTTGAATACCCATAAGATTCAATAATGATTAGTCTATGTTGAATACCCATAAGATTCAATAATGATTAGTCTATGTTGAATACCCATAAGATTCAATAATGAGTAGTCTGTTGAATACCCATAAGATTCAATAATGATTAGTCTATGTTGAAATCCCCCATCACAATAACCGCTAGATCATAATCAAGAGCTACTTCTTGTTCAGTTTCAAACTTCTCTGTCCAGGAGAAAGGTGCATCATCAGGTGACCTGTAGACATAACATACCAGTATTGACTTTGATGAGATAAGACAGATTTGTATTCATATTGTCTCAAGCTGACTGATCTCAAGGTCTTTTCTTCCTTGATTGGAAACCTGTTTATATATACAATTAACCCTCCTTTATGTCTTTTCTTTCAGTGCTATACAGAGCTCATTTTTTTGTTCCAAGAAAAGTTTCACATAGGCCTAACACGTGGGTGTTCTATTTTGATTCAAAATCAGTTTTACCTCATCAAGTTTTGGCAAGGTGTGTCTAATATTGAGACTTGCCATGCTAAGCCCTTTCTTAACCAGTGAAGTAGAAGTAGGTATAGACTTAGAGGATTCAGTTTTAACATTTACAGTAACTGATTGAATATGGGATGGACCATTAGTCTCAGATAAATGAGTTTCAGTCTTAGTCTCAATAGACTCAGCTCAAATGTGAACAGGAATTACTATCTGAAATCAAAACAAACAAGTCCATTTGTACATCATTGCTTGACATTATACAGGCATACTCATCTTTAGCTAGTAATACGTCTACTTTGTATGAGGCCTCAGGGAATACACTGTTACTATTACTATCTCTATAATTAATTAATACACTAGAAAAGTTGTGCACAGCATATACTTGTATGTTACGAGAGAGTCATTGGATCTACTAGGTCTTTTTGGCCTGTCTACATAACCATGTTTATTGGGTTTGTGTGAATTTGCAGAGGGATCACAATGACATGAATTAGTGACGTTACAGGTGGAACACGGTCTCCAGAACTGAAAAAGATTTCTAGTGTTAAACACATGAGATGCAGAATTACAGCTAGCAATAGCAAAATCTGAGGCAATTTCTTCCTTGATGGACCATTCATTTATTTACATTTAACACAGGTTTTCTCTATGGCCATACCAACCAAACAAGTTGGACTGTATCCGTTTTCCCATGCCTGCAACATCAGTCATTCAGTGCTGAGACTGCTTCTCTGCAGTAGAAGCAGTAGTTTTGTGTTGGTGTTTTTAGGATGTAGATGTATTATCAGTCTGTGTTTTTTAGACAAGGTGCTGTACCTTTCTGAATTTTATCTCTGTGATAGTACTTTTATTGTACAGTACCGCTGAGACAAGGTGCTGTACCATTCTGAATGTTATCTTTGTGATAGTACTTGTATTGTACAGTACCATTGAGACAAGGTGCTGTACCATTCTGAATGTTATCTTTGTGATAGTACATGTATTGTACAGTACCATTGAGACAAGGTGCTGTACCATTCTGAATGTTATCTTTGTGATAGTACTTTTATTGTACAGTACCGTTGTGCTGTACCATTCTGAATGTTATCTATGTGATAGTACTTGTATTGTACAGTACCACTGAGACAAGGTGCTGTACCATTCTGAATTTTATCTCAGTGATAGTACTTGTATTGTATAGTACCAATGAGACAAGGTGCTGTACTCTTCTGAATTTTATATCTGTGATAGTACTTGTAATGTACACTATCATGAAGATTGAGAAAGGCCTTGTTATGGATGATGAAGGGCAGCTTAAAGTTTTTGTACATGGTCTGCAGAAGTGTGTTGTCTTTGTCAACATCATCATCACCATGTGGTGGTAGTCCAGACATAACCAGATTTGTGTCATGGTTACAGTTAGCCTGGATTAAATAAAATAAACTTGGGGGTGACCACAGCTGTAATCATTGCCACACACAATCACTATCACTGTTTTGTATGGAGTTAAATCCATTTAAAGACTGTTGTTGTTTTAATTTTTCTCCCATGTGAGTACAGACAGGAGTGTCTCTTAAATCATGAGTTTTTATTCCTTTTAGTAGTGATGAGCCAATAAGTAGAATCTTTCTGCCATGAGTGACTTTCTGCCTTTTTGGTAATTGTTTCTTATATTTTGACCTATTGACCTGTGGTGAGTTTGCTGAATAGCTGCCTGTACCTGCAGTTTGCTCATGGTGGAGATGTGTTTTCTGAATCTTGCAACCTGTCCTAATGACTTGATCTGACACACTAGTCTGTATTTCCTCGTTTCTTCTCCATACTGAAGGTACCATTTACACTGCTTATAAGTCGAGTCCAACTGCAAACAATTGCATGATGTGCCAGCAGATCAAGGTCTGTGTTGTTTGTTCAATATATTACACCTAACAAATAGACATGGATCTGCCAGCGCATTATGCAGTGGCAAATCTGGGTCTGTGCAATTTGCAGTTGGACTCGACTTACCTGCATTTCCTAATTTTTCTTCTGTTCTAAAGGTTGTTGTTGTTGGATTTAATGCCATTTTTCAGAACATGATAGGCTATACATGGCAGCCAGTATATTTGGTGGAGGAAGACCCTGGGAAGAACCACTGACCCACGGGAAGCTATTGGCAAGTTTTCTCACATACCCACATTGGTCGAGCTGAGACTCGAACTCATATGGACAGAGGTCAGATGTGTGAGTGATCTGTAAAGGCGAGCGCCTTAGACCACTCGACCACCTGGGGCCCCTGTTCTGAAGGTATGGCAGGCCTAGAATTTAACATAAATTTATTTGTAGCCAAAAGGACTAGTAGATGAAACAATGACAGACACATATAAAAATTTACAACACTTTTTTTTCTTAAATATCACCGTCATAGATGATACAGAAGTACAAATAATGCTTTAGGAAATCACCAAGGTTACTTTAAATATCACCATCATACATGATAACCGAAGTACAAATCTTGCTTTAGGAAATCACCAAGGCTACTTTAAATATCACCATCATACATGATACAGAAGTACAAATCATGCTTTAGGAAATCACCAGGGCTACTTTAAATATCACCATCATACATGGTACAGAAGTACAAATCATGCTTTAGGAAATCACCAAGGTTACTTTAAATATCACCAACATACATGATACAGAAGTACAAATCATGCTTTACTAAATCACCAAGGCTACTTTAAATATCACCATCATACATGGTACAGAAGTACAAATCATGCTTCAGGAAATTACCAAGGCTACTTTAAATATCACCATCATACATGGTACAGAAGTACAAATCATGCTTCAGGAAATCACCAAGGCTACTTTAAATATCCATACAAGAATAGTAAAAAGTCTTCTGTATATATTCATATCCATTTCTAAAGAAGTTACCTAGCCAATCAAACACATTCCAGTTTAAACTTTCTGGGATCTTACCAGTGGTCAGCTCTTCTTGTGTTTTCTGCATAGCTGCTCTTCTCCCTAAATTCTTTTTGTGTTGCTCAGTTTCCATATGTGATTACTAATTAAAGTGAAAATTTAGAACAACCTGCAGCTAATGAGATTTTTTTCTTTATGTCATTTTAAAAAATTTTTTAGACAGCAGTTACACTGCATAACATTGTTCTTCTCATTATGAATCAGCCATTCCCTGTCTTTCATCCATGTCTGCTGAAACATTCTTGTATTCATTTCCTTATCATAAGCATTATTCTTCTGTACATTTCCTTATCATAAGCATTATTCTTGTATTCATTTCCTTATCATAAACATTATTCTTCTGTACATTTCCTTATCATAAGCATTATTCTTCTGTACATTTCCTTATCATAAGCATTATTCTTGTATTTATTTCCTTATCATAAGCATTATTCTTCTGTACATTTCCCTATCATAAGAATTATTCTTCCATGCATTTTCCCATCATAAGCGTTATTCTTCTATGCATTTTCCTATCATAAGCATTATTCTTCTGTACATTTCCCTATCATAAGCATTATTCTTCTATTCAGTTTCTTAACATAAACATTATTCTTCTATTCATTTTCTTAACATAAACATTATTCTTCTATTCATTTCCTTATCATAAGCGTTATTCTTCTATACATTTTCCTATCATAAGCATTATTCTTCTGTACATTTCCCTATCATAAGCATTATTCTTCTGTACATTTTCCTATCATAAGCATTATTCTTCTATTCATTTTCTTAACATAAACATTATTCTTCTGTACATTTCCCTATCATAAGAATTATTCTTCTATTCATTTTCTTAACATAAACATTATTCTTCTGTACATTTCCTTATCATAAGCATTATTCTTCTATGTATTTCCTTATCATAAGCATTATTCTTTTCTGTGTCATTTCTCATTCTGCTTATGTTTTTTTTTCTTTTTCTGCTGGCTTAACACTTTCTAAAGAACAAAACATTTTTATTGTGTGTAAATTGCCCTACTGCCTTGTTTAGAAAAGTAGAAAATAGAGTCTTGTTTTGAAGTAAGAGAAGAAAAATCACAATTGTTTTAACCTTCTATGGGGCAGTTGAATCTCGGGGATTTATGTAGTTGGACAGAAGTTGGACATTGTCAGGACATTCAGGTTTTCAAAAATTACAATAGCATAAACAAATGCTGACTGGTGACAACTGAAACTTGACTAGCCAAAGGACAATTGAAATTATAAAAACTACTGACATAAAATACACTTTGCATCTGATTAGCAGCCTACCATTCATTTTGAGGTCTGGCATAGGTATTGTTTGTGAATTGATGGAGCATGTAGGTTATGTTTTGAGCTCTGGCATAGGTATTGTTTGTGAATCGATGGAGCATGTAGGTTATGTTTGTACATCAGTCTGTATTTCCTCATTTTTTATTGCAGGGATTGGTGTTGTTGGTGACTCATTGGAGCATTATTGGGCTTTATTTGTACACAGGCATCTTTCACGTCTCTGAGAACTCACCACTCTGAAGGTTTATTCTCTCTCCTTATATGATTATGCCCAGTACAACACATGTGAGATCTAATTTTGAGACCGATTTAACCCACAAAGTTAATTGTTAATGATACACCAGTCATGAAAGGTGGTATGTTCTGAGAAAATTGTGATGTTCAGGCAGGTTTAAGTGGTAATGATACACCAGGTATGAATGGTGGTATATTCTGAGAAAATCCTGATGTTTTTAGGCCATATTAAGAAGCTGCTTCTCTCCCATGAGGATTGAGACGTGCTAATAATGATGAATACAAATGTTGGTGTGTGCTTATCAAGGGATGTATGTTGATATGGTAGTAAATTGCATAACATGCTTGGATAGAATGCTTTTCAGCCTTTCCATATGTTTTGTGCAAGTGGTTTAACTTTGATGCAAACTTAATGAAGAAATTGTATGATATATATATCTGCTGTTGGGCTTTTCTGTGCACCTTAGGTTTCCATCATATCATTGACACAAAACGCATACTGAATTTGAGAGATTTAAGATGCAACATACTTTATTGCTTACTGTTTTAAAAGCGGCTGTTGTCACAAAACCATTCTGTTGAACATAATACTCACTATAGACCCATTTGTTTTCATGGCCCACTATTTGTTTGCCTGGACTGCACATGTCCTTGAAAAATGTGTAGTATTCAGTATCTGACTGTGGAACTGAATGCATCAGTTATGCTTCTTTCTGTCTGAATACATCAGTTATGCCTTTTTCTGAACTGAATGCATCAGTTATGTCTATTTCTGTACTGAATGCATCAGTTATGCCTATTTCTGTACTGAATGCATCAGTTATGCCTTTTTCTGAACTGAATGCATCAGTTATGCCTATTGCTGAACTGAATGCATCAGTTATGTCTATTTCTGTACTGAATGCATCAGTTATGTCTATTTCTGTACTGAATGCATCAGTTATGCCCATTTCTGTACTGAATGCATCAGTTATGCTTATTTCTGAACTGAATGCATCAGTTATGCCCATTTCTGTACTGAATGCATCAGTTATGCCTATTTCTGTACTGAATGCATCAGTTATGCCTATTTCTGTACTGAATGCATCAGTTATGCCTATTGCTGAACTGAATGCATCAGTTATGTCTATTTCTGTACTGAATGCATCAGTTATGTCTATTTCTGTACTGAATGCATCAGTTATGCCCATTTCTGTACTGAATGCATCAGTTATGCTTATTTCTGAACTGAATGCATCAGTTATGCCCATTTCTGTACTGAATGCATCAGTTATGCCTATTTCTGTACTGAATGCATCAGTTATGCCCATTTCTGTACTGAATGCATCAGTTATGCCTTTTTCTGAACTGAATGCATCAGTTATGCCCATTTCTGTACTGAATGCATCAGTTATGCCCATTTCTGTACTGAATGCATCAGTTATGCCCATTTCTGTACTGAATGCATCAGTTATGCCTTTTTCTGAACTGAATGCATCAGTTATGCCCATTTCTGTACTGAATGCATCAGTTATGCCTATTTCTGTACTGAATGCATCAGTTATGCCCATTTCTGTACTGAATGCATCAGTTATGCTTATTTCTGAACTGAATGCATCAGTTATGCCTATTTCTGAACTGAATGCATCAGTTATGCCTATTTCTGTACTGAATGCATCAGTTATGCTTATTTTTGAACTGAATGCATCAGTTATGCCTATTTCTGAACTGAATGCATCAGTTATGCCTATTTCTGAACTGAATGCATCAGTTATGCCTTTTTCTGTCAGCAGTTCAGCAGAGGAACTAGGTCAGTTTTATAGTATCCTTTTTAAAAAAAACCATGTTAACAATGTCACTAAATGGCAAGAGATCTTATTTAGACAAAACTGATAAAAAATGTTTTTTTTTACAAGAAGTTCCACATTGTATAAATCTGGGCATCTTAAAATATAGCGAATGACAATTAAGACTTCAAAAAAGGAGCAAACATATTTCACTCAAATGAATTAACTGCAAATGGGACAAGTGAAACAATCCCCATGGGCAGCAGATGTTACATGTGTACAGTATTTGAGATGGACCCAGTCCACAGTTATCACACGTTGCCCAGCTTATTATCTCAGCTCATCCAGGTCTTGCATACACACCAGACCTCGTCATTATTTTCATCATCATCATCATCTGTGGCCTTATAAAAAAAATATCAATTCTTTTCTGTTAGTACTTGGTCCTGGCTCTTGACTGTCATAGTGATACACATTTTCCTTTTCTCTCTTTCTACCAATGATTTTCTTCACATCAGATTTTATTTCTTTTGTTTTTTTCCTGATGATTCCTTACTTTTTCTTTTGGACTGTTCAGGATGTTTTCTCTTTGGTCTCTTCATTTGTCATCTACATAAATTCTGCTTCAATACCACTAGCTAGAATACTATATTTCCTTTCCGTGACACACTTTTAACAAAGATTTAATTTTGTCCTCGATGCTTGTGAGAACGAGATTTATACTTCTCACAATTGCTCGCTCTGTCAAAGAGTTAGGGGTTTCTTGTGTTGTTTCAATGGACTTTTGTGACACTGCGTTGGGATTAAAAATTACTATCCCCGTCTTAAAAAAGCCACTCGTTAGATTGGGTACAGTGACAGCTGTCAAGTAGGCAGGTCATGACTAATGATCTGATGCTCAACTGGTGAATGCGATAATTTGAAGGTGCTACAAATCCCAACATCAAATGGTTGTTACTGATGACTGCTGTGAGGTGGCAAAACAAAATATGGTTTAATGTCAATCATGCTATAAGTGGAATGGTCTGATCGTTACATGTTGTATGAAATGATTTTCACTAAAAAAAACATTCACAAATGTGTTTGATGTTGACCAGCCTGTTGGTGTTATTGTTAACTTAGTTTGTGATCAATATCCAGCTGCTTGATCTAGAGCAGGCATATGCAACTTCCTCCAGGGTGCTGGCTGGATAAGTGATTTTTAAAGCCACACCCTATGATGTAAATAAGCGGATAAAACCAGGTTACGGGCCGGATGCGGCCCGTGGGCCATAGGTTGCACATGCCTGATCTAGAGTGAGTCTTTTGCAGATCAGAATATGTGTTGTTTGTTCTACTGGTTAGTCCTAACATACTGCATAGACCCAGATCTGCCAGCGCATTATGTAATGGCAGATCTGGGTCTGTACAGTTTGTAGTTGGATCCAACTTATAAGCAAGTATATACGGTATCTTGACAGTTTGGGTTTTTGTGGGTTTAACGCCATTTTTCAGCTCATGATATCCCTATGTATAGTGACCAGTTTATTTGGTGGAGGAAGAACCCAGGAAGAGCCACCAACACATGGGAAGCTACTGGCAAACTTTCTCGCATACCCACGTTAGTCGAGCCGAGACTCGAATCCATGCGGACAGAGGTGAGATGTGAGTGATCTGTAAAGGTGAGCACCTTAGACCACTCTGCCACCCAGGGGCACCCATTATCAGATGTAGTTTGTTATTGGCTTACTGTTTGGTGTTCAATTATTATGATTAAAAAGTTTGATAATCTTGAATTTTTTTAATTCTTTATACATGATCCCTTTTAGTGATGTAGTCAGGGATGTGTTTGCTTAATCCAGTCAGATAAAAGAGTCATTAAACTTTGTTATACAATGGCTGATACTCTAAACTGATAAAAGAGTCATTAAACTTTGTTATACAATGGCTGATACTCTAAACTGATAAAAGAGTCATTAAACTTTGTTATACAATGGCTGATACTCTAAACTGATAAAAGAGTCATTAAACTTTGTTATACAATGGCTGATACTCTAAACTGATAAAAGAGTCATTAAACTTTGTTATACAATGGCTGATACTCTAAACTGATAAAAGAGTCATTAAACTTTGTTATACAATGGCTGATACTCTAAAATGACGAAAGAGTCATTAAACTTTGTAATACAATGGCTGATACTCTAAAATTATAAAAGAATCATTAAACTTTGTAATACAATGGCTGATACTCTGAAATGATAAAAGAGTCATTAAACTTTGTTATACAATGGCTGATACTCTGAAATGATAAAAGAGTCATTAAACTTTGTTATACAATGGCTGATACTCTAAAATGATAAAAGAGTCATTAAACTTTGTTATACAATGGCTGATACTCTAAACTGATAAAAGAGTCATTAAACTTTGTTATACAATGGCTGATACTCTAAACTGATAAAAGAGTCATTAAACTTTGTTATACAATGGCTGATACTCTGAAATGATAAAAGAGTCATTAAACTTTGTTATACAATGGCTGATACTCTAAAATGACGAAAGAGTCATTAAACTTTGTAATACAATGGCTGATACTCTAAAATTATAAAAGAATCATTAAACTTTGTTATACAATGGCTGATACTCTAAAATGATCGATGAAAATGTTCAAAGTGCAATTACTGAAGTTGTTTACTGAAGTATTATGCTTCATATAATTTGTCCAAGTAAGGTATGATAACAAGGAGCAAATACTTCTTGATCTTGCAGTATGGAAAACCAGTCAATTGGTATCATTATTGCAATAGAACAACATCTTGTTAGTCATGTTAAAGTTAGTAGGACCTAAGACTATGTTTGAAACAGTAACATGCATGTAAATTCAGCAGCAGTGTGAGTAAACTTTGCAGTTGCAATCAACTATCAACAGTTCTGTGTATTAATTGAAAATTGTTTATTTGGACACATTATGAAAAGTACGAGCTTATACTATGATGACCGACCAAAGAAACTGACTGATGCGTTGATATAGGAGTTGCATGCAAAACTTCAAGGTCAATGTGTTTTTCTCACGCAAATTTTTAAAATCTGCGACTACTGTGTCTTGAAAAACAAAAACTGAACAGATTAATGACTATATACTGTCGAATTTAAAAGGACAAATGCAGAATCAATCCAACATCTTTCTCAAATGAACGAATAGCAGTTTCTGATTGCTTACTTTTAATATCTAGGATGATGTCCATGATGAAATTATTGATAGATTAAAGTAATATAATTACAGTGTTTTACCAAGCCTTTGTAACAAGAATTTAGATTTGTTCAAAAATGGCATCATGTGATGCAGGAAACAATAAGTTATTTGTTCATAACACCAGAAAGATGTGACTTACATTCATGCACCATTCTTGTGTTCTTTGACAATATTTGTAAACAATGGTTAATATAGTTTTGTTACTTAATTCTTGAGATTTGTTATTATTTTAAAAACTGTAATTATAAGTATTGGACTTTGCTATGGTCATTCATGCAGTGTGTAATTCATTTTCTTGCTTTATGACTTCATGAATGTTGTAACATATGAAGTTCAGTTCTTTTATGAAGTATTGGAGGGCACCTTCATCCCACCCCCAGACTGTTGTGTGAAGGTTGTAACCTGAAATCTTGTACAGGGGGCTACACTTTCAATTTTAACCTACTGTATATACTCTCTTATAAGTTGAGTCCAATTTGTAAACAACATAGACCCTAATCTGCTGTCGCATAATGCACTGACAGATCTGGATCTATGTTTGTTCTACTGATTACTCCTAGAAAACTGCATTGACCCCAATCTGCTGGTGCATTATGTGGTGGCAGATCTGGGTCTGTGCAGTTGAACTCAACTTATAAGTGAGTATAGTTGGTACGAGCCAGGGAAGGATGATGCAAGGAAAATGGTGTCAAAATTATAGTTTTTGTTCTGTCTTCACAGTAAAAGTTGGACTTGTTGCATGAAATTTCACTTGCCCATTAAAGATTTTTACTTGTCTTGGCTAGTTGTGCTAATTAATTGTTTTTCCCATTGTTACATATGTTAGATTTCTTCCAGGCATGATTGCATATATAACTGGTTGAAAATGATACCATACTTGAAATTTCAGTGCATGTAGATGTGACTTTTTGATCCCCTTTAGGGGCTCAAAGGAGGGAGCTAAAATAAATGTCCTTCTTGTATAGGTATATGGTTACTGTAATATTGGCAAGTAAAATATCAAGGTTGGTGAAATTCATTGTCGAGTTTATCAATATCCACCCAGTGAGACAAGTTTTTTTAATGCAAACTCAATTAAGAACTTTTATGATGATGTACCATCAGAGAAGGGGAGCCATAGCAGCTCAGTTGTTAGAGCATTGGACAATGCAAGGGTCATGGGTTTGATACTCACCCAGGCCAGCCTAGGTTGCCTGCCTTGGTGTGTCCTTGGGAAAGGCACTTAGCTACCCATTTCCTATGCATGATAATGCCAATAATGTATTAAATGTGCCATTAAAACGAACCAAAAAAAAAATAAGAAAGAAAACAACCTAAGAAAATCTTAGACTTTTTAAAAGAATGTAAAAAAAATAAAAAATGACTTTATTTTAAGGGTGCATGTATTTTATTTTTCCTTCATCTTTTATTTTATATACCTTTAAGGAAATTGAACATCTTTACTATTTAATCTTTTTGGTTTTTACTTGGAAGGGTTTTATCTTCCTAAATTTTTTTTAAATTTTTTTTATCTTTAACATTTTAGAACTTAACTTTTAATTTGCACTATATAGCCAGTATTGTGCTGACATGCCATTAAAACCTATATATACACACCATCCAAGGATTTAAAAGATTTAATTGTACAGAAAACTGAAGTGTAGGTATACAGATAGATGGAGGATATCACAATGTCTTGGATACAAAAACAAGTAGAGGGAATAAGCACAAGTCCAATATAGATCATGGGTTACAAGCAAAAAACCACTGTTTAGACCAGGCCCATTTTTTAGTAGGAGTAGGCTGCATACAATCAATCATCAGGTGTTGTCTCACACAGTTAATCAGAACCAAGGACTTTGTTCATATTGTTTGTGACACTGGCTCATGACAGGTTAGTAAAATTTTTCACAAATGAACTTCCTACTTCCTGGTTGGTGTTCTGTTAACTCTTCACATTTATCATGTGATATGAAACACAGTTTATGACAAAAGAACCTTTCTTTTATCTAATCTTGACAGTTAAACATTAGCCAGCTATAGATACATTACAATGTGCTTTTTATCCAATGAAAAGAGTTCATGGAAAAACATGTATGTAGGCATACAAATAGTTATCTAGTCATTTGTAGCAAAATTAAGTCATGAAATTCTATTATGTTGTCGGATTCATCATCCTCAGCAATTTTTTAAGGGTGGAAATTTTCCATGAAATTATATTTTAAGGGTGAATTTTCAGAAAGAATCTGCAATTTCTGTGCTCTGGAAATTATACTTCTTGCCTGCAGTATTAAACAGGAAAACCCAATTTAAGATATTTCCCTACCTGTGACTGACTACTAAGTGTCACAGGAGATGTGGGCAGTTTTATGAATGTTGAAAAGTTGAATTTGCTTTTTTATCATGTACATGCATTTCTTTGTCTCCAGTGTTAATATCCAACAGAAATGAATAATAGCATGTCATTGACTTTCTACATTTTATGAAGCAATGAAGACAAAACAAGATTTATTGTGTTAGTGTTTTAAACTCCATCAGTTACCTCAAGCCAAGTACAGATGTACATATACCCATCATTTCAGCATCATATTCATACTGTTTGGCATCAGATGAGCAAACCTGTGATATGCATCATGTTTTATGTCGAGAAGTGCATTGTATTGAGTACTGGCAGTCATATTTGAAACAAAGAGCATTTCATGATTTTGTGCTTAATCTATGCAACAGCAACATCTGAAAGCAAAATTTATTTAGAGTGCCTTTTATTGATCCTTCTGCTTTTGTGGCATTAAAGGTGAGACAGGCCAATTTGAATTTTCTTTGCCATGCATGTCTATAGGTCCACACAATGATTATATAATATCTGGTTTACACTTAAAACTATTTCTATGTTTCCATTTTGTTATGTCATTTTTGTTTTCCAAGCTTCAGTTTGTTGCTTTTTTTCAGCCTTCGGTTTAAACCATGGCTGTTTGCTTAAGGTTCAATATATTTTAAAGGTTTACATTTTTTAATGCCCCGGTATATAATATGAGCGAGATACAGCTATCACTATGTTTGTCTGTCTGTCTATAAACATTTTTGTTTCCAGAGCATTACTATCAAAACTGTTCAATGTATTTAAACCAAACCTGGTATAGATGTCAACCTAGTTGCACAGTGCCTATTATACTCACTATTATGCACAGTGCCTATTATACTCACTATTATGCACAGTGCCTATTATACTCACTATTATGCACAGTGCCTATTATACTTACTATTATGTACAGTGCCTATTATACTCACTATTATGCACAGTGCCTATTATACTTACTATTATGCACGGTGCCTATTATACTCACTATTATGCACAGTGCCTATTATACTCACTATTATGCACAGTGCCTATTATACTCACTTTTATGCACAGTGCCTATTATACTCACTATTATGCACAGTGCCTATTATACTTACTATTATGCACAGTGCCTATTATACTTACTATTATGCACAGTGCCTATTATACTCACTATTATGCACAGTGCCTATTATACTCACTATTATGCACAGTGCCTATTATACTTACTATTATGCACAGTGCCTATTATACTTACTATTATGCACAGTGCCTATTATACTTACTATTATGCACAGTGCCTATTATACTTACTATTATGCACAGTACCTATTATACTCACTATTATGCACAGTGCCTATTATAGTCACTATTATGCACAGTGCCTATTATACTCACTATTATGCACAGTGCCTATTATACTCACTATTTTCAGCATTTGAAGTAAACAAAGTGTAGCATAAGTAGTATATAAATTAAAAGTGCTGGTCCATGTCTTTACACGAGTTTGGGACCAGGGGATATGTTATTTCAGATGACTTATTTTATGTTTACAGGCAGTCCCAATGAAGGAACACTTTAGCAGCCAGCAGGAGATAGAGGAATACCGGGAGGAACTAAAGCGAGACATCCGCAAAGAAATGAAGATTAAAGAGGGTGCTGAGAAGCTGCGAGAGGTGACGACAGACAAGAAGAGTCTTACAAACATTTCCAGCATTGTGAAGAAAGCCAACATGAGATTGCAGCAACTTCAACAAGAGCTGCAAGAGAGCAGCGCTTACCTACTGGTGAACTCCGGAGACAACTTTATGAATGGTTTGTTCATAAGATCTGTTGCTTTGATTGTCCCACGGCCATGATTGCTTTATACAATAAATGGTGAGACATAGGTGTCACTTTTATGTCACTAGCAGTAACAAGAGTGAATATCATTATTGTCAGCAATGTTATGTCATCATTGTCAGTAATGTTATGTCATCACTGTCAGCAATGTTAAGTCAACATTGTCAGCAATGTTATGTCATCACTGTCAGCATGTTAAGTCATCATTGTCAGCAATGTTAAGTCATCACTGTCAGCATGTTAAGTCATCATTGTTAGCATGTTATGTCATCACTGTCATCGTATTAAGTCATTGTCAGCAATGCTAAGCATCATTGTCAGCAGTGTTCATTATTTTCAGCAGTGTTATCTCATCATTAACTGTGTTATGTCATTGTCAACTGTGATATGTCATCATTGTCAGTAATGTTACATCATCTTTATCACAAATGTTATCATCATTGTTGGCAATGTTATCTCATCATTGTCAGAAATTTTTTGTCATTATTGTCAGCAGTGTTAAAATTTGCAGTGAAAGTAGTGAAATGTACATGCTGTCTGTGTCAGTCACTGTATTTAGGCACCAAGTTTCAAGCAAAATAATCTCATTTACAACTAAATATTCAGAATTGGTGAGTGAAAGTTGTCAACTGTTTGTCCTCTGGTGACTTTAAAAATTATAATATGGCAACTGGGAAATTACATAGACACTTTATAATTACAAGTACAAGGCCATTTTGTGCTAAAAACAGTTGACAGATGCAGTTTAATTCATGACCTAATCCACTTTTCAATTGTGAGACGGCCAGTTCCGACATTAAGTTGCCGTCTTTAATGTGATTATTCTGGCTCACAGCTTACCAGTCTAATACATGACTGCTGCTGATGGTAAAGATCCAGACAAATATGGAAACAAATAAAGAAAATGTAATCAGCCATAATACTACTTTTTGTCAAACTACCAATAATGCAGATATGGCTAAAATTTGGTTAATATACAGGGTTCATGTGGGGGTGGGGGGGGGGAATACAGGCAAAATACCTGCCCTCAAGTCTGTCATTTCGCTTACACAGGCCCCCAAAGAGAAGTTCACATTGCCTTGCATTAATTTCACAAATTCCATCCACCTCCGTTTGTTTTTAATACAGTATATTAAGAATCAAAGTAAACGGCGACTTTTGTTTAAATTTTCACCTGCAAATAGGAAAGTTAGAAAAAGAAGTCGTATGCTCTGTGGTAAATTTTGGTGCTAATTGATGATCATAAATGTCACAAATTGCATTACTATATATGGAATTCCTGAAGAAAAAAATCGCCCCATGATCCTTAAAAAATCTAGTGAAAAATTGAAGTTGAGTAGCCAGTCAGAAGCGAATTATGACTCAGTGGATGTATCCAGGTCCAGTGCTAATACAGTTTAAAATTTTAACCATTATTTTATTCTCAAAGATGTAGGTTTTCCTGATTTTGCCGGATTTCCAGCTTTTAAACATCTCTGGGCAGGTTTACAGAATTTTCAGATTTGTTATTGTATTATCTGGATAAATTCTGTTATTTGTACTTTAATTCATGTTTTTCATGAGATATAACCATTATGATTGCAGTATTTGTAAACTATGTTTTGATTGGTCAATCCAAACCACGAGTGTCAATTTTGACCAGTTTCAACCAATTTAAGTGGCATGGTAAATATCTTGTTGCATGTATGTGTCATGGCATATTGGAGAAATCAGCTTTTAAAAAACCCAACTGTTTCTGATCGTGTTTAAGAAAATAATTTCAAAAATGAGTGTGTTAGATTGCTGTGTAGATATCATAACACTAAAAAATGGAGTAAGGAGCAAGTTTAAATGGGTATGGCTGCAGGAAAAGTAATGGGGTATTTATATCGGTTATGTTGGACTTCATTTGAAAAATTAAACATCCTTGAATGCATGATGTGCACCAATGCTGTGGGTGAAGTTGACTAGACGTCCTCCAGAAACATCTGGTAAGTTCTATTCTTGTCAAGGGCAGGGACAATCTCCTATCCCTTTACGTTGTCTTGGCTTTCCTGTGAACTGGAAAAAGTCCGACCTCTGTCCATCCCAGCATTTTGTCCACCTCAGTATGGAATTTATAAACAATCTTAATCTCGTACGACTACCTCATGTTTGATTAATGCGTATTGTAAAACTCATAGAGTCCACTTCCAACAGGAAGTGGCTCACGGCAAAAGAGTTTTGCAACTCCTCGGATTATTCATTGCAGCAGCAGACCTGATACCACTGGGCCGTCTTTTCATGCTCCATTTACAAATGACATTGCTAACTCAATGATGCCCCTTTTCCAGTCCACTCACTCAGTCAAAAGATTAGAATCACAGGCGAGATAATATCATTCGTGGGGGTCAGTGTCACAGCTATGGTTGGTTCATGACAGGGATTCCTCTGGAAAAGCCCCTACCAAAAGTTACAATATATACGGACAACAGTACATACGGTTGGGGAGCCCACCTGTTGCCGGCCTTCGAGACTGCCAGTAGCATGTGGGGACTGGAGGATTTGTCTCTCTACATAAACCTTCTCGAAATGAATGCTATAATCTATGCCTTTCATTTCTGGAAGGACCAACTCCCGCATGAAAGTTGTCTTAATTATGTCAGACAACTCGTTGGTAGTGATCTACCTCCTCAAGCAAGGGGGAACCATATCACCTGTCCTGTGCATTCTGGTTTGGCAATTCCTGTGTTGGTACTCCCAACTCGACATCTCTGATCAAATCAGACACATTCCCAGCAGACTCAATGTCTGCACTTTCAATCAGTTGGGAGGGCCCATCGGCCTTTGCCTGCCCACCCACAGTCTTAGTACCAAAAATAATTCAGAAATTAAGGGGTCAGAATTGCAAACTGATTCTGAACATCCCTGTCAGATGGGACATACCTGGATCAATGATCTATTCGATCTGGCAATAGATGTACCCAGGAAGATATTGGCAAAGCCAAATCTTCTCAAACAGCTGCGGTCACAGGTATTCCATCCCTGTCCATACAGACTCCTCCAACATGCCTGGCTCGTGTCAGGAGTGCCCTGTGAAGGAAATAATTCAAGCCTTCAATCGATGAGAGAATCTCACGAGCAAGAAGACCCTCTACTTTGAAGACCTACGGGGGGAAAGTGGCATATATTTAGGAGCTGGTGCAAAGACAATAACATTGTCCCTTTAAGTGCCTCAATTTTTTCTCTGGCTTTATGAGCAGAAAAGTTGGCCCTGATTACCATCAAAGGCTACCATTCCACGGTATCCGACACATTCCAGCATCATGGCAGACGAAATATCAGTCATGATAAAGATCTATCAGACCTTCTAACCAATTTCGACTTGAATAGATCAAAGTCCCACACCTTATTTCCGAAATGGAATCTCTCATGGGTCTTGACATGGCTCAAATCAGACAAATTTCCATCTTTAGCCAGGGCCATGATGAAGCTACTATCATACAAAACTTGTTTTCTGATAGCTTTAGCTTTGGCATGCAGGGTGAGCGAGTTACATGTGCTTTCAGCTTAACCCAAACTACCTTCAGTTCAGATCTAATGGTTCCGTGGTACTCATGAAGCAACCAGGCTTTGTCGCTATAAATAGGCTGCCTTCAGTGGGCAATCAGAGAGTCATCATATGCTCCCTCTCTTCAATAGATATGTCAAGAGAAGCATCCTTGCAAGATCATGTCTGCGCTCTCAAACATTACCTGAAGCGAACAGATACTTCGAGGAACAAGAAAACAACTCTTCATCCCAGTCAAGGTCAGCAAAGAAGACATTATCTATCAAGCACCATCATCGTGGCTGAAGTCGGTCATATGCTCAGCATGCTCTGAAGTCTAAAGAGATCAGAGTCACCTCATGAAGATTTCACCCCACGAAAAAGAGAGCAATCTCTGCGAGCCTCACTTTCGAATGCAGTGTTGTGATATGAGACATAATAGAAGCTGTTGGCTAGCTTGTGCAGTCAACCTTCTCAAGTTTCTATCTCCGTGACCTAGCTTCCCAGAGACAAGAATTTAATCTGATGGGTCCAGTGGCTGCAGCCCATTTATCCGCCAGACCTACTAACATCAGCACAGCCTGCATTACAGGCATTCCTAGCACTTTCGTTGGATAACTCTCTTCTTAACCGGTTATAATAGTCACAGGCACTTGGTGGCATCAAGGGGAGGCAATGGTTATTGCATTTTGTATGAGATAGACGGAAAAGAATTTTTTCGTCTTTCTGGAGGGCTTGATTCGGGAGGTAGTAAGCTTATATCCCTAATGTTAATGTTAATGTGATCAGGTAAGTATTTTTGGAGAAACATAATTTACTTAGAAAATTTGCTTTTAATGTATTTATCTTGGTGTTTATTTGACTTGATGCAAGGTTTTTCTTTAACACTTCACTGTCAGATACACCGACCATTTAATATTTTGCAGAATTGCAACATATTTTTTTGGAAAAATTCTGTTAGAGTTATTGCCCTTTTTGTTTTGTAGCTTAATGCAGTGCCTGACACACCTTGTTATTGCAACTAATCCTGTGGTTTGTCTTGCAGATTTTTATGGATTGCTGTGATGCTTGGTACATATTATGGTTATCATCTAAAAATGCCAATATTGACGAATCTTTGTGCTTCCATGATTGTTGTAAGAGTTATTGCTCTTTTTCACACACAGCTGGATGCAATTAATGACAGAATTTTTGTGAATGGAACCACTCCAGTAGTTTTTGGTGGATTGCTGTGAAACTTAGTACATATTCAGGTCATCATCAGAAGATATGCATGTTGACAAATCATTGTACTCGCACGGTTTGCAGAGGAATTATGTGCTTCTTTTTATAGATTCATTGCAATCTTTGGGTAGGAGGGGGATGCGCGAGGGACAGTGTAATATTTATGTGAGCAAAGTGCTCATCATTCCTCAAGTTACGTGATACAATTTGGCAGTGTAATGAAAAAGAAAATAGGCAAATATTGGTAGATATACCTTTTTGCTGAAAAAAGTTATTGTTAAGCCAAGCAGTGTCCTCTAAAACAGACAGAAAGAACTGCTAATTGCAGAAGAACAATTGTACAAAGTGCAGAGATGTATTTAGTCAGTCAGACATGTTACTGACATAAAAAACACAAAGCTTTGTCCTCACATGAATGTGTTTCACATAAATAATCTTACCCTAACTTCCAAATTATCCTATAGCTGCTGTTAGGATTTCAGCCTATTCTTCATGGCTTTTCGTATTAAAAGATGTCTGAAGTGAGCCAGTTTTTAAAATCATTGGTGTGTGTGTGTGTGTCCAAGAATCAGTTGGGTCAATGATCATCATACAGAGCCAGCTGTTTCTGACTTGTCTTTAATTATTCATTTTCCACATAAAACATATACATAGGTCACTATTTCATTACTTGATGGAATGTACCACAGGCATTTTGCATGCCTTGGGGACACCCAATTTCTAGATAACTTTTAATCCCAGGAGAAAACTGAAACTAGTTTTCATTTTATTAATTCCTTATTTCAGGCCAAATCTTTTACAGTGTTATGAGCTCACCCATATCACAAAACTTTTTTTTTCTTCTTTCATTTCTCAGCAAGTAGTCGATCTTAAGTGAGAAGCATAATTAATAGTTTGGTTTTTTTTCACAAAAGAGAGACATTATCCAGCCTTGTTATCTTTTGAAGTAGCCAGTTCAGAATTAAAAGTACAATATTCAGTCATTGCAACAATATAACAAATAAGGTTACAGTGTTGTAAAAATTGATGGTTCAGCTTGAAAAGGAGATTGTAATTGAGCTAGTGTCATTTTGATAATGAGAAGGCTGATTATTATAATCATCTTCATATTTTTTAGATGCTGCATCACACACAAGCTAGAATATGAAGTTCTTAATACAATTTCCAGACTCATTACCAAACAATACACTACCTTTTTAATACATTTTCCAGGCTCATTACCAAACAATACACTATGGTCTACCTTTTTAGCATGTGAAGCTGATTAACATTGATACATTATACATTCCCCATGGATCACCATCTTTTTGTGTTTTGGTTCTTTTAATAATGCATTGGAATGGTTAATTAGAAAATTTGTCAAATGGACGAAGTTGATATATATTTGCTTCATGTCACTGGATTCTTAGTGAAAGACAGTTAACTGTCGTTATCTGCGTGCATTCATGTTTTCACAAGATATTCATGTTACAAGGCCTTCTAGATTGCCAACATCTGAACTGTTGGAATTAAGGAGAAGTTTGTGCATAATGAAAATCTTAGTGCCCGAGTGTTGTAGATCCACTCTGCATCATACGTTACAAAAACGTCCAGTATCTGATACTGTATTTAATGGCACCAGTCTGATCTCAGTGAAACCTGCCAATAATACAAGAGACTGACAAATGTACCTATTGGATTGTACAATCTCTCCATATATGTGAGATTGCCTTTTATAGATATGTGCCTATTGGATTGTACAATCTCTCCATATATATGAGATTGCCTGTTATAGATATGTACCTATTGGATTGTACCATATCGCAGTATATGTGAGATTGCCTGTTATAGATATGTGCATATTGGATTGTACCATCTCTCCATATATATGAGATTGCCTTTTATAGATATGTGCCTATTGGATTGTACAATCTCTCCATATATATGAGATTGCCTGTTATAGATATGTACTATTGGATTGTACCATATCGCAGTGTATGTGAGATTGCCTTTTATATATATATGTACCTATTGGATTGTACCATATCTCCATATATGTGAGATTGCCTGTTATAGATTTTCTTTCATCTCTTTGCATAACAGCAGTATCTGTTCATTTATTGTGATATGCTATTTGAAAACACATGACTTGGTTGAAACAGTATCTAACAAAGGTAAAAAGGAACCATGAATTGGACACATTAATCATCAACCATTGCAGTTACAATTAAAACTAAGGTACAAGAACCATGAACTTGACCCATTAATTATCTACCATTGCAGTTGCAATTAAAAAGGAACCGGGAATTTGACCCATTAATCATCAACCATTGTTGTTGCAATTAAAAAGGAACCAGGAACTTGACCCATTAATCATCTACCATTACAGTTGCAATTAAAAAGGGCAGTATTGTTTAGGTTCCTGGGATTATGGGTTCTCTTTGTGAGATGCTACAAGAGTTGTTCTCACTCTGCTCTACTGTTCCAGTGGATGCTATGAAGTCACCAGATTGTGCAATAGATGGTGCTTACAAAGAAAAAGATCCTGTTAGTGTACGGCTCAACTCCCTCCAGAAACAGCTGGACATTGAATTAAAGGTAAGACATTTACATGTATATGCTCTAAAACTGCCTTCATATTTTAATTTCCCTCTCACTGTTGTTCCTTTTTAGCTTACCTGGCCATAAGACCAAATGAGATATTGGTATGGTCCTTTGTCCTTGCATCGTCCATTGTGTGTTGTCCATTCTCAGTTGACTGTGGTTCCTTTAAACTTTCCTGGCTGTAAGGTCAGGTGAGTTTATGGTAGGGTCCCTTGTCCATCGTGCATCATCCATTGCATGTTGTCCATTCTCAATTGACTCTGCTTCCTTTTTAACTTACCTGTCCATAAGGCCAACTGAGCCTGTGGTATGATCCTTTATCCATCATGTGTTGTCTATTGCATGCTGTCCATTCTCAATTGACTGTAGTTCCTTGTTAGCACATTGCTCTAAAGCCATATGAACTTAGGGCATGGTCCTTCATCCATTGTGTGTTATCTGTATACAGTTGTTACTTACAGCTTCTCAAGAACCATTTTAGCATTTACAGGGAGCATTGTGGCATCAATGTCTTTCAAATTTGTTCAAGTGATGCTGATCCATCACTCAATATAGCTGCCATTACTAAAAATTTAAAAAGTTTAAACAGCCTCTCAAAAACTGCTAAACATAATTTGACTGAATTTAACAGAAAGCATCCTGGCATGAAGGTCTTTCAGATTATACAAATGATGCTGATCCATCATCAATTATAGCTACCATTACTAAAAAATTGAAAAAACCTTTAATGACTTTTTCTGAAAAGCCTCTCAGCAGAATATGACAAAATTTCACAGAAAGCATCCCAACATGAAGGGCTTTCAAATTTGTACAAATGTTGCTGATCCTCCATCAAATATAGCTGTCATTACTAAATTTAACAACCTAGAAACAACATGCACAAAAATGTAGAAACCTTGAAATACAAGCGACTAAAAGCATTTTAAGAAATTATGCAAAAAGCATCCATCTGACCCAGATTTCTTGGCCAACTGCTCTTTGACTTGGCTGTTAGGTAGATGTAAGCCAGATGAGCAGTCTCAGGCTTGCTTAGGTATCATGTTTAAATTGAATGTTATTTCTTCTTTGGCACAGACTTTGCCTCTTCTAGGAATATTACATGGCGAACACTCACTATGCCTGTCCTTTATGACATGATAACCTGTCTTTGGCAGTATTACACATAACACCCAAAGTGGATTGACCATGTCAAACTTTTTATGCAGTAGTGTGCATTTGAGAGTTGTCCAGTGGCATATACTGGTGTAATACTGGTATTTCTGTACTACACTCAGCAGGTCGGGGAATATGGCTGTGGACTATCTTGTACATAGCAGGATTTACTCAACTTGTAATGATTTAATCATAGTCTAACACCCAACACCAAAGGCGTGAAAAAATCTGTCACACGTAAGTATTTCTTACTGTATTGAAATTTAATTCTATACAGACATAAATAAACTTATTTCATATTATCATCTCCCCCTCTGTACTTTTTAATGGCCATGCTCTTGCACATGTCAACAGCTATACTTATTTGGGTCATATTTTAAAATCCAGTCAGATAATGATGATATGATGAGACATTACAGATTTTGTGTACTCTAACAAACATACTTTTACATAAATTTTAAAAAATTGTTCTTTGAATATCAAAATTAGATTATTCAAATCTTATTGCTGCAGAGTGTATAAAAAGAAAATTATTTACTGGTTATGACAGCAGTCTTCATTTAGTATTAAGCCTTCCACGATGAAACAATGCATCTACCATGTTTTTAAACTATAATGTATTTCGTTTTAAAAAATTACTGAGAAAGTGTGCGTTTTCAATGAAGACAAGAATATCTAAGGACTGTTCCAGTAAAACATACATGAGACCCAGGGCAGGCATTTTTAATATGGAGTAGTCACCCATAGATGCAATTTAGAATTTTGTATCATTTTCATATGAACTCAGTGTGTAATCATGGTACCCTGGCATATATTTTAGAAAAACTACCTTTCCTTGGTACACCTCTCCCTCGATAACTTGCGCACGTCCCAAAACATATACCACACTATAAGCGAGGGCACAAGTTACAGAGGGACCTAAAAAAAATCAAGGGGATGTTGTCCCCACAGAACATCGAGAAACCTGGGGGGGGGGGGGAGGTAACAGGGCTGTTTAATGACTGAATGCACATTTTATAATTATGTTGGGAATAATCGTCAATAAAGATTTTTTTCTAATAAAGTTGTTCGCTTTTTTTTATAAATTAGCTTTATTTTCAAGATACCCAACCTCTGAAAGATCATTAACATCATTACTCCAAGAGGTTTCAACAACCATCACATGTGCGTGAAAACATTGGCTATTATGTCACTGCTTTTTGTTGTTGATTCACAACAAAACAAGATTCCTTCTTTTTTTCTTAAAAAACTAGTGACATTTATTTCATGAAACAACTGTCAACGTCAAAACTCGATTTTTAAAAATTGTTTTATTAGTAAAATATTTATGACATGATTTCATTGCACGTAATAGTGAAACTTCTTCTTATCCTTGAGGAAATCTGAGTGCCAATTCAGGAATTTAAGTTTACTACAAACTCTGGAACTCGCTTCTGCATTATGAACCGTATCTCTGAAAGAAAGTTTTTATTCACCTGGTACTCATTTCGACTGTTGCCTTGCTATCTTTGATCACAGTTGTGAATGAGTAGGCTAATTTAAGGTATTTTAATTATATTACTTACATAATAATATTTATAACAGTGTTCGATTGAACAATTGAAATGAGTTGAACTGACACGATTGTGTTGGCTAGCTGTTATGCAGGTAGGATTTGCATGCCTTTTAACTTTTCTTTTATTCCGCCCCCTTTATTTGATTTGACACAAAAGATGTAATTAACGTGATAATACAAAACAGGTCTGCTTTTAATTGAGTGTAACAATGCAACAAATTCTTCCGCAAGTTGGAGATCAAACACAGTTGGAGCTTAATTAGGTTCTGACAGAAATGCGCACGGACATAGCTGTGACTCTAGATTTACATTTTTCACGTTTGAATACAAGAAGACATATTGCATTTATGATGATTACACTGAAACCAAATGAAAAGAGAACTGAAACACGAATTTCACTAGACAAAACTTATTTAATTGGTATTTATTTATTAAAGTGTTGCCACCAGTAGGTATTATTGACATTTTCATTGATCAAAATTTCGTCAAATATTGTTATTTACAGTGTACTGAGAATGTTGTTTGGAAAGAAAATTTAACAAAATACAGGACTTCTTATTAAAAGTTCAGAATTTCATGATGTTGATTGAAATGTATTTGTACTCACCACCGTTTTTGACGATAAAACAATCAATATATCATGGTTTTGTTTACCAATTTTGGTCGCAATTTTCTTCTTGTTCAACAAATAGGGGCCAATTTTGTGGGTATTTTCTAGTTTTAAAAAATGGGATCCATGCCTGTCCACAAGTTATAAGCTGATTCACGAGTTGTCCGGGCACGAGTTATCTAGGGAGTGGTGTACCATGTATGTTTAAATAGAACACCCCTAATAGTAAGAATCTCTGTGAAACTATAATATTCATTTTAATTCTCGGATTATAGATAGAGGGAACAAATTACTCTTTAAATGTTATATATAATTTTGTTCTTAATAATGACAGACACATTCTGTAGTTGTATATGTGTCCTAATATTTGTACATAAGACACTTATGATCTTTTGTTTAAATGCACTTATATTTTAATTTAGATATATGGACCATGCTGTATAAAATAAAGAATGCTTATCTTAAATAGAAAGTGGTCATTACATGTAGCTATGTGTGTTTAGTATTTGCATTTACACATATGTACATGTGTGCCCATGAGCTCTTATTTTAAATTCATAATTTATGTTATGCTTGCAAAGCAGAAGTAAACTTAACTATCGTCCTTCATCCGTTGTCAGTCATCTATCTTGCATCATCAGTTCACAATCGCTATTTACAACTTCTCAAAAATCGCTCAGTTGAAATTGGCCAAACATGACAGAAGGCATCCTGGCATGAATCTTTTTCAGATTATGCCAATTTGCCGTAAATGGTGCTGCCATTACAAAAAAACAAACAACTTTAAATGACTACTTTCGGATTGTTTAATGGAATTTTACCAAATTTAACAGAAAGCATCATGGCATGAAGATCTCTCAACCTTGTTCAAATGATGCAGATTCGCCATTAAATATGGCCATTGTTACTAAAAATAGAAAATCTTCAACTGACTTCCTCTCAAAATTCATTGAAAAGAATTTCACAAAATTTGACCGAAAGCGTGCTGCAATAGATGACTTTTAATTTTGTACGGATTATGTTGATCTGCCATCAAATATGGCTACCATGACTAAAAATAGAAACATCTGAAAGCTTCTTCTCAAACAACTCGCAACATAATTTGAATAATTTTGACAAAAAAAATTATCCTGGCATGAAGGTCTTTCAAATATCAGATGATGCTGATCTGCCATCAAATATGGCCATTGTTACTAAAAATAGAAAAACATTTAAAAGGCTTTTTCAAAGTGCTCAACAGAATTTGATCAAATTTGATGGCATCCTGCAATAGATCTCTTTCAGATTTGTACACATGATGCCAATCTACCATCAAATATGGTCAGCATTGCTAAAAATAAAATAAACTTTAATGACTTCTCTGAAACTACTCATAAGAAATTGACCAAATTTGACAATATGCCACTCAACAGTATTTGACCAAAGTTTACAGAAAGCATAATGGATTCGGGGAATTTCAAGTTTGCACAGATGATGGCAATCTGCTGTTATTTATGGCCTCCATTACTGAAATTTAAAAAAAAAATAAAAAATTGACCCTTAAAGTGCTAATTGGGACATAAGTCGCACTGCCAGTAGAGGTCTTGTACTGCTTGTTGCGACTTAAGTCGTTCTTCAGGTAAGCAACTGTTACACATCCCGGTACATTGGATTGACAAACATGGTTCATCTTGAGATGATTTGATTTGGCAAATACTGGCTGATGATAGCGATGATGCCAGTGATTTTGAAAGTTTTGAAGTGTATGAGATTATTAGAGCTGGGAAAGTATTACTAGAAATGCAAGTGAGTGATTTTGATGCTGAAAATGATGTTCAATACAAGTCCAATGTACAAGCTGGATGGACAAACACTGAGCGTATGCTGGTCAATCCCTGTTCAGCAGTATTTCAAAATTAAATGTATAAATGGAGAATATCAAGCCTATAGACCATTTAAGGCTATTTGTTTATTAGCATTTTTTTGCATCTGATCATAGATCAAATGAATCTTTATGCACAGCAGAGAACAGATTTGATTGACAACAGTCGCATGAGAAAATGGAAGCCTGTCACACCTGATGAATTGAAACTGTTATTTTTGGGAGGCTTTAGTTATGGGCATGGGTTTGGTGCATAAATCTTATTTCGTTTTTACTGGACAGCTGAGTATGTGATATCAGCCCCATACTTCAGCCCCCAAAAAATGAGTTGTGATATATTTCTTAATATTCTAAGCAAGTAACACCTGAACAGGTAATGAACTTGACAGGTGACCGTCTTCGTAAGCTCAGAAGTGGACACTAGATAACAGACACGTACTAGAATAAATAACAAGACAACTGCAAAGCTTTGTGAACATTTATTACAGACTTTAGGGGTGTAAACTTACTTGTGGGTGTTCCTTGACTGGATGCTCATTAACTGTTACCTATTCTACACCTGTGATTTTCACAACTAGGATATAAAGTTGTAACAGACATACATAATCATGGTTAAGCCATGAAAGAATGGAGTATTTGTTTTATGCATAATTGAACTTTTTCATTAAAAAGATACAAAAATACAGATGAAATACAAAGGTAATTTATATATTTACCTCTATTTGCACCTGTAAGTGCAAATATGATAAAGTTACATATGTGACTTGATGCTTGTAATAAAGATCAGACATCAATAATTATTTTTCATATAGGGTTTGTATATCAATTATGTATAGTAATTAAAATGCAGGCAATTCAAAAGCAGAGTGCCGTTTTCATTTCTTGTCTCAAACAATTCAGCACTGAGGGATCTTGTGCTACAAAACCATACGGCATTTTAAGGGTTAAAATGATTTCTGAAAAAACACTCAACAGAATTTCACCAAATTTGATGGAAAGAATCTTGTCATTGAGGGCTTTTATATTTGCACAAATGATACCAATCTGCTATCAATTATGGCTGCCGCTACTAGAAATAAAACTTTAAAAAAATAATTTCATCTAAAAAGCCACTTAATAGAATTGGACCTAATTTGACACAAAGTGTCCTAGCTTGAAGGCCTTTCACATTTATAGAAATGATGCCAGTCCACCACTAGATTGGTGGCCATTTACACAACATTATCTATAAAAAAAACCTGCTTAACAGAATTTGACTAACTTTGACAGAAAAATTCCTGGAATAAAGGCTTTTCAATATATGACAAATGATGTTGATGTGCCATCAAATATGGATGAAGGTACAAAAACTGGAGAAACCTTGAAACAATTGTTTTCATAGCATATGCAATCAACAACACTGGAAGAAATTTCAACAGTAAGCATCCTCCTGTTCCAGATTTGTATGGTCAAATGCTCTTGGATTTGATTAATGGACAGATGTCAAACAGGTGAGTGATCTCAGGTCCACTTGGGACTCTTGATGGAGTATAGACTATGTGACCAGTTTAGAAAAGGGAATGCATTAGCTTTAGTACAGGTGTGCTTAAGATGTAAAAGTATAATACTACACAAAGAAGCAAATATTTAATCTCATCTTGTAGTTGGGGCTTTGTCTTTATCTACAAAATGTATGCCGCCATTTACCTCAATTGATGAACTGTGTTATGCTTGCAGGTGAAGCAGGGTGCAGAGAACATGATCACGATGTACAGCTCAGGATCATCACGTGACAAAAAACTCATGGCAGAGGCACAACAGATGTTGGCAGATGCTAAAACAAAAATTGAAATTTTGAAAATGCAGTTGAGGAAGTTTGCCCAGGATTCTTCAACAAATGAGGATGGTAAATTGAATCACTTTGTTTTATTCTCCTGGTTGCTCAGGGATGTCAGATAGGTCCATTGCTCCCTCCTAGTTGCTCAATGTTAGATGTCAGATAGACCCATTGCTCCCACCTGGTTGCTCAGGGATGTCAGATAGGCCCATTACTCCCTCCTGGTTGCTTAGGGATGTCAGATAAGCCCATTACTCCCTCCTGGTTGCTTAGGGATGTCAGATAGACCCATTACTCCCTCCTGGTTGCTTAGGGATGTCAGATAGACCCATTACTCCCTCCTGGTTGCTTAGGGATGTGAGATAGACCCATTACTCCCTCCTGGTTGCTTAGGGATGTCAGATAGACCCATTACTCCCTCCTGGTTGCTCAGGGATGTCAGATAGGCCCATTGTTCCCTTCTGGTTGCTCAGGGATGTCAGATAGGCCCATTGCTCCCTTCTGGTTGCTCAGGGATGTCAGATAGGTCCATTGCTCCCTCCTAGTTGCTTAGGGTTGTCAGATTTTGTATCGATACAGTATCTACCCCTTTCTTATCAGTACAGTATCTACCCCTTTTTTATCATGACAGTACCTACCCCTTTTTTTATCATTACAGCACCTCTCCCTTATCATGACAGTATCTACCCCCTTTCTTATCATAACAGTACCTACCCCTTATCATTACAGCATAAGAGAGGGGGAAAAAAAATTCTTTACTTGAAGAACAGTCATACTGGCTGCAATCAGAGGGACAACATATACTGTATCACGTGTTGAATGTGGATGTACACCCTTTATGAAAAATGTATTAACTAATTGGATGGCACATATCTGTGATCTCCCCAGACAATTTTGAATGGATAGTTTGTAGCCAGAAAGGACCACATTTTATTGGCATAAGTGTGTACACACATCTCTTGGTCATTCAGATTTTTAAATAACTAAAGTTTATTTCAATTTCCAAATAATGGAAGATGTAAGTTGTAAACAAATAGACATTTTACTTTTCTTCACGTTTGCAATCTCTGACACAAATTAGAGTACAAAATATTGCTATTTAATTATGGATAATAGAGAGCTGTGATTATTGCATTATTTGATTTATTTTCATTCTTTTCAAACTGCTAAATCTACTTCTAAAAAAACTTATGCTTCAAAGTTTTGTGGAATAATTGCAGATGAAACATTTACTTTTGTTGTGCCTACAAGGGCAGTATTACATTGTTGTGCCTACAAAGGCAATATTACATTGTTGTGCCTACAAAGGCAATATTACATTGTTTCTCTTTAGTTTCTGGCTCACCTGGCAAGGTCAACTGCGCTTGTGGTGTGATCCTGCATCCATCATGCATTGTTCATTGTCATTCGTGAATAGTGTCTGTCTGTCAACAATTGCTTGTTAACACTCTGGAGTCCATATTTCTGATCCAATTTCAATCAAACTTTAAATACAAGTTTATATCATACAGATCTCAGATGTGGTTGATAAGGAACAAGATCCATGCATATTAATGAGGTGATCTTGCATCTGATTGATTAAACGTTGTTACCACTCAGGAGGCCATATTTCGGATAAGATTTTAATCAAACTTGGAATTGGTGCTTATATTGTTAAGATCTTAGATGAGTTAAGTAATGGGCAAGATCCTTGCATATTAATGAGGTGATCTTGCATCTGATTGGCTGAGCTGGTTACCACTCTGGAAGCTGCATTTGATTTGAATTTGATCACACTTGAAATATGGGCTTGTATCAAGATCTTAGGTGGGTATGACAATGAGCGAGATTCATGCATATTAATGAGGTAGTCTTGCATCTGATTGGCTGACCTTGTTACCATTCTGGAGGTCATATTTCTGATTCAGTTTTGATCAGATTTGGAATATATGCCAATATCATCAAGATCTTGGACAATTTTTATAATGAGCAAGATCCATGCATACTAATGGGTGAATTTGCCTCTCATTGACTGAGCTTGTTGTCACACTTGAAGTCATACTTTTGATCTGATTTTGATCATTCTTCCGAAACAGGATAAATTATTGAGATATCTTGCAACTGACCTGCTGAGCTTGTTACCTCTAGATCTAGAGACAATTACTATTGAACTTGTTAAATGGGTTTATATCATCAAGATCTTAGATGACTTCGATTAGGAGCAAAAGATTGTGCATATTAATTATGACATTATCTTTAGAAAGAATTTTTATCAGGATATAGTAATATAGGTAAAACCAATATGAGTTAAAGTTTGGGAGATAGTTTACCTCATTGTGAGCTTACAATGCTACACAAGTCTGCTTAGTGAAAGGTCAACTGTTACGTTATGTAAGCAGGGTGAGCGATATTAGGCACACTTTTACCTCTTGTTGATGTTAGCTCACCTAGCCATAAGGCTAAGCGAGCTTATATGACCCTGCATCTGTCATCTGTCATGCATTGTGCATATGTTAACAATTGTGATTTTAATCTTCTCGAAAACCACTGGACTGTTGACCAAATTTGGCGGAGAGCATCGTGGCACGAAGTGCTTCAAAAATTGTACAAGCGATGCTAATTTGCCAAATAAAATATGGCTGCCATTACTGAAAATAGAAAAACTTAAACTACTACTTCTCAAAAACTCATCTCGACAGAATTTGACCAAAATTGACAGAAAGCATCCTGTCATGGAGGGCTTTTAGGTTTGTACAAATAATGGCCACCATTACTAAATAGAGAAAAACTTTGAAATGACTTCTCAAAAACTGCTTAAACAGAATTTTACCAAATTTGACGGAGAAAATTCTGCCTTAGAGGGCTTTCTGTTCCACACCAATGATGCTGATTTGGCATCAGTTACGACCAAATTGGGCAGAAAGTATGTTGATATGAAGCCTTTCAGATTGATGCAAATGAGGCTGATTCACCATCAGATATAGCCACAATTACTAAAAGTAGAAAAACCTTTAAACAACAAGTTAAAAAAACAGCTGAACAGTCTTTGACCAAGTTTGAGAGAAAGCATATTTAAATTTTGTACAGATGATGTCGATTCACCATAAAATATGGCTGCAAAGACGAAAATTATACAAAACTTTTTCTCAGAAACCACTGAAGAACATTTAACCAAATTTGACAGAAAGCATTCTGCCTTAGAGGGCTAGTTTTATACAAATGAAGATGATTCACTATTAAATATTGCCACCATTACTGAAAATAGATTAACCTTTGAATGTCTTCTCCAGAACCACTCAACAGAATTGACCAAATATGACAGAAAGTACCCTGACATGGAGGACTTTCAGTTTTGTACAAATGATGCTGATCTGCCATCAGATATGGTCACCATTACTTAAAATAGAAAAACATTTAAACAATTTTATCTAAAAACTGTTTGACAGAGTCTTACAGAAAGGATCCTTGTGCAAAGGCCTTCCTTTCAGTATTGGACAAATGATGCTGATATGGATGAGATACTGAAAATATATAAACCTTGAAACAACTGTTTTTGTAATGTATGCGATCAGCAGCATTGGAAGAAATCTCTACAGAAAGAATTCCTGCTGACCCAAATTTCTTGGCCAGCTGCTCTTAAATTTGGCTGTTAGATGTCAGAAAGGTGAGTGATCTCAGGCTGAAATGGGCCTCTTGTTTGTACAAAGCAAAACCTCCTTTAATAAGTTGTAACTAATAATCCATTAGCTTTGTTTTCAAGTCACATTAGTGGAAATTGAGACCTAGCAGTCACTTTTCTAGAGACGGTAGTGTTGTCATCAACAGTTTATTATGATTTTGGTTTTTCCTAAACCCCTTGATAGATCTTCTTCATACTTAGGAATCATTATGAAGCTAGGACAATTCATTCTGTGACACACGCTTACTCCTTTTACTTTGGGGGCAGGGTCTCAGTATAAGAAAATTTGTGTTCAGTTTTGGTTAAAGTTTTTTCACTTATATTTCCTAAACCTCTTGATAGATCTTTGTCATACTTAGGATGAATCATTATGAAGTTTAGAAAATTAATTATATGACACACTCGCTCCCACCTTTTGACCTTGCTGTCAAGGTCACATGTTTTACAGTATTGCTTTGATTGTGAGCTGGACACACAGCCCCAGGCCTTCTTGTTATGCCTAGCTGGACACACAGGCCCTGGCCTTGTTATGCCTAGCCAAGACATTGGTAGGGCATATCATCCTTGTCCATCCATATGTACATCTGTCTCTGTTCTATAACTCATTCGATTAAGCCTCATTTTGGTAAGTGTCAGGCACATTTCTACTTCAACATTATTTATTATAAAATTTTATATTTTCAGCCTCACAGCGGTGTGAGATCCTGTCCCCCTTGGAACTGAGGATTGAGGAGCTGCGGCATCACATCAAGATAGAGTCCGCTGTGGTGGAAGGGGCCAAAAATGCCATCAAACTACTACAGGCCACCAAGGCACCAGATAAAAAGGCTTTGCAAGAGGTAACTCTTTCCTGCTGGTACCAGCTGGCTGTTAACAGGGCCAAGTAACATGTTCTTTACTTCACTTACTGCAAATTCACTGGGGTGTGGGTGTGCCACTTTTCACTGATTTCATGGTTTCTAGAAACCAGAAATGTAAAGATCAAGGAACAATGTTCATTTTGCGAAAACAATAGGACCCCTTCCAAATCCATGAATTAAAGTACTTAATGAAAATTTGCAAAACCATGAAAATTGCTACCCGCAAAATATCACAAAACCATGAAAATTGCTACCCGCAAAATATCAATCAGTTCACAATATGTTCACATACTAAAAACATTAATTTTAATAGCTGTAACACATTATCTGCTACTATTGCATTGCTTTCCTTTTCTGGGAGTCCAAGCTAATTATTTCTTACTCCAATTCGTAATGGAGGGATATAATTGAAAAGAACATGATCCCAATCTGACTCCTTAGTCACAGCCAACATATGAAAAACCATTTTTTTTCCTTGGCTGACAGACGCATTACACATGTGCTATATCACTCATCAAAATTTGCCTTTGTTTTCATCTTTTAACATCTTTTGGGCATATCACCTGCCTTTTCGTATCTATTGAGTGTTTGTTTTCTCAGTCCTTGCTTTAATTGAGTGTTCTCTCTGTTCTTCTTGAAAATTTTAGCAAGTGGTGCTTCATTAAATTGTATTTCCCTTCATTGTTTTGGTGCAAGAGTAAGTATTGGCTGCCCTGTTTTGGTTCCAGATTTTTTGTTTTGCATGAATTTTTATCTTTCTGAGCTTCTAATGTCACAAGGTGGGGGCAAGTGTGGGCACAGGAAGGCCCCATGGGACACTCACCCCACCTGCTTAGTATGCACAGAGTATGCATGCAGGACAGCTGTCCAATTTGGTGTCTTAGGTCTGATTAGGTGTGGGACTTAATGGAAAGTCACTACACTTACAGAGGGAGGAAGAAGGGCCCTCTTCCTCTTTGTCTTCAATGGATGACCCCACTCACCCCCTAAATGATCTAGAAGGGATCACCGATCCCGCTCTTATTTTGGAAGTCCACTAGTGGGGTTAGTCCCATCACCCTCCATGAGCAAGTTCGGGATGAGGGCAACCCCATGTCGAAATCTCCCTCTCCGAAGAGAGATACTGGGAGGGACAGTCCTATCTTGCCTCAGTAGTGGATTCAGGACAGTGATATCATCGCCATCATGGTAGTCTCAATTGAGTTCTTGGAGAAACTGGTGGTGATGGCCCCCCCCCCCCTCCATTGGGCTCCCCAGCTCCTTCCTACATGTTTGGCCAGGTATTAGAGTAGGACAAAGTATGGACGTTCGATAAGGTGGTGAATGAAGTTTGCTGCCTCCTTACTCCAGACTTGTGTCCTAAGCCTTCTGGCTCCGAGGACAAGAAGAATCTGTCCATACTGGAGAGGCTGTTAGGGGCAGCAGATTTGGTGGTTGGTCCTGTCTTGTATGCTTTTGCTGTTTCGGCCTCTAGCTATCGGATCCATTTGCTGGTTTGGCCCCTTGAACCCTCCTCCCCTGGACTCTGGGGCATCACAGGTTGGGGTATCAGCTAGGGCATGGGTTTGCCTCCTAGTTAAAATCTTGGAGGCCTTGGAGCTTAAGGCCCGTACTTACGTGATAATCTCTTCATATGCCAATCTCTTTTTGGTGGCCTCCCTTCGGTCTCTTAAAGGAGGTATTATTGTTTCCAGCGTTGCTTCAGCATTTGCTGGAAGCTGTAGCAAAGACATGGTGCTATGCACTTTCCATGTCAATGGTGCTTTCTGCAAAGCTTCTTCACCTCAGTAGGGATTCTGCCTTGGAGATGCTGAAGGTCTTGCTTGACCATGGTAAGAACCTTTTAAGGTCTGCCCCTCATTAGGCAGAGACGCTCTTCATAGGCCTTGTACCCTCCATGGCATCACCTGATTTGAGGGACCAACAACACAGGTCTCTGGCAGCAGCTCTGGGCAATTTGAAACTGGTCAAGAAATGCGCCTAATGTGGCCACCCTATGGGACCTTCTCGTAAGTTCTTCAAGCAGGTGCAGCCTTAACAGTGTCACAGGCAGCCTCAGTTCAAACCTCCGTCTCGCCCATTGTTCACTTTACAAGGAGGTCATAGAGGCCAAGGGATCCAATTTTCACCACCACGTGTTGGTGGCTAAATTGCAACTGGTTTTTGACCAGTGTCCCAATTCATATTCCAGAACTCCAGTTTCTGTATACTGATGCATCAAATTTGGGATGCTTTGCTCACCTGGAGCCAGAGGAGGTAGTTCTTCAAGGATTCAGGTCCCAGGAAGAAGCAACCCTTCACATAAACAACTTGGATGAGGGCAGTGTTTCTAACCTTACAGGGGTGTGTCAACCTCATAAGGTGTCATTGCGTTATGGTCACCTCAAACAACACGTCACTAGTAGCATACCTCAGGTGTCAGGGAGGTACGCATGCTTCTTCTGTTTGTGTGGAATTCTGGAATCTCTTCCTATGGGCAGCCTCGAGATCACTCTCAGAGTCAGCCGCATTCCAGGCTAGAGGAATATTCTGGCAGACAGTCTGCCCAGAGGGGGTTGTGTGGTCCTCACAGAATGGTCTCTGCACCAGTCAGTTTTCCAATTGTGTGTGATACCCTTGGTGGAGAACACACTCCCCTTTTATGTCTCTCTGGTACCAGATCAGAGGGTCTGGGCAGTGGAAGCTTTCAGTCTAAATTGGGATCGTCTGTATATACCTTCCCACCTTTCAAAATAATTCCGCATGTGCTCCACCAAGTCAGGATCTCCATGCTAGGATCATCCTAGTAGCCCCCCTGTGACCCCAACGGACGTTGTTCGGCAACCTACACTTCCTGTTGGTAGACGAGTCCAGGAGATTACCACAGAGGGGGGACCTGTTGTCACCACAACAGCCCACAGATTCTCCATCTTCATGCTTGACTCATCTCAACCAATCAATCCACCAGGAGCGGTTTTTGAGCAAAGTTGCCAACTGAATCGTCTAGGTTAGGAGACAGTCTTCTTCCAGGGTTTACAATGCAAAGTGAGAATGTTATGTGATTGGTTCAGTAGGAAACACATTGGCCCTAGCTGCCCCCCTTTCAGTGCAGTTGCAAATTTTCTTCTCTTTTTTTTTTTGAGGAAAGAGAATGTTCAGTGTCCACTATTAAGGGATATAGGGCAGTCCTTCCTAAAGCTCTCAAGTTCTCTAGTTCTGCCATTGGATCCAACCCTCATCTTTCTGATCTTGTCAGGTATTTTGAGCTTCAGAGACAGGTATCTCACTTACAAATGCCTAGATGGAATCTTTCATGTGTTCTTTGGGCAATGTCAGAATCCTCTAATGAACATTTGAGTGAAGCCTCCTTTTGAGAACCTTATTCTTAAGACTGTTTTCCTCCCTGCCTTAGCATAAGCGAGGAGAAAGAGCAAGCTTCATGCCTTGTCAATGGAAAAGGGTTTACAGTTCAACAGTAATTATGATTTGGTTTCTCTTCTTTGCCAACCATCTCTGGCTAAGAATCAGCTAACTTCAGTAGCTCCATTTCCTATTGAGATCCCCAGTCTCAGTCATATCTGTGCTATGGATGATCAAGATAGGCTCCTTTGCCCAATTAAGGCCCTATGGTTTTATTTGGCTTCTTCTAAAGGGAGTAGGAAGGGTCAGAAGCATCTCTTCCTACGACTTAAGGGCTTCTCTGATATTTTGGCAGGCACTATTTCCAGTTGGATTGTCCTCTCTATCAAGAGAGCTTATCATTCCCTTACTGAGAGGGACCTTTCATGAGAATTGAAGCCAATGAAGTTAGGGTAATTTCTGCATCTTGGGCCTGTTTGAACCACTTGTCTATGGATGATGTTATGAGAACAACCTTTGGGCAGTCTCACACTACCTTCTCCAGTTTTTACCTTTTATATTTGGCACATCAGAGTGAAAGCATTTTTTGTTGGATCTTACAGGACAGCACATGTGGCCCAACCTTCTGCCAGCATACAGTAGTGAACGCTACTACCATAAGAGTAACTACAATAGTTTTCTATACCAGATTTGTTGAGGACATCAGTCTAGTGATAAAACTAATTTTAATTATGTAGTACTTATCGGGATAAAAATAATTTTAATTATGTAGTACTTATCTGCTATTCTATTGCAAAAATTCCATCCTCCCACCATGCTTTGATGTCCTGTACTCTAGATCTAAGTCAAAAGAAAATGGTATTCTGTATATTAACATTGAATAGGGAGCCAGACTGGTATCATGTTATTTTCAGTATTTTCACAAATACTAATTGGTTGAGGGAATAATTAGCTTAGACTGAGGACTAGAATCCCAGAAAAGGAAAGCAATGCAGCAGTAGCTCGGAAGTATTACATAATTAAAATTAGTTTTATTCCCCCCCTCCCCCCCAAAAAAAACAACAAATTTTTGTTACCAAAATTGGGCATGTTTATATTTATCATAGAAGAAAATTATTCATCTCTTGACTAAATGCACCATAAACTTAGTGAAACATAGTCTTTTTAATTGGTGGTGCACAGTTCCAAGTAAAAATGTTTGATGTATTTGACCATTGGATAATCAGGTTTAAATTTTCAGTTATTTTCTTTCTAAAAGTCAGTAGCAAAGCAGCCTGCATCAGCTGCGTTGGTGTATCCTTGGGAAAAGCACTTAGCGAACCTCGGCATGATATAGCCAGTAAAGTATTAAAAGTGCTGTTAAAACCAACAAAACCAAAATGGATTATAATGTAAATAAATTGCAAAAGTGTCCCCAGCTCAAAGCTGCACCTCAATGGGATTGATCAAAATTCTATGTGTTTTGCACATGTACAGACAACCCACAATCATATCATTAATGATACATCAATCCTCCCATCATCTTTAGCTCTGTTGGTCATAGACCAGAAGAGCTCATGGGATGGTCTGCAATCCATTTTCCATCAATCATCTCTCCGTTGTCCAAAGTCCAATGTCAGTTAGGACAAGTTTGTTATTGCTACTTCTCCTAAACTACTTGGAGAATTGCCATGGAACTTTACACACACATTCATCCCAAGTCTGGTTAGTCTTAAATACAAATGGTGCTGTTCAGATATCTAATATGGTCACCACAGTAGCCATCTTAAAAATCGTGTTATTGTTACTTCTACTGAATGGATGGTCATATCAGCATGTGGTTTTCACTAAAAGAATTTTTATGATGACTAGTTTGTCCTAAATGAAAATGGTGCCGATCGGACATCCAATCTTAAAAGTCTTTTTATTGCTACTCAGCCAGAATGGAAAGTCATATCATCATGGGGTTTTCACCAGAAGACTTTTTATTGATTCTAATTGGTCTTAAGTAAAAATCATGCAGATCTGATATCCAATATGGCCACCAGAGCCGCCATTTTGGAAACCTTCTCGCTATTCATCCTAGATGGAAAGTCATATCAGCATTGGGTTTTCACCAGAAGATTCTTATAATGTCAAGTTATTACAGTAAAACCTGTCTTGAGAGACCACCCCTTCTACCAGCAAAATATGGTCTCTCGAGACAGGTGGTCCCTCATAACAGGCTTGTGCAGGAAGACCAGTTTCCAAAGTCAAAATTCAACAGGTTTGAGAAGGAAAAATACCCACAATTACAGTACATGCATTTTATTCTTTATTCATAGTTCTTGTTTAAATATTGGATTCATTTCATCACAGAATTTTATATAGTAAAAAAGATATACATCTGTCGTACAACATTCACATTTATATTAGAAGATCACCTGTATATTTATTAGCATGTGTATTGCAAAATTAACTAAGTTAATATTTATTTATACTATCCATAAGTGAACTTCACATGTCCATAAATTTCAATTACTTAAGATGTAGCATAAGAATTGCACAGTTAATGATGATAACACATCTTTTGTATGAATTGTACTTTAATGGTTTTTATCAGGTTTTGGGTAGATATAGAATATATATGTACAAATAAATTTAATCAAAAGACAGAATTAACCCATCCAGAAACAAAATAAATTTAGTTAGAGACAAAAGCAAAACACTTAATTCACCGCTGTCATAAAAAGATTAACTCAATAAACAAAGTGTGTAACCTGCTGCACTATGGTGACCAGGTGATGGCTTGTTGTGTGGGTTTTAACATCTGTAACATCCAAAAAACAAAAAGTAACACGAACCTTTTACAATAGCAGTCAAATCCGGAAAATGATAATCAGTTATTAAAGATAAAGACAGAGACCTCATTCACCTCAGGCGTTATGGATTGACTGTAATGACAAACAATGTACTCGACCACTACAGTGAAGCCCTTGAAGACGATTTCTCATTAGGACACTACTGGCATTGTGCAGTTTTTCACAAAAGATAAAGAAACATTATGAACCTTTATATATGTCCTTGTCTGCTCCTATTGAAGAAGCAATGTTTGATCATATTGCCGGTTTCATGACTTCGGCACTACAGTGATGGTTAGTGACATGTACTTTAGTCTGGTTATGGTCTTTAGCACACAATGCTGCCTGCACGGCCTATAAATTTTAGAAACCAGTAGCCAGACTCAACTTTTGTTTTCATGTTTGTTTAACACAAACCCTCCCAAGTGGTTGTGGCTATCAAGGATTAAATAAAAGTCAGTGGTATTTATCTCTGTTTGTTTTGTTTTTTTGATGTGGTTGTTTATAGCAGTGATGTTCAGAACAATCTGCACTTTCCCTGCAGACCCTACTAAGTGGTCGTGGTTATGAAGAACTAAATAAAGGTCAGCAGTGTTTATCTCTTTTTTGTGATGCGATCATTCATAGCAGTGTCGAAACGCACATTTTGCTAAATAATCATTGTCTGTGATCATGTTCTGCAGGTGGTTGCTCATAACTGTGCATTTATATAATAAAATCAATGCATGCATGACGATTGCAGTCGTAAATGACAGGTGGTCATCCATAGCACAGGTCACTCCAGACTGGTTTTACTGTACTAAATGAAAATTGTTCTGATATGATATTCACTACGGTCACCATGGCAGACATCTTGAAATCCTGTTATTGGTACTCCTTCTAAATGGAAAGTTGTATCAACATGCAGTTTTCACTAGAATAATTATTAAATCTAGTTGATCCTGAATGAAAATGGTGCCATTCTGAGCTCAAGTATGACTGCCACAATGAACATATTGAAATTCTTCTGAATGGATGGATGGTCATATCAACATCGGGTTTTCACCAAAAGTATTCTTCTGGTGTCTAGTTTGTCCTGAATAAAAATGGTGTCGATCTTACATCCAGTACGGCTGCCACAGAGCCTAAATTGAAAGTCTTAGCACTCAGCAGTTAGAAGAAGAAAGAAGAAATGGTCTTATCTTGGATTCCTGGAAATTCTTTACGGACAGTAGAGTGTCAGTCCTTTGAGGGACTTTTGTTTCTTCATCTTCTTTTCACTCTCATATCCACCACTCCTGCTTTCTTCTTCAGTGGGTATTTCAAGGTCATTATCAATTTCAACCAATGAAAATTCAGACAATCTACATCAGAGTGAGGTAATTTCTCCTGGTGGCTTATTCTCCTCATTTTTATTTTCAAATAACTCCTTGTTTTTGATGCTATTGAAATTAGAAACTAAATTTTGTTGCCCAGTGTTTTCTTTGTATATGTAAGCTAAAATCTATATAGTTGAAAATAAACCAGTACTGTATGCTGTATTAAGTCATATGAGACAAAAGTCTGTACTAATAAGACCATCCATTAACTACACAACTTTATCACAGCACACAGGAGACAAGATGGGGACAGTACAGTGACTTACCATAACTTTATCACGGCACACAGGAGACAAGATGGGGACAGTACAGTGACTTACCATAACTTTATCATGGCACACAGGAGACAAGATGGGGACAGTACAGTGACTTACCACAGCAGTACGGGATAATGACTTAAGAAACATTGATTATATACCAGAAGAGAAAGTCTTGAACATTTAAAAGAATGTGGTTTATATAAAAAATTTTGACAGATTTTATATTTTTACCTATAACTTTTATATGTCTTTTAAAGATTTTTAACATCTTTAATTTGTATCTGTTGTCTTGTAGGACTGCATGTTAACATTTATTTGGAAGGGTTTATCTTCCTAAACCATTTTGCAATTTTTACCATTATGCTTTTGGAACTTAACAATAAATGCTATATAGCCAAGATTATGCTGACATACCATTAAATCTTATACATGCATACATATATACATATCCATTTGTGATGAAGATAATGGTAGCTTTTCAGAAAAGGGATGGGTTCTAGCAGCATTGATATTAACAAAGAATGGTAAAACCTGTCTTGAGAGACCGCCCCTTCTGCCAACTAAAAGCGGTCTCTCAAGACAGGTGGTCTCTCATAACAGGTTTGTATAAAAAGAACAGTTTCCAAGGTCGAAATTCATCACTGTTTAAGAAGGAAAAATAACTACAATCACTGTATATTTATTGTATTCTTTGTTCCTAGTTCTTGTTAAAATATTGCATGCATTCATCAGAAAATAATTTTATATAGCAATAAAGACATACATATATCATTAAACATGAATCACATTTATATTTGAAGATCACATGTACATGTATTAGCATATGAATTCATATCTAATTGACTCCTTGTCTTTTATAACACCCTGAATTTGAGTTTTAACGATGTTTAAACTGGCTGCTATTTTGTGAGTGGTCTCCCCTTTTTCACTTCTTTCAATTACATTAATTCTTACCCCCAGTGTTAGAATTTGTCTCTTTTTCATTGGAGGTTCTGCCATTGTTATTAAGATGTTAGGTGTTAACGTTACCAGTGATCAATTGTAATAACGACTGTTGCGGTTTTGATCAGGCTTTGGGGAAATATGGAATGCATATATAATGTATATGTACCAATAAATGAAATAAAAAGACATAATTAACTCCGCCAGAAACAGAATAAATTTATTTAGAGACAAAAGTCAAAGGCTTAATTCACCGATGGCATAAAGGGATTAACACTATACACAATGGGTGTGACTGGCTGCACTAAGGTGAACAGATGACGGCTTGGTTTGTGGACTGTAATCACACTAACATTAAAAAAGAAACAACAAACAACACATCCCTTTAACCATCACAATCAAATCCTTAAAAATATTCTCACCTACTGGTATTAAAGACAGAGACAAAGATCTCATTCACCCCAGGCATTACAAATTAACTCCAAAGACAAACGATATATGCGACCACTACATTGACTTCGGCACTACAATGTCAGTTAGTGACATGTACTTCAGTTTGGTTTACAGTCTATAACAAAGGATACTACATGCATGACCTGTGCAATTTAGGAAACCGGTAGCCAGCCTAATTTTTGTTTGTTTGTTTGTTTGTTTTTGTTTAGAACAGTCTTTACTTTTTACGCTGTCATTGTTACAAAGGATTAAATAAAGATCAGTGGTGTTTGTCTCAGTTCTCGCGATAGGGTCGTTCATAGTAGTGTTATTTTAGAACAATCTACCATTCGCAACTTCATGGTAAATCCTACGAATCATACTTTAGTCTCACAGAAATAGCTGAGGAAATTCTGAATGAACAATCTGCATGTACTGTAGTCTGGTTTACAATCTATAACATATTACACTACATGCATGACCTGTAAGGGATTTACAAATCCACTTGCCCAACTCCCAGGACGAACTAAAAATTTGGTTCGGGCAAGCTCAAGTTTGCAAGGCACTTGCTCGTGGGCAAGTCCAAAAAATCGAGAGAGGGATACAAGATGAGAGAAATTTTATTTAATGTCAGTGATCTGGGTAAAGTACAGTAGCTCAGTATGAGATATTTTACCGACAAGGGATCATGTTCAGTTCCTAATGCTTTATTTTCTGCAAGTTTTATACAATGCGATCTCGCCACAGTACATATATCAGCACCTTTATTTAGCATTTATATGTGGCACATTCTTCTTCTGCATATCTGTCTATGGTTTCTTTCATCTATTGTATGTCTTATTTCCATCATTTAGTCAATGTCAAGGCCAGTCTCGCATTTTCTCGTGGAGACGTAATAATGTGAATATTTACTATTTAAAGCAGGTTTTGACAAATAAGGAATAAATATTTATATTTTAACTTATCAGTGTCATTTTAATCGTAATGTTTTTAGGTATCCGTGATTCTCCGACTTTCAGGTCCTAAGTTAGCCTCGGGGAGTTTGTCAGATTGCCAACTCGAAACAATCAGCTTTTCAAGATTGTTTAGGTGCATGTCACTGATTTTATAGTGAGTAGGTGTTAATTGCTAATAATACTGCTCGTGAGATTTCTTTGACAGGTGTGTTTGGAAATAAAAGGCACTCGTCTCTAACTATTAACTACCAAGATGATTTCGCTCAGTGATGTTAAGAAAATGTAGCTCCCACAAGCGGTGTTTATGATATGTTGTTTACGTAATAATTACAGGAAACTGATACATACTCACTGCTTGGCAAACAATAAAATCTACACAAAATAAGTATTCTTGAATCATTCTCAAAATTCGGATTCTCAAATATTTTGATGCATGTCGCCGATTTCAAGGTGACTAGATGATAATTGCTAAGTAACAAATCCTTCGGTTGTGAGTGTAATTAAATCATTACAAACAGCCTAGCTTTCATTCTCTCTCTTTCTCTCTCTCTCTCTTTTACTTAAAAAAGTAGCTATTTCCAAACCTTTTCTACCTATCCATTTATCTGTCTATATACATGTACATGTCTGTGTTTGCTTTTCTAACTATATCTGCATTCTAACTCTTTCTAATCTGCATATCTATCTACATGCATTATTTACATATATATTTTTGATAACTTTTATTATCAGCATATAGTTTTAAGGTGACAACAGAGATACAAAGAAAACAAGTTTCAATAAATATAATGCGATTTCCTTAAAATATACCATATTTTATCTTATTGTTTTACCCATGTTGGGATGTTATGTTTGGGGCAAGCTCAAACTTTCCTAGGGCAAGTTCAATTTTCCAGTCAGCTTACCCTGGGCAGCTGACTTTTATAAAATTTGTAAATCCCTGCCTGTAAAATTTAAGAAACTGGTAGCCAGTCTAATTTTTTTGTTTTTGATTTTATTCCTAACAGTCTTTACTTTTAAAGTGGTCATTATTACAAAGGATTAAATAAAGGTCAGTGGTGTTTATCTCTGTTTTTGTGATGCGGTCGTTTATAGCTGTGTCAGAATAAAAAGTTTGCCAAGAAATCGTGGTTGCTGGTCGCATTCTACAGCTGGTCGCTCACGACAGTGCGTTTATATAATAAAATCGATCCATGCATTAAGATTGTGGTCGTAAATGACAGGTGGTTGCTCATAGCAGAGGTCGCTCAAGACAGGTTTTACTGTAAAACAGAAAAACATCCTAGTAGAGTGATGGCAAATCAAGTGGTACACACGTTCAATTCATAACCTCATGGGAATATTGTGTAAGTTGTTAACTGAATTTCTGGAAAAATGAAATAATAAAAAGATTGTACATGTGGCTCTTAACATACTTACCATACTGTTGGGGAGTTTGTGAGACTCAAAAAGTGTGTTTTGAGGTCCCAAGGGGGTCACTGCATCTGACCCAAAAAAATAAGTGGCGGCGTTCAATAGAGAATAAGCTATTATTTCATATAAGCCTATAGAAAATGATTGGAAATTCAAATCTGAATAAAGAAAATAACTTGTCTGTTTTCTTTAAAGCATTTAATACACTTACAAAAAAAATAGTAGACTTGGCATTGTCAGATATCATCACAACTCACATACACATATTTGCAAACACTCACATAATCACAACCACACTAACATTAAACAAAAACATATACCAAGTTTCTGTCTTTAAAATCTACTGGATGGCAAAATATAAGCTGAATTAGATGCATTCTTTGTGGCTCTCAATAGTTCAATAGGGGGTTTGAAGGTAATACAAGTGTCATTTGTGTTCATCTTTGCACTCATTAGAGACTGGATGATACTGTTGTTCAAACTTCCCTGCTGGATTCTCTGAGCGAATCCTGGTCAGTACTGAGTTGTTCTTGATGACCATAACATTACCATTGTCAGAACTGTATCCGATGCAGTTTGACCATGAGATATGCTTGTCTCCATAGAAAAGAGAATATACATCACATTTGGAACTGACTACTTCATATGGGGAAGGGGTGAGAGGAGGTGGCATAATATAAGTTTACTGAGGGCCATACAAGTAATACAGCAGTAATAAATCCCTATGTCCAGTATGGGTGTTAATGCTTTATCAACACAAATCAACTGTGCAAACACTAGTGTGTGCTTATTATTATCTTTCAATCAATCTATTTCATAGCTAAAATCATCCTGAAAAGCATGGGTCAATTACTTGTTGGTATTGTAATGTTCTGGTTTTTCCGATGTTACATTCAGGTGGTGCTGGTATTTTGATGGACATCGTACACTCCAGAATCACTTATGTCAATATGTTGTTTGCAGTATGTTCAAACAAATGTTCCCCCTTGCTGCTGTGCTTCACAAAGCCAAACTCCATCAACTGGGAGTTCTGAAATTTAGTTTTGCTGGGCTTTGATTGCTTCGCTAATAGCTTCTTGCTTCCTGAATCACAGAAAATGATTTTTGACATTTTGCCTTCAAAAATGAATCACACTTGAACACTATTCCAATGACTGAAATAATCATGCTTTGCATTTTATATATGGAGTTAAATCCAAATTCAAAGAAACGTTGCCACTGTTCACAAACTTGCCAGTAATCTTTAATAACGATTGCTTAAACATTCTTATTCAAGGCAACGTTGTGTAATAACTTTTGTTCTTTAACACGCATCTCATTGATTTGCCTATGACCTAAAATGAATTGGGTTGTTCCACTTTGTGAACTTTACCAATGCAAATTAGCATAATGGGCTCCCCCACAACAGTCTTCAAAGGACTTAACACTTTACCATAGCTATTGTTAGCCAATTAAGTAATATGTGAAATGGTGGTTGTTTATACCTGCCCATTTTGCCTTTTAATTGCTTCTGTGATAATTAGTACTATAAACTGCCCCAAGGATAGTTTTATGTGAGCACTAATCAGGACTGTTTACCATTTATACTTGCTATATGTTACGGGCATATATTGAGGTTGGGGTTTTTTCCCCGAAGATTGCTGAAAATCGTGTTTTTATAAACACGGCCGTGTCCGGGGGTTTGGGAGTAAAAAATAGTGTTTTTAGCGTGACACGTCATGTTATGGCAGGTCTGCCTTAATCTAGATCAGGAAATTAGCTTAATCCAAGCCGACAGTAATTGTATTCTAATGAAATGCTGAGATAGAAACATACCACTTTCAGTATTGTTAGTAAATGTCATGAATTTTGTTTCTTTCTTTTCCAGGCACAGTCTAGTTTAGCGGAGTCAAACCAGAAGCTGGAATTGCTCCGCATCTCACTAGAAAAGCGAATTCAGGAGCTCAGTCCAGAATCTACCAAGATCGAGTTCCTTAAACAGGAGCTGGATGCAGTCAGTCAGTACTCATACACTCAAAACAAACAGCATTCTACATTGTACTCACAGAATTCCTCACCTCTCGCGAAAGCTGCTGCACTCACTGGAAAATTGGAAGTCAGGTAATCTGCTTAATTTTTATGTTACACTGTGTGTGTGTGTATGTGTGTGTTGTAAAAAAAGAAGGTAAAAGGATGATTACAGAAGAAAATATTTAATTATGGTCGTTGTATGTCAACAACTTTTGGAATATTTCCTGATGAGTATTTAGGCCAGAAGAGCTTATGGGATGGTCTGTTCTCTGTCATCCATTGTCTGTCTGTCTGTCTGTCTGTTAGCACAAGTTTGCTATCGCTACTCCTCCTAAACTACTTTGAGAATTGCCTTGAAACTTTACACACACATTCATCCCATGGTCTAGTTGGTCCTAAATGAAAATGGTTCTGCACGGACATCCAATATGGCTGACATGCCAGCCATCTTGAAAATCTTGTTATCAATACTCCTCTTGAATGGATGGTCATATCAACATGGGGTTTTCACAAAAAGTGTTTGATGTCTTGTTGGTCCTAAATGAAAATGGTGCCGATCAGACGTCCAGTATGGTCACCACAGCAGCCATGTTGAAAATCTTGTTGAATGGATGGTTGTGTTAACACGGGATTTTCATTAAAAGACTTCTTATGATGTCTAGCTGGTCCTAAATGAAAATGGTGCTAATCTGATGTCCAATATGGCCACCACAGCAGCCATCTTGAAAATCTTATCTCTACATCTGAATGGATGGTCATATCAAGAAGGGATTTTCACTAAAATGCTTCTTATGATGTCTAATTGGTCCTTAATGAAAATGGTGCCAATCTGACGCCCATCTTGAAAATCTTGCTATCGCAACTCCTACATGGATGGTCATATCAACATGGGATTTTCACTAAAAGACTTTTCATGATGTCTAGTTGGTCTGAAATGAAAATGGTGCCAATCTGACATCCAATATGGCCACCACAGCAGTCATCTTGAAAATCTTCTTATTGCTACTCCTGAATGGAAAGTCATATCTTGAAAATATTGTTATCTCTACTCCTACCAAATGGATGGCTATATCAACATGCGGTTTTCACCAGTATATTTCTTATGATACCTTGTTGGTCCTAAATGAAAATAGTGCCAGTCATACATCAAATATGGCTGCCACAACGAGTGTCTTAAAAATATTGTTGTCACTACACCCCCTCAATGGATGATCATTATGACATTAGGTTTTCACCAAAACACTTCTAAAGATGTCTACTTTAGCCTAAATGAAAATGGTGCCATGCTGACATCCAATATGTGCACCACAGCAGCTGATTTGAAAAGTTTTTTTATCACTAAAGAATATCAGATTGTTTCAGTACTCAACATTTGAAAGGAAGAAATGGTCTTATCTTGTATTCCTGGAAATTCTTTTTGTCCAGTAGAGCGTCAGTCCCTTTGAAGGACTCATGCTATTATTATTATTATGTATGCATGCTAGTAGCAGTCTTTCCGGCAGTCCTAATTTTTCCTACTTATTTGTCATATTTTTCCCTACTTTTTCCAAAATTGCTCAACTATCCCTTTTTTTCGGTTTTATATTGACATATGATAAAAATTGACGTTTTGCTAACCGTATGTTGAGAGGATTCTGTTTTGCCTCTCAATATCTTTTGGGAAAATGAAAGATGGGTGTTTAAGAATATAGACAAAACCTGGGCTAAAGAGACAGCTAGTATGTGAGCAAGTACATTTTTTTTGTTCATGTTTACGAAGGTACATCAAGTAAAGGGTTTTTTTCTTTCTGTAATTTACATAAATTTCATGCTGATTTGTTTTTTTTTTTTTTTTTTATATCCCTATTTTCTCTTACTTTTTCCCTACTTTTTTAAAAAAAAAAAGTGGCCCTATCTTATCCATACTTTTTCACAAAGAAAGACTACCGTATTTACCGTATATGTTGGGACACCATAAATTAATTTTTAAAGTAATTTTTTTGTGCACTGTAAGTTCTGGGACAGATCGTTTTTTTCGAGTCGTAAGTTTTGGGACACCTTTCAAATCATAATATCGATGCTTAGCTGGTAAAAAAAATGCACTCGAACTTATATTTTATTAATAAATAAAATAAAAACTGCTGTCAGTGTTGTATGTTTACACTTGTCTTCTTATCTGCAAACTTTTGAAGAACAAAATTTGATAAATCTATGGGCAATATAGGAGACTAGATGTTTGCACTACGAACAAAATACGTGCAAGTCGGAGCAACCCGTACTTGTATTATATTTTGTTTTGCTGTATAAACACTGTTTGATGCAATAACAGTTTTGAGTTGATTTATATTTGCCTTTTTCATAAGTCAGATCTAATTCCCAAGTAATATTTCCTCAGTTATCTGCCAGTGCAAATCCCTTAGCTTGTATAGGCAGCCTCACTTTGTTTTCCCAACCCTTTGATCGAGCCGCCGAGTTGATCCTTGTACAGTGCCAAGTAGAGTCCTATATTCTGCTGACAGAATTTATTTGAACTTCCTATGATCATGCCGCACAAATGACGCCTGTTCAGTTGTGGCAAATCCTTTAATACCAGTACATTTCACAATTTATGCTCAAAGTGTCACTTACAGACCCCGACTGTTCCACTGTTTCAATTTATTTGCAAAATTCCTGTGAATACTGCTAAAAGAAACCAAAGCCTGCTTCCCTTGGTCTGCCGACTTTGTATATAAAAAATCTGCACACTTAAAATAATCCAAAGTTGGCTTCCAGGATCTGCTTGCTTTGTAATAAAATAAACTTTGTATTTGAAATCCTACTGGTAAGTTGAAACAATGAGTTTATTGCTCGCTACCAGCTGTGTTTATTCACCACCCGGTCTTCTGTTGTTTGCCATCTGTAATTGTAACTTATAGAAACAGGCATTGATGTCTGCAGGGTAAATAATATACACAGCATTAATTGTCTTTAAGAATACGTTCTGTATCCCATGCTAGCGAAAATATTGTCATTTGCTCTCACGGTGAATGTATTTCCTAATAATGATTTTTATTTGCGAAATGTTGTTATATTGTTAACCTGGATATAATACACTCTTGGTTATTTTGCACCATACACCGGATCATCCGTGAATTGCTGGTGCCTTCAAGCAATCGGTTGTTATTTCTGTCGCTCTCTTTCTATTGTTTGTGATTTTACTGGATCCAATTTTAAGTTTGATAATATACCGGTATTCAAACTTCTGAGGACAACCAAACATGATTCGTGTGTCTATATTCACGTCAATAAAATAATGTGTCAATGTTGTTACCTGACATAAGCGATACACAAGACCGGTACTCTACATTACCGGTGCATGTGTTAGTGGATACGTTTGTGTCTTTTATACATAAATTGCTTATGAAGAACAAAAAAGAGGAATAAATGAGAACAGTACAAGGTTAGTTTCTTTCAGTTTATTATCAAATAAACGTTTAATTTACCTACCTTATTTTAACATGAAGTGCTGGGGGGGGGGGGCAAATTCAACACAATTTGTTTCGGTTCTTAAGTTTTGGGACATATGATCTAGTTGAAAAAAAGTTTAACCATAAGTTATGGGACAGGAAAAAAATAATTTCTTTTATCCTGTCCCAATATATACGGTAAATACGGTATTAGCTTCTGTCACCAGATACTCTTGACTCGTATCATTTTGCATTATAAACCTGCACCAGGTATAAGAGATGTGGAGTCGCCTATCCATAGAAAATCAGGAACATAATACTGTAGTGTGTGAAGTATAGCATTTAAATAATTTCAGCGAGTGATTTGCAGGAACGACTGTTCTTTGCATCAAAAGATTCCAATATTTAGCAAGATTTTAAAACATTTAGCTCAGCTTTCCATAAGCAAAATGAATTTATGGTTATGCCTTTTTGTCCATAGTCTTTTATGTATTGCACATTGTCCATTCAATTTTTTTTTTATATTTTCTTAAAACTGGTTTGCACATCATTTCATAGTGGTTTGCACATCATTTTATTGCGAGTATTCTGTCATAACTGCTTTTCAGATTTGTTCAATTGATGCTGATCCGTCATCCAATATGGCTGCCATTACTGAAAATAGAAAAACTTTAAAACAACTTCTCAAAAACCGCTTAGCAGAATTTAACCAAATGTCACAAACATACAAACTTAAATGTCTTTGTTAAAGTGATGCCTGTCCACCATTAAATATGGCCACCATTACTAAAAACAGAAAAACCTTTAAACAACTTCTCAAAAACCACTGAACAGAATTTGAGCAAATTTGACTAGAATGCATCTTAGCAATAAGGCCTGACATTTTTGTTACAAATGATGTTGATCCACCATCAAATATGGCTACTGTTAACAAAAAATTTAACAACCAGGAACTAACTTTTTCTAAAAAATAAACACTAAACAGAATTGCAGAAAGTATGGTATAAGGGGCTTTCAAAATTATACAAATGACATTGATCCACCGTCATGTATGGTCGCTATGATTTAAAGTAAAAAATCTCCAAAGGTCATCAGAATATAATTAAATTTAATATCTTGGCATCAAGGGCTTTAAATTGTGTACAGTAAATGCTGATCCACCATCAATTACGGAAACCCTTCAATGACTTCCCAACAATAATTGCTCAACAGAATTTGACCCAATTTGAGAGAAAGCATTCTGGTATGAAGGGTTTTCAAGTTCAGATATTTCTCATCCACCACTAAATATAGCCACCATTACTAAAAAATAGAAAAACCTTTAAACAACAGCTTCTATAAAATTGTTCAACGGAATTTAACCAAATTTGACAAAAATCATCCTGGCCTAAAGGACTTTAAAGTTTATATAGATGTTGCCGATGTACCATTAAATATGGCAGTCATTACTCAACATAGGGAAAAAAACGTTTTAATGTTTCTTTCAAAAAACACTAAACAGACTTGGACTAAATTTGACAAAAAAACATCTTCACATTAAGAATTTGACAAAAAAACATCCTGACATTAAGAATTTTCATTTAGGTGCAAACCATGCCAGTCTGTCTTCAAATATGGCCACTATTACTAAAAATAGAAAAACCTTGAAATAAATTTTCTAAAAAACCACAAAACAGAATTTGACCAAATTTGACAGTAAGTTCCTTGGTATGAAGGCCTTTCAATACTGTACAAGTAATGCTGATGTGCCATCAAATATGGATGTAAGAAAATGGAGAACCTTCAAAACAATTTTTTTCTCTCACATATTCAATCAACAGCATTGGACGAATTTTTTACAGAAAGCATCCTACAAACTCATATTTCTTGGCAAACTGCTGATGCATTTGACTATTAGGCATATGTCAGCCAGTTAAGTGCTCTGGTCCACTTGGGACTTTTGTTATAATATGGTTTTAACATGCAGTTATCTCCCGTCTTTCAGACTGGTAGGCTGCCAGGGTTTGCTGGAGGATATTCCAGGGCGGCGAAGAGACAGTCTTCAGCTCCTTTTGTCCAGCCCTGGGGAGAGCAAGAGCTTACTTCGTGGTTCCAAAAGCTATAAAGGCTCAAGCAAGTCCTACAATGTCAAGGAAGAACTCAGCAGTAAGTACCGACATACAAGCTGGTTACAGTTTATCATCATTAAAGTTTAGGTTTGATGATTCCGTCCAAGAATTGGGGTTGAAAGATAAGAGGCGATTGTTGCAGTGATTAGGAAAACTTAGGCATGGTTTCACCTTCTTATCTCGCCTGCAGTAGAAGGAATGGAGACACATATATTATGCAGTGATTAGGAAAACTTAGTCATGGTTTCACTTTCTTATCTCGCCTGCAGTAGAAGGAATGGAGACACATATATTATGCAGTTATTAGGAAAACTTAGGCATGGTTTCACCTTCTTATCTCGCCTGCAGTAGAAGGAAGGGTACTTTTCTCGTGGAATTTTTGTCGGCATCAGCTGCAACAGCAGTGTGGATTTGTTGTGTGTATGAAAGTCATAGAATGTCATTGGCTGGCAGGGGATGGGGAGGAATGTTACATGTGACAGTGTTCTTTTCAACAGAGACATTATTTAATTGACAGAACCACCCCACCCCCCAAAAAACTTAGATAACCACACAAACTCATCCACTCATTAGCATTTGTATTTTTTTTAGTTTCTCTAAAATCAAAGATTCTTTTTATAATTTTTTTACAATTTCATTTTATTGCAAAAATTTCAGGAAAAATTGGATGAAAAATAATAGTTATAACGACTTGAATTTTTACATGTTATATAGCACAAATGCTCTGGTTGTCTGCTGTGTACTTTTTCAAATGCTAAATAAACAACTTATTGACTGACAGCTGGCGGTAGGTTGGTGGAGTTTAAGGATTCATCAATTCAAGGGTTAATTATCCTTTGGGTGGTTATTAGAGCATGGAAAGCAAGTGTGACTCTACATGCAGAAACTTTTAGGTGGTTTCAGCTGTAAATAAAAATTCTGCTATATCAATTGTCCTCTATATTGCCATATTTTTAAAATAACCAACATAACAATTATCACAGGTTTGTGATGAAAATTTGTGTAAAATTTATCAACACATTTCATTTATAACTTGTTTTTGCTATTATTCTGTTTTAAAAGTTGCAAGACACACTACCATCATTGATTTTTGTGTTACCTGCATTAGCAAATGGTGCAGAGATCACAACCATCAGGATTTTGCAGAATTATCAGGAATTTTTAATGAAAATTCCACATTTGAGTAATATTGATGAAATCCCGAAAATATTGATGAAAACCCTAACCCTAACCCTAACCCAAATCTGAATGATTGGATGATGTCCAAGTTCGCTCTGAGCTAATTGCATAAATCCCTGAGAGTCATTTGCTCCCTAGAGGGTTAGAATGATTGGATGATGTCCAAGTTCTCTCTGAGCTAATTGCATAAATCCCAAAGATTCATTTGCTCCCAAGTGGGTTAGAATGATTGTACTTCAGAATGGGATTCTATAAATCTATAGCAGTTTTGTTAGATTTATTAGGTGTAGTTGTATGTGAGTAATTCTACAGCAGTGGCGACTGCCTGGTATAGTCCTAAAGTTTATTTTGGGGCATTTTTTCTGGCATCCTCATGGGTTCGCTATGAGGATTAGTATATCAAATATACCCCAATGAATCAGTATATCAAATATACCCCAATGAATCAGTATATCAAATATACCCCAACGAATCAGTAGTATCAAATATACCCCAACAAATCAGTAGTATCAAATATACCCCAATTAATCAGTATATCAAATATACCCCAATGAATAAGTATATCAAATATACCCCAATGAATCAGTATATCAAATATACCCCAATGAATCAGTATATCAATATCAGGCACTTGTCCTTTTTAGTTTCCTCAATAATTTGACTAAAATTGAAGAAATTGCACGAAAATGGTGGCCAAAACTTGCTTGCAATAACCGATGCCAAACAGCTCACTGCTGGCAACACCAAATGTTAAGATTGTGGTTCTTATTTGTGTTTCAATTTATAAAACAATGCCAATAAACAATCTAAATGACTTTTAAAAAAAATTTTGTGTTGTTGTTATATTTTGGAACTCAGAATTAACCGTCTCGTTCGTACATGTACATGTCACGTTTTCCGTTGTGTGTTTACTTGCCTGCAACTCAGAAACAGAATCTTGCAACTTGTCAGCTTTCACAAACATGAAATTAAACATACAAATTTTCATTTAGTTTATTTTCAAAAAGTCAGTCAAAAAACAAACAACAAAATTTTTTTTTACCAACAGTGTCACATATCATGATGGCAATTTTTCAAATCCCTGGATGCGGCTAACTGAGCTGTATTAGCATCCCAGAAAGTGTTTGAAAATAAGCTAAATATAGAAACACACACAAAACTGAAATGTTTACACCAGAATCCCATCAGGTGGAGCAAGGTATTTCACAAAAAAGTATGACGTATCACGCATATCCGGATTGTGTACAGATGCGATGCTACGCGGGAGATTTTATCATTGCTCAGTAATTTATTCAAAATCAGCCTTTAGATTATTCTTCTTGTGTTTAGGTAAGTAAAGTAATAATTTAGAATGTTTTTTTTTAAATATAAATAAACGATAATTTACAGCTAAATTACCATCATCTGACTTTGTATGCTTTCTGTGAAATTTGGTATTGCTTGGTTTCATGAATGTCGCTTGTAACGGAATGAGATGGTCAAATTTGTGTATGAATGTAGTACTGCTTTCTATGTAGTAATTTTATCGAGTTTTAGCTTCACTTCTGACATGGTGATGTTTTTCAGTCGAATACAGCGCCAATCGAGGTGCTTTAAAGCTTGAAAAATAAAAAAACATTTAAATTTACGCTGTTATTATGTGTTTTTTTGTCACCTTCATTTAGTCTGTGTGTCTGTCACATGTAACACTGTGATACCATCCATCATATTGAGTGTGGTTAAAAAGAGGGCAGCTTCCTATCATTAGCATATATATATTCAAAATATGATTCACAGTTCACACACACACACAACAAATTACATAGGTAATACAAAAATCTTTTACTCCAAATAAGGCTCCATGGTATGAGAGATCTTCTCATCTTGCTTTCACTGTAGCATGAAAGGTACTGTCTTCAGTTGTTTGCTTGTGGAGTTACGATACAAAATGACCAAGGTGAACAAAGTCTTTGTCTTTTTATCTTATTAAGTTGTTTGTTTTTTTCCCAAATGAGGAGATTCTAAACAAGTTTATTCTGTCATCTTTTATTACAGTTAATTTCTGGAGAATCAGTTATTATTTTTCGGTGAACTCGTAATAAATATTTTCAAGTAACCTTGGTGTTTTTTTAAAGCAAGATTTGTACTTCTAGATTTTGAATGATTGTGATATTTAAGAAATAATAGTCCTCTTAATCTAGATATGTGTCTGGCATTGTTTTGTGGGAAGTATGAACTTGAAAGTGTGTGAATTCTAAAAGTGGAGGATAGAGTAAAACAATTCAAACTAAATCATGCTCAGAAAATTTCTTGTGAGAGATGTCCATCTTACATGAGCCAAAGATTTGTGAAAAAGTAGTGATCATCACAATTTTGTCACTTGAAGCAGTAAATTTAATTTTGTTACACCATGTGTTACTAACATAGCTTCCACGACTTTCTTTTATGACACAATAAATTATTGTAACCTATTACCCAGTTTTTTAATGAACATTTCAAATATAGGTCATTTAAAATCACCTGTTAAGTCATACCTTTTAAAACAAAAGCAAATCAAGAGCTCAGAGTTCATTGATATTTCACTTGAATGAATTGTTTTTAGCTCTTTTGGTCATAGACCAGAAGAGCTTACAGGATGGTCTGTTGTCTGTCATCCATCTGTCATCTGTCGTCCGTCCATCCATTAGCACAAGTTTGTTATTGGTACTCCTCCTAAGGTACTTGGAGGATTGCCATGAAACTTGACATACACATTCATCACATGGTCTAGTTGGTCCTAAATGAAAATGGTGCCGATTGGACATCCAGTATGGCCACCACAGTGGTCATCTTGAAAATCTTGTTTTTGCTACTCCTCCTGAACGGAAAGTCATATTGACATCAGGTTTTCACCAGAAGACTTCTTATGATGTCTTGTTGGTCTTAAGTAAAAATGGGGCCAATCTGATATCCAAGATTTTCAAGATGGCCACCATAGTGCCGTCAGGTTTTTACAGAAGACTTCTTATGATATCTACCGGTATATGACCCTAATTGAAAATGGGGCTGGTCTGATGTCCAATATGGCCACCACAGTTGCCATCTTGAAAATCTTTGTTATCGCCACTTCTCTTTAATGGAAAGTCATATTGACATGGGGTTTTCACCAGAAGACTTCTTATGTTGTATGGTTGGTCCAAAATGAAAATGATGTCAAATTGATGTCCAATATGGCCATCTGAAAAATATTGTTATCACTACTCCTCTTGAATGGATGGTTGTATTAACATGCAGTTTTTACTAAACAGTTTCTGATGAGGTCTAGTTAGTACTAATGGTGCCATTAAAACATTCAATATGGCTGCCACAGTGACCATCTTGAAAATCTTGTCATCACTTTCTCCTGAATGAATGGTCATATCAGCATGAGGTTTTCACTAAAAGACTTCTTATGATGTCTAGTTGTCCCTAAATGAAGATGGTGCCAGTCCGACTTCTAATATGACTATGACAATGGCCATCTTGAAAATCTTGTTATCACTACTTCTCCTAGATGGCTGGTCATATTGACATTGTACTTTCACCAAAACACTTCTTATGATGTCTAGTTGGTACTAAATAGAAATGGTGCCAATCTGATATAGAATATGACCACCATGACATCCATCTTGAAATTTTTTTATCTTTGCTCCTCCAAAATGGAAAGTCATATCAACATGGGGTTTCCACCAGAAAACTTCTTATGATGCCTTGCTGGTCCTAAATGATAATGATGCCAAGTTGACATCCTATATGTCCACCACAGCAGCTAATTTGAAAATATCGTTATCGCTGGAGAATATCAAAGATGATTTAAACACTCAGCAGTTAAAAGGAAGAAATGGTCTTATCTTGAATTCCTGGAAATTCTTTCAGCCAGTAGAGCATCAGTCCCTTCGAGGGACTTTTCTTTACTGATATTTTTAATTCTGAAATGTACCATATCTTGTATGAGTCATCCTAGGTGGATCATATAATTTTTATGTTTGTATCATGACTGTTTTTATGTACCTACTGTGTCAGTGTTATTTGATTGTTACATGTATTACTAGTTTTGTTATTTGCTGATCCCACCTAAATATATGTATGATTATTATTATTATTATTAGTAGTAGTGGTAGTAGTATTATAAGGACTACTGTAGATTTGTGGGCCCAGGGTATCCAAGTGGTTGAAGGCGCTCACCGTTACATACAGATCACTCACACATCTCACGTCTGTCCGCATGAGTTTGAGTCTGGGCTCTACCAGCATGGGTATGTGAGAAAGCTTGCCATTAGCTTTCCGTGGGTCAGTGGTTTTTCCCCGTGGTCTTCCCCAGTTCTTCCTCCACCATATATACTGGCCGCCATGTATAGCCTATCTTGAGCTGAAAAATGATGCTAACCCCCACAAAAGCAAAAATCAAAACTAGTGTAGATTCAGCAGGACTAGTACATTTATGTATCTACTAGTCCTTCTGGCTACAAGGAAATTTAAGCTAAATTCTGGGCCTGAGGAAATTTGTGAGAAAAACAAGTGTTATTGCTTTGACCAAGATGTTGAAGGAATTCAAGGTTCATGAATGACAGCATTTATTACAATTGGACCACAATTGTTAACATTTACAGGTATTTTCTGGCTTATAGGAAGATGCCGTATGATTGTATTATATTCAGGTATTTTTACTGGCTTATAGGAAGATGCCGTATGATTGTATTATATTCACTGGCTTATAGGTAGATGCCATATGATTGTATTATATTCAGAAGTTTGTTACTTGTAGGAAACCTGTTATCTATTCAGGACGGGCTGCCTAGATTCCCCAAAATTTACACTAGGATTGCTGTCAAGCATGCTTATGGATTGGCATCTCTGGTTTTGACACTAGATATGACTTTTCTGTGATGGCTAGAGAGTCGTCATGCTCAAGATAAGAATTTAATTCATTGGGTATTCAACTACCAGTAATTGCATTGTCTGAAATTCAGTGGGGTATTTTGTTAACACTGCAAAACATGAACTTATGAAACCAGACTGAGTCCTTGTCTTGATGATGTTAATCATGTCTTTTATAATGCATACAATGGCTTTGTGACCAAGACTCATTCAGGGTGTGTTTGATTATATGGCTCTGTTCGATTTTTTGGGGGTGTTTTTTTGGTTTGTGGGGTTTAACACCATTTTTCAGCACAAGATAGGCAATACATAGTGGCCAGTATATTTGGTGGATGAAGACCCAGGGAAGAACCACCAACCTACAGGATGCTACTGGCAAGCTTTCTCACATACCCATGTTGGTCAAGCAGAGGTTCAAACTCACGCAGACAGAGGTGACCACTCGGCCACCCAGAGCCCCTGGCTTTGTTCAAGCAAGTGATGTAACAGTCATCAAGTACTATTACTGTGAGCATCTGAACGTGCATGAACATCTGGAACTTGTCCCGATAGCAGAGTTCATGTTGATCAAATGCACATGGGCAGTGCTTATAGCAGGTTCAATACAATGACAGCTTTGGACTGAATGCTTACATTTTGCATACTTTTAACGCATTACCAATTTTTTTTAATGCATATATAAGTTTGTTTGCTTAAAATACACAAATATGCTGGTTTTCTAAGGCTCTGGTTAAGATTATTTTTCTAATTTTGTGTGAGTCCAATATACAGGGTACATTATAGTATGGTTTAACAAGTGAGATACTGCATGATCCCACAGAACTCTTTTGTGTTTTACCCAGTTCTACAATATGACCTTCTACTTTGCAGATGAGGCGATGATGGTATTGAAGTTGGACAACCAGCAGGTTCTTCAGACACTATGGAAACCCTGCAGTCAGCAATGCTGGGATCACAGGGCTGATGTAGATTTAGATAGGGTAACCAGCAGTTATTGTAATTCTGATCTTTGTTGTTATACTGTGATGTTGCTGTTATTCATGGGGTATCAATTTTCAGATTTAAAGACCTCAGGAACAGTAATCATTTGTGACAAAAATAGGAACGTCTTTCCTAATCAACAAATTTATTTCTGTTTACAAACTAGTTTGATGACTGGAGGGCAGATTAGTTATTAGTGTTTACAAACTAGTTTGACAACTGGAGGGCAGATTAGTTATTAGTTTTTGATGACTGGAGGGCAGATTAGTTATTAGTGTTTACACACTAGTTTGATGACTGGAGGGCAGATTAGTTATCAGTGCTTACAAACTAGTTTGATGAATGGAGGGCAGATTAGTTATTAGTGCTTACAAAGTAGTTTGATGAATGGAGGGCAGATTAGTTATTAGTGCTTGATGAATAGAGTGCAGATTAGTTACAAGTGCTTGAAAACTAGTTTGATGACTGGAGGGCAGATTAGTTATTAGTGCTTACATACTAGTTTGATGAATAGGGGGCAGATTAGTTATAAGTGCTTACCAACTAGTTTGATGAATGGAGGGCAGATTAGTTATTAGTGTTTACAAACTAGTTCAATGAATAGAGGGCAGATTAGTTATTAGTGCTTACAAACTAGTTTGATGAATGGAGTGCAGATTAGTTTACGTTAAAAATTTCCAGTCATCTGGTTGCCTCTCTTACCAACCCTGGGATTTTAAATAGATTTTTACTTGTAAACATATTTGCTTATACCAGTGAGGATACGATGAACATCTATTTAATTAATGACAAAAATGAGTTTATAGATACATGTAGGTAGAATAATGGAACTGATACAAGGTATCAGCCATCCGAACAATGAAGCAATTTTTTTTTCAATCATGAAGCACTAAAATTATGAAATAAATATGGAAGAAAGAAAAACAACAACAATAAATGACAATCTCAGAAGTGTAATGTATCAAAAATTGATTTATGTTAGAAAGACCAGTCTTTTACCATGCTGTAGTTTAATTGATGTTTAGTGAGAACTAAGGAAGTATATTACCTGCTAAAGTATCCAGCACTATAAATTTTTGTCGAGCCCAGTTTAGTGGGAAGTGAGATATAGCAGTCACTTTCCAAATGCAGTGGCATCAACAGTTTATGGTTTTATTTTAAGTTTTGCATATATTTCCAAAGACAGTGGCATCAACAGTTTATGGTTTTATTTTAAGTTTTGCAAATATTTCCAAATGCAGTGGCATCAACAGTTTAAGGTTTTATTTTAAGTTTTGCCTATATTTCCAAATGCAGTGGCATCAATAGTTTAAGGTTTTATTTTAAGTTTTGCCTATATTTCCAAATGCAGTGGCATCAACAGTTTAAGGTTTTATTTTAAGTTTTGCCTATATTTCCAAAGTCAGTGGCATCAACAGTTTAAGATTTTATTTTAAGTTTTGCATATATTTCTAAAGAGAGTGGCATCAACAGTTTAAGGTTTTATTTTAAGTTTTGCATATATTTCCCAAACCCCTTCATAGATTATAATCATGCTTGGCATGAATCATTATGAAGCTAACACATGGTTCATATAACCATGAAAAATCCCTGCATTTGAGGGGTTGCATTGAAAACCCCTTGAATTTTGACAAACTTAGAATACAATACATTAAGAACTGAATAAAGTATATTGATTTTGAAATTCAATTTTTTTTTATTATTTACATATTTTCCAAAACTTAAGAATAAATGGGATGAAATTGGGTTGATCAAATGATAAATCTGATGGAGTAGTGTCCTTTTGCTGTAATAGTGCGCTAATTAATTATGTGTTTTGTCTTCTACTTTTATACCCATTTACACAGTGACAAACAAAGTAACATATAGAGAAAGTTCAATATCTGTAAGGAAAAAATACTCCTTGAAAAGTTTTGGAAGTCAATGAAAATTCCTTAAAAACAACTTTCTGAGAAGTCATTGAAAAGTCCTTTAAATACAACTCTCTGAGAAGTCATTGAAAAGTCCTTAAAAACAACTCTCTGAGTATGTATGAACTGTGCTAACACAGTTCATTGTACAACGTGCTCACTCACCCCATTGGACACAGACAACTAGTTCAGTTCTCATAAACTGTAATGTTAATGTTTGGCCAAATTACTATACTTTAGTTGTGAGATCGGCAGAACACACATACATCCTATGAATGATCTATCAAAGAGAAAACTTTTAAAATGATGAAAATGATATGCTCTATTCCTAATTTTTGAGATAAATGACCTTGTAGGTGTCCACTATAAAAATTAGTGAGATCTCCCTATTTACATCCAATAGTATCTGTGTGGAGACAGCAATAAAATTAAAATGGTTGAATGTTCAAGCCTACTATTGCATGCAATCTAGCAATACATAGGCTTCTTCTGAAAAATTGTGTTAAATTTTTACAGTAATTATTTTCAACCAATCAGCAACCTTCATTTTGTGAATACTATTATGACCCTGTGGTCTAAGAAAAACGTAACAGAAAGAAAGTGAAACCAACAAATCAAGTGAAGATCAAGAAGCAGTTTATTTCTAGATAATTAAAATGAAAATCAAAAGGCATTTACAATATTGTGAATTAAATTCCAAAAATAATCCAGAATGTATTAATCACAAGTCCTAAAATATAGAATGTTCCAAGTGAACTACTGTATCCTTGAATGTCCTGATGTGCCAATAGTCTGGAATGTCCTGATGTGCCAGTAGTCTTTAATGTGCTGATGTGCCAAAATGAAGTACTCCAGAATATCTTTGAATAAGTTAACATTAATCCCAAAATCATCAATTCAAAATCCAAACAGAACATGAGCACTATAAGTAAATCCAGTGAATCTTTTAAAACAAATAATTCCTCTCTCTGAATTTGGAATGATTTTTCACAACTGTTATGCTTCTTTAAAGACTGACGGTAAAGTCAAAACTAAAAACTGTCCACTAAACATGGTATATGTAAAGATAGGTCACATGACAGAATGTTCTAGAAAATTATATGGTGCATGTGACTTCTAACACGACTCTAAAGGAAATTCTAGTTTTATCTGTAAACAAAATCAACCCTGACCTCAAATTAAATAAACAACTAGTTTACCAAAACCGTCCTTGAACTCAAATACTAAGTAAACAACCTAATTCAAGGACAATAGCTAAACATATAAACCCTATACATAACATTAGGGTTTGAGCAAATATTAAAGTCAAGAAACATTTATAATTTCCTAAAATATTTTTAATATTATATAAACATCATACATAACAATACATTGTTCAATATACCACCACAGGTATGCTGGTTCCATAGCTCACATAATGAGTTGCCTGTGACCTAAAGACCTAAAATCAAATTCTACTTTAATAATAATTATTCATAATAAGTAGCAGTTTGCTGTGAAACCTCCTGCCAAAGCATAGTTGTTTTTCAATTACTGTTTTGAAGATATAGAGGAATTTATTCAATTTGGGAACCCACTGTAATGATAAATTGATAACATTTTCTACAAAAGAATATATTTTCAACTGAAACTTCTTGATATATGCACAAGAAGTATTTTAATAGCAGTAATAGAATACCTGCTATTATTGAGTTGCTTTCCCTTTTTTGGGATGCTAAGTCCCCAGTCCAAGGTAAATATTCCCTCTTCCAGGTAGTAATTGGAGGCCCAGAATTGAAAAGAACATGATCCTAATCTGATTCCTTGGTCATATCCAGCATATGGAATATCTTCCTCTTTTTACTTGGACAAGCATGCGAGTACACATGCATCAGAATGCTTAACGAATTTCACCTTCGTTGCTGTCTGTAACCATTTCTTCAATGAAACATATCCTATTTTATTTTGTTTGAGTCTTTTTCTCCCCAGTCCTTGCATTAATTGCATATTTTTGTGTCACTTTTTGCTGAAATTGAAGGGTTTTGTACCTTGCTCCCCATTATATGTACCAGTGTCAGGGTAAGTACAGGGCTGAGGAATTTTTTTTTTCATTCACTTGTTCAAGACCAGTGGTTTCAGAAAATTCACTTGTCCCACCTACCTTTTCACTTGTTCCAAAATTTAAATCACTTGTCAAGATTTGATGAGATGAATACACTGTAAACAATAGAAAGAACAAATGATGTACAACATTTATTTCTTGATAGAATTTAATTTTTGAAAAACATATATAGTATACATTTTGTTACATCAGAGGTATTCAGTTTTCCATTGTCCAGATATCTTATATTGTTATGTATGATGTTTATATAATATTATAAATATTTTAGGAAATTATAAATGTTTCTTCACTTTAATATTTGCTTAAATCTTAATGTTATCAGGAAAAACATGTTTAACTAGTGTCCTTGAATTAGGTTGTTTTGATCAATATAATGTTTTCTCAATTTGAAGGTCAAGGTTGATTTTTGTTTACAAGTAAAATTCCATTAAGATGACACACATTCTAGAACATTCTGTCATGTGACCAATCTTTATATATGCCATGTTTGGTGGACATTTATTCAGTTTTGACATTACCATCAGTCTTGTAAAGAGCTATTACAGTTGTGAAAATTCATTCCAAATTCTAAGAGAGGAATTATTTTAAATATTCATTGGATTATAACAGTGCTCACAAACTTTTGGATTTTGGATTTTTAATTGATGATTTTGGAATTTAGGTGAACTTATTCAGAGATTTTGGAATACTTCATTTTGACATCAGCACATCAAGATTTCTAGTACATCAGGACTTTGGAGACCATTGGCACATAATAACATTCAAGGACACAGCCGTGAATTCGGAACATTCTATATTTAGGACTTGTGATTAGAACAATCATTCTTATTGGATTATTAGGATTTCAAAACACATTACTGTAAGTGATTTTTTTTTATTTTTCATTTTAATTATCTAGTAATAAATTGCTTGTTGATTTTTACTTGATTTGTTGGTTTCACTTTCTTTCTGTTACATTTTTCTTAGACCATAGAGTCGTAACAATATGCACTGTTTCTTGCTCCAAGACGGTAGCGTCAGTACTTCTATCAGCAAGAATGGAAAGAATTTTACTGGAATTTAGACTTTACAGGACTTCTCTCAAGACTTGATTAATTGATAGAACGAAGTCATTTGCTCTGTATCTGTTCTTATAATTAGCACCAAGTTCAACACTGTTCTTCTTCAGGAGTGCACACAGCATTTCCATATCAGAAAATGGTTTTCCATAACAGGCTAGGCTGTACACTGTGTTAAAGAGAGCTCTCATTTATTTCATTTCAGTCTCATTTAGTTTTGATAGGGCCTCTCTTAGTGGAGTGTCACTAACTCTAACTTCAATCCAAGGATAACCATCAACCCAATGCAGCTGAAAATTTCTCTGTATCTTAGTAGTGTCATATTTGACATTTTGTGCTGCCACGGAGTCTGGCTTATATCTCTTTGGACAAACAGTTACCTCACACTCAATGGCAGTCTTACACTTTACCTCTCCACTTTCACATGAATTTTCCTTCTCTGAATCTTCCTTATTAACTTCCTTGCGAAAATAATTTAGTAAACTCATTTTATTCATATAGTAAATATCACCTTCCTTGACAACTACTTTTAAAGTGATCGTAACATACATCTTATGAACAGAGACAGCTCCTAAAATTAGCATAATTCACTCATTTTTTTGCTTCAAACGCAATATCGGAAATGGAAGTTAATCCTCTGTATAATCAATTAAAAATTAAAGATTCATCACTGCCATGTAATCAGTTCATAAAGGGAACTGCCACTAATATTGGTAAAGTGCCTTTCATTAATTTAATTGGATTGACTCGCTGGATTAAAATCAAAGGGTACGTCGTTCGTGAGGATTCAGTTTTAGTAAATACAATGCAACAAAGCTGTTTAAAACACTGCTTATTAATCATACGGGCTTTATTTTGTGTAACATGTTTTGATTGGCTGATACTTGGGTCACTTAGCCCAATATGCGGCCAAGCGGAAATAGAATGTGCACATATGCAACACTTATCAATGACCAGCAGCAGGTGTGATATAAGATATAAATAAATCCACAGAGAGGGATAAAATCAAGCATTCAGTTATGCCCAGAGGGCTTGAATGGCCAAATAAAGGTAGATAATGTGATTGTGGCTTGAAAATAAGCATTGGTCTGACTTTTTTAAAATAGGATAAATTCACTTGTCCAGGACTAGCGACTTGGAAAATTTTACTTGCCCGACTTCGAAAATGAATAGTCCGGGACGTCGGACTATAGGATTTGCTCAGCCCTGAGGTATCACCTATCCTTTTGGGGGGGTTTCTAGTTATAATGTTTGTCAATTTTTCTCTTTCAGCAGATTAATATGTTGCAAGGTGTGGGTTAGTGTGGGTACAAGAATGCCCCTTGGGACACTCACCCCAATGGTTTATTGTATACTAAATGTACACATATGGACCGATGTCCTCTGTTGCCTGTGGAAAGAGGAAGTGTGGGACTTCGCAGAAAGTCACTGCACTTACTGTGAAAGGAAGATTGGTCCCTCTTCCTCCTCTTCATCCCTGGATGACCCCCTCCATTCCCAGGAGAGATCTAGATCACTTCCAGTCTTAAGGAAGTCTGCACCCCCAGTGGGGCAGGAACCAAGAGTGGTTTCCATGGTTCAGAGATTTCCAAATTGCCTTTGATCCCTGACGCTCATTTCAGTGTTGTCAGTGCCTGTTAGAGATAGATCTTTGACCTCTCCAAAGGAGGAAAAGTGCCAGTGCCTGAGAGCGAGTTACTCTTTTCCGGCTGAGATGAGCATGCCATCTCAAGGGAGGTAAACTGCTGGTGACCAGTAAGATTTGCCAGATAGGGGATAGGGGGTTGTGTTTCACCCACCCGTCTAGGGAAAGGGATCGGATCAGCATCCCTCCCCCCTTTTCTCTGTTCCTGTTTATTCCCTGCAAGATTTGGGGACCCCCACTACCTGGTAGTGGGATGTCTCTGCCTTAGATTCAAGGTATGTTGTACACTGCTGGCCACAGATCTGCCCTGTCCCTGCTGGCCTTGTCCAACAAAAAGGAGGCAGGCCACCACTCTCCTCCTAGATTGTCGAGAAGAGATTGTCAATCCCATTGTCCGAGGAGGAAAGATAGTAGGGTTGGTACAGTTATACATGCCCCTACCCCGAGTGGTTATGAGATGACCAGTGTCTCCCTCTCCAGAGACAGAGACCAGAAAAGACAGTACTATCTCGCCTCAGGAGTGAGTTCAGGACAACAGGGTCTTTTCCATTCTTATGGACTCGAATGAGTTCCAGAAGAACTGGTTGCGGCAAGCCCTTTCCTTCCATTGGGGTACCCTGCTCTATCCCACCTCTTGGGTCAGGTGATGGAGGAGGAGGAAGTATGGACTATTGATAAGGCAATAAACCAAGTTTACTGCCTCCTTCATGCTGAACTATGCCCCATACCTTCGGAAGCTGGAGAGACTAGGATTCTCTCCAGTGTGGAGAGGCTTTTTGGGGCCCATTCGCGTTCAAACCTTTTGCTGCTCCCGCGCTCAGCAATAGTTCAGGAGCAAGCACAGAAGTTTACCTGGGGCAAAGAGGGCACCAGACAGCAGAAGGGGTTGTCTGTCCCCCCTTCTATGCTTCGGCCACTGCTTTCCGCCTCTAGTTATTGAGGTCATTTTCTGCTTGTCCCCTTAAACCCCCTGCCCCTCTTGTGTGCTTCCCAAGTGAGTATATTGGCTGAAACCTGGGCTTGTCTCCTGCTAAAATCCTTGGAAGCCTTGGAGCTAAAGGCTCAAACCCTGGTGCCTGATCTCTCTTTGGCGGCCTCATCAAAGGTAGAATCCTTGTCTCCAGCAGCTCTTCAATGCTTGCTGGGGGCTGTGGCAAAAACAGGCATGCTCTGTCAGCATGCATGGCACTGCAGAGAGCTGCACTGCTTGATGCAGAGATGTTCTTCAGGGGTCTTATCCCCTCCATAGCATTGCAAGATTTGAGGGACAAGCAAAACTTATCCATGGCCATGACTCCAGTCCCGTAAAACCGGCCACAAAGGATGGCCACATTTATCGACAGATGGGGCTTCCTCCCAAGTTTTTTAACCGGGCTAACTTCAGCAACTCCACAAGCAGCCCGAGTTCAAAAGTCTCTCCTGCCCGTCCTTTGCTAGACGAGGTGATCGTAGAGGCTAAGGGAGGAAGTCTTCGGACTCCTGCCCCTTCTCTAAGGAAGGTAGTCATCCCTAGGGAGTCACACCCTCTCCTGCATAGTCTTCCTCTTCCCAGCATCCTAGTAGATCCTGACTAGCACGTTTCTCAGAGGCCTGGTTGGGCATCACTGATGATGTTTTGGTGTTGAAAAAAGTGTGGAAAGTTTAGACTCATCATCATTTTTTCTGCCTTAAATTTCTTTGGGAAGAACACTTCATAATGGAGACTACCTCCTCGGTCAGGAACATTATAAGGCCCTATGACTGGGTGATCTCCATAGATCTGCAGGATGCATATCATTTTTCTTCCTCACAGGAAACAACTCCAGTTTTATCTCAGCCAGAAAGTATTTCAATTTCAGGATCCTCCACTTGGTCTCAACTCCGCCCCCAGACCCTTTACCTGAGTGATGGGGAAAATAGTGGTTCATTTGAGGTCTTTAAAAATTGCCATCCTCCAGTATTTTGATGACTGGTTGATGCACACCATCCTCGGAGATACTCTCCTGAAGGACCTATCCTTCTGTTGGTTGAAGATAACTAGTCTGGGTCTAAGCCCCTACCTAGAGAAGTCAGAATTTAGGAATTCATGTATGTGTGAATTAATTTCCTCACCAATCAAAGGAGGGTTCGCATTCCACCAGACAGGACTACTCAGATTCTGTCCCTCATTTTGGTTCTTTTGGCTAAGACATCCATCAAGAATCTTGCCCTTAAGACAGTTTTCCAACTTTCCTTAGTGTCAGCAAGGAGGAGGAGTGGAATCCATGCCTTCTTAGTGAAAAAGGGTTGTTTGTGGTTTTGTGGTAACTATGATTCAGTTTCTCTTCTTTGCCAAGCCAGGTTTCTGGCTAAGAATCAGGTATCTTCAGTAGCCACTGTTCCTGCTGAGATTCCTACTCTCAGTCATATCTGTGCAGGGACAATCAAGATAGGCACCTTTTGCCCAGCTAGGGCCTTAAGATTTATTTTCCTTGAAAACGAGAAGGAAAGGTTGGAATTGTCTTTCTCCCTCTCAAGGGTTCCTATGATATTTTGACTGCCACCATTTATGGGTGTATTGTCCTCACTATCAAAAGAGCTTGTCAGTCCCTTACTGGATGTTTCTTTCATGATAATTAAAGACCTTGAGGTTAGGGCTATTGCTGCATCTTGGGATGTCTTGAATCACTCCTTTGGATGATGTCATGCGAGCCACCTTCTGGTGGTCTCAATCTACCTTTTCATCCTTTTACCATCTATCTTTGGCGCACCAGAGCAAAGACATGTACTCGTTGGGTCCAATTGTGACAGCACAACATGTGGCCAAGCTATCTAGCAGCTTTCATTAAGAGCAAGTGCAATTTTTCTTAATACTAGTTTTTGTTTTTGAGGTCGTAGGCCTCTCTCCTAACTGACAAATTCAGCAATGCAGTAGTATTAGGTATTGTATTACTGCTATTAAAATGTAGTTGGGGGGGAATAATTTTAATTGCATAATACTTACCTGCTACTGTTACAGTAGGGTGCCCCAGGTGTCTGAGTATTCTAAGGTGCTCACCTTTACAGATCACTGACATCTCACCTCTGTCCGCATGGGTTCAAGTCTTAGCTCAGTCAAGGTGGGTATGTGAGAAAGCTTGCCAGTAACTTTGTGTGGGTCTTTGGTTCTTCCCGGGGCTTTCACGGGTTCTTTCTCTACCAAATATACTGGCTGCCATATATAGCCTATCATGTGCAAAAAAATTGTGTTAAACCCACAAAACAAACAAACTATTGCAATGATTCCCTCCTCCAACCCTGCTCTGATGTCATGTAGTCTCAGTCCAAGCCAAAAGAGGAAGATATTCTGTATATTGAATATGACTAAGGCATCAGACTGGGATAGTGTTCTTTTCTTTCTGGCCTTACAATTACTAATTGGAGGAGGGAATAATCTAGACTGTATTGGGGACTTGGCTTATCAGAAAAGGCTAGCAGTGTAATAGTAGAGGGTAGTGTATTACATAATTAAAGTTAGTTTTACCCCCCAGAAAACTACATTATCACTAGTCTCCAAAAGGCTTCTTATGATGTACAGTTGATCTTAAATGAAAATGGTGCCACTCAGACATCCAATATGGCTGCCACAGCAGCCATCTTGAAAATCTTTTTATTGCTACTCCTCCTGAATGGCAGGTCATATTGACATGGAGTTTTCATGAGAAGACTTCTTATGGTTTCTGGTTGGTCCTGACTGAAAATGATGCCAATCTGACATCCAATATGGCCACCATGGTGGCCATCTTGAAAATCTTGTTATCACTACTCTTCCAATATTGATAGTCATATTGATATAGGAATTTCAGCAAAAGATTTATCATATCTAGTTTTTCCTAAATTTAAAAGGGTGTCAATCTTATATCAAACATGGCTGCCACGATGTCGATCTTGAAAATCTTACTGCTGCTTCTCCTGAATATATGGTCATATTGGAATGGGGGTTTCAGCAAAGTCTTCTAATAATGTCTAGTTTGTCCTCAAAAAAATGGTACTGATCTTACACCCAGTATGGCCATGACAGCAACTAATTTGAAAATCTTGTATCTCAAGAATATTGGAGATGGTTGAGCACTCAGCAGTTAAAAAGAAGAAATTCCCTTATCTTGAATTCCTGTAAATTCTTTTCGGATATTAGAGCGTTAGTCTCTTCGCGGGACTCTTGTTTGTAAACATGACAATCCTACTTGCTTGACATGTATACTAAGTTTGGATGAAATATCTTCAATGGTTGTGCTCCAGAAATAAAAATGTAGACGGATTACAGATAGATGTAGCAATAACTATATTCCTCCATATTACAAACCAGAGGGATTAGGGCTTTACAGATTTTATAAAGGCAAGCTAACTGGAAAATTGAACTTGCCCTTGAGGAATTGGAGCTTGCCCCAAAAATATAACAAAATACCACAGCTGAAGTAAAAAAATTATGGTAAAATCGAATATATCATGTTTCAAGGAAATATTATATTTATTTTACAAAAATATATAATTTTTGTTTTCTTTTTGTCTTTGTTTGCACCTTAAAACTAAATTTTGATAATTAAAGTTATATAAAAGATGTATGTAAATAGTATATGTAGATAGATGTGTAGAAAAAATAAGGAAGGTTTATAATGCTGATATAGTTAGAAGAGCAAAGACAGATATATGTTTAGGAAATGGCTAGATTTTTCAGAGTGAGAGATGTTCAGGTAAAAGACTTTAAACTGAAAAATGAAACAACCAAGAAAGGAACTGTTATTTTAATTTTAATCAAGCTTTGATATACCATAACATGCTGCTGGGCGGCCATATTGGATGCCTGAGCGGCACCATTTTTAAGATTGAAGAAACTGGGTGCAGTTATGTAATTAAAGAATGTGGTGCATATAAACATGAAATAAAGGTACTGGTATATGTACTGTGGTGAGATTGCAGAGTATAAAACTTTTAGAACATAAAGAATTACAAACTGACGATGAGCTCTCTCATTCTCAGTTTTGTTGGACTTGGGCAAGTTCCTTGCAAACTTGAACTTGCGTGATCTGAATTTGGGTTTGTCCTGGGATTTAGGCAAGTGGATTTGTTAAACTCTGGATACTGAAATAAATTAATTAGCAATATTAAAATTAAGTTGAACCAATTTCTTGAGTTTATAACAATACCAGAGTTATAGGAAGGGCAGTAGTATACATAGGGGCTTTTAGTGAGGGATCACTGTTAAGTCAGAACCATTTGTATATTTGCAGGTGATCATGTGAACACAAGTTTAACCTGTTTCACCCAATCAGCATAATTTTACAATCTGAAAACTGAATCCTTTTTTGTATTAAAATTAGGTTATATACTATGTTTCAAGACGAAAAAAGACTGCTCACTTAAATTTTGTTGTGTCATGCACTTTAAAAATTGTTCATGTACTTTAGAAATTGTTTTGTTTCATATCTTTGAATATTCTGGTATCATGTATGGTGTATCATAATGTTTTCAGAGTCGAGAGTTGGAGCTTGCCATTTACTGGAGAGACTGGCGGCAAATGTGTGCAGTCAAGTTCTTAAAATTAGAAGACTTTCTAGACAATCAGAGGCATGGGATAGCCATTCACCTAGAACCTCAAGGGATTCTGTTTGCTGAGGTAATTACAACTAACACAGTGCAGCATTTCTGTATTTGCCTTGCATGACGTCCTTACAACTGTAAATAGTCTTTACTTGGATCTATATATATATATATATACATATATATATATATATATATATATATATATATATATATAGATATATATATATATATATATATATATATATATATATATATATACAGGGCTGAGCAAATTTTTTTTCATCCACTTGTCAAGGACAAGTGGTTTCAGAAAATTCACTTATCCCACCTTACTTTTCACTTGTCTCAAAATGGTAATCACTTGCCGAGATTTGATGAGATGTATGTACTTTATCCATTAGAAAGAACAAATGAAATAATATACAACATAATTATTTCTTAAAAGAATTTAATTTTTCTAAAACATTGATTGATATACATTTGGCTACTTCAGGTACATGTATATATGTTTTAGCTGCTGGATTAAAAAAAATATCCATGTACATGTCTGCCACCTGCACCAGCACTATACCAGCAATTGATAGCTGTGTATGGGTTAAAGTCCTCAAACTCTGATCCATTTGGTGAAATGTTCATTAAAATGTGTAAACTCTCTTGGTTTAAGGAATTCTCACACTCAGTAGCAGTCTTACGTTTTATCCCTCCACTTTCACAAGAATTTTCCTTCTTGGAATTGTCCTTATTACCTTCCTTGCAAAAATAATTTAGCAAACTCATTTTATCCACGGAGTAAATATCAGCTTGCTTGATAAACTACTTCTAAATGATCATAACAAACATTTTCTCTTTTAAATATGAACAGAGACAGCTCATTAATTAGTGTAATTGTTTCGCTTCAGATGCAATATCGCACGTGAAAGTTGATCATCTGAATAATCAATTAAAAATGAAAGAATCATTACTGTCATTTAATCAGTTCATAAAGGAAACCTACACTGATGTCGGTAAAGCACCTTTCATTAATTTAATTACACTGACTCGCTGGATTAAAATCAGTGTGAGCCACTCGTGAGGATCTGGTCTGAGTAAACACAGTGCAACAAAGCCGCTTAAAACACTGCCAATTAATCATACCGGCTTTGTTTTGTTTGACGTGTTTTGATTTGACGATAATTTGGTTGCTTAGCCCAATATGCAGTCAAGCGGTAACAGAACGTGCACATATGCGATAGTTGTCACTGACAACCTGTAGGTGTCATACAAGATGTAAATGTATACATGGAGAGTAGTAGAATCAAGTATTCAGTATGCCCGGAGGGCATGAATGGCCAAATAAAGGTAGATATAGTGATTAAAGCATGAAAATAAGGACTTACCTGACTTTTTTCAAAATAGGAAAAAAGCACTTGTCCCAGACTAGCGACTTGGAATATTTTACTTGCCTGACTTCAAAAATGAATAGTCCAGGATGATGGTTTGCTCAGCCCTGATATATCATGCATCACTAGGTAGGTTCTGTATTGTTAGCTTTAAATCTAAAAATAACAAACATCATAGGTACACATTTTACATAAGCATGCTGTACACAGGTACACATTCTACATAAGCATGCTGTACACAGTTAAGTATACATTGGCATTGTGTACACAGGTACACATTTTACATCAGCATGCTGTTCACAGGTACACATTCTACACAAGCATGCTGTACACAGGTACACATTCTACACAAGCATACTGTACACAGGTACACATTTTACATAAGCATGATATACACAGGTACACATTCTACACAAGCATACTGTACACAGTTACACATTTTACATCAGTATGCTGTTCACAGGTACACATTCTACACAAGCATACTGTACACAGGTACACATTTTACATAAGCATGATATACACAGGTACACATTCTACACAAGCATACTGTACACAGGTACACATTTTACATAAGCATGCTGTACACAGGTACACATTTTACACAAGCATGCTGTACACAGGTACACATTTTATACAAGCATGCTGTACACAGGTACACATTTTACACAAGCATACTGTACACAGGTACACATTTTACATAAGCATGCTGTACACAGGTACACATTTTACACAAGCATGCTGTACACAGGTACACATTTTACACAAGCATGATATACACAGGTACACATTTTACACAAGCATACTGTACACAGGTACACATTTTACACAAGCATGATATACACAGGTACACATTTTACACAAGCATGCTGTACACAGGTACACATTTTACACAAGCATGCTGTACACAGGTACACATTTTACATAAGCACACTGTACAGAGTTACACCTTTTGTATAGGTATGAAGTACACAGTTATGTACTCATTTTACATAAGCAAGCATGATATTTATCTGTATTTGGAACACTGAACTCGAGATTGGCATGTTAACTTGAGATTGTCTATGCCCACTACTGTCTTGTACTGCCCTTTATTAAAGTACTGGATCTCAGTTGATCTTGTTGACCCAGCTGTGCATAGATATCAACATGGGCAGAAAAGTGTATCTGCACAAGAAATATATCCCACCTCAGTTTTATTTTTATGTATGAGTATAATCATATACATATGTGTTTGTCATAATAATCAGTATTAATATACATGGCAATATATACATTTTTAAGAAAATGTTTGCATACAGATATTTTTTCTTTAGAATCTAAAATGTACATACATATGTTGTCCTTTAAGAACAGGGATCTTTTATATGGAGTGTCCACTAAGACAGATTTCTTTGGACATAAATAAATATGCAGCTAAATCACTATTTAAGATTAACACACGTACCTAGTTCTCACTGAAGAAATATAATGCATTGTTGTAATTTTTATGGACTACTTTATACATTGTTGTAATTTGTATGGGCTACTTTATACATTGTTGTAATTTTTATGGGCTACTTTATACATTGTATCAGCAGTGCTATACCTAAGTACAAGATCATTGGGTTTCCCACAGTTTTTTGTTCTGTGTCCCTGAAGTCTTGTCACCTGTGTGCCCACTGGGCACACTTTTTCTTCAGGGAAAAATGTAAAAATCCACCTATTTTTCTGTAGTGCACATCAGTCCACATCTTGGTTGGTGCTGGCAATAGCCAGAGTCACCAGAGGTGATAACAATTTCAGATGGCTGTTAATTCCCATTTAAAATAACATATTTGGCAGTTTAAACATTCAAGGTTTGTATTTTGTCTCCCTAATAAATGTTAGCAGAGAAGGAGTGAACACTAAAGTTAAATGAGCGCAAGATTTGGAACATAAAGTTCAATAATGAGCAAGATCCATGCATATTAAGGTGGTGATCTTGCATCTGATTTGCTAACGTTGTTACCACTCTGGAGGCCATATTTCTGATCCAATTTTGATCAAACTCGGAATATATGCTTATATCACGGAGATCTCAGATAATGAGCTCGATAATGAGTGAAATCCACACATATTAAGTGATCTTGCATCTGATTGGCTGAGCTTGTTAGGCCTCGGGAAACAATATTTCAGATCCAATTTTAATTAGATTTGCAGTATAGAATCACATCAAGATTTTGGATGGATTTGACAGTGAGCACGATCCACACATATTGATGACTTTATCTTGCATCTGATTGACTGAGCTTGTTACCACTCCGGAAGTCATATTTATGGTCCAATTTTGATAAAACTTTAAATATTGGCTTGTATCATCAAGATCTTGGATGGGTTTGATAATGATCGAGATCTGTGCATATTGATGATGTAATCTTGCATCTGATTGGCTGAGCTTGTTTCCACTATGGAAACCATATTTGTGATCTGATTTTGATCAGACTTGGAATATTTGCTTCTTTGATCATGGTCTTGGACTGTTTCAGTGATGAGTGAGATCAATGCATATTAATGAGGTGTTCTTGCAGCTGATCGACTGGGTTTCTTAACACTCATGAAGCCATATTTTTTTTTCTGTTGAGATTATTATCATCATATCTTGGATAACTTCGATTATGAGCAAGAAACTGTGCATATTAGTTATGCCTTTATCTTTAGAAAGAATTATAAAGTTTGGGAGATAGTTTACATAGCATGGGTTCTTACACTACTACATAAGCGTGCTTGCTGAAACTTTCAACTGGTAAGTTATGTAAGCCAAGTGAGTGATATCAGGCCCACTTGGGTCTCTTGTTTTTAGCTCTACTGGTCATGGACCAGAAGAGCTTATGGGATGGTCTGTTGTCTGTCATCCGTTAGCACAAGTTTGTTATAGCTACTCCTCCTCATCTTCTCGGAGGATTGCCATGAAACTTTACACACACATTCATCCCATGGTCTAGTTGGTCCTAGATGAAAATGCTGCTGCTCGCAGTTCATCTTGAAAATCTTGTTATCGCTACTCCTCCTACATGGATGATCATATCAACATGGGGGTTTTCACTAAAAGACTTCTTATGATGTCTAGTTTGTCCTAAATGAAAAAGGTGTTGATCTGAAATCCAATATGGCTGCCACAGCAGCAGCTTGAAAATCTTGTTATCGCTACTCCTCCTGATTGGATGGTCATATCAGCATGAGGTTTTAACTAAAAGACTTCTTATGATGTCTACTTAGTCCTAAATGAAAATGGTGCTGATCTGGGGTCCAATATGGACACCACAGTAACCATCTTGAAAATCTTGTTACAGCTACTCCTCCTTCAGTGGATTTCTGTAATATGGTTGATTTAAAAAAAAAATTAAAGTGATTGTTTTGTGACTGATTTTGCTGTCTGATTTGTTTATTTTGTTTTATTGGACTGCTATGCATGTTTCATGATTAAATCAGTCTTGCAAATGCGTTTTATGTATATGTATTGTATATGGATGTAAAGAAGTTGTGTATGTGTATTGTATATGTATTGTGTAAGGATGTAAAGAAGTTGTGTGTATGTATTGTATATGGATGTAAAGAAGTATTGTATATGGATGTAAAGAAGTTATGTATATGTATTGTATATGGATGTAAAGAAGCTGTGTATATGTATTGTATATGGATGTAAAGAAGCTGTGTATATGTATTGTATATGGATGTAAAGAAGCTGTGTATATGTATTGTATATGGATGTAAAGAAGTATTGTATATGTATTGTATGTGGATATAAAAAAGTTGTGTATATGTATTGCATATGGATGTAAAGAAGTTGTGTATATGTATTGTGTAAGGATGTAAAGAAGCTGTGTATATGTATTGTATATGGATGTAAAGAAGTATTGTATATGGATGTAAATAAGCTGTGTATATGTATTGTATATGGATGTAAATAAGCTGTGTATATGTATTGTATATGGATGTAAAGAAGCTGTGTATATGTATTGTATATGGATGTAAAGAAGTTGTGTATATGTATTGTATATGGATGTAAAGAAGCTGTGTATATGTATTGCATATGGATGTAAAAAAGTTGTATATGTATTGTATATGGATGTAAAGAAGCTGTGTATATGTATTGTATATGGATGTAAAGAAGTTATGTATATGTATTGTATATGGATGTAAAGAAGCTGTATATATGTATTGTATATGGATGTAAAGAAGCTGTGTATATGTATTGTATATGGATGTAAAGAAGCTGTGTATATGTATTGTATATGGATGTAAAGAAGTATTGTATATGTATTGTATATGGATATAAAAAAGTTGTGTATATGTATTGTATATGGATGTAAAGAAGTTGTGTATATGTATTGTATATGAATGTAAAGAAGTTGTGTATATGTATTGTGTAAGGATGTAAAGAAGCTGTGTATATGTATTGTATATGGATGTAAAGAAGTATTGTATATGGATGTAAAGAAGCTGTGTATATGTATTGTATATGGATGTCAAGAAGCTGTGTATATGTATTGCATATGGATGTAAAAAAGTTGTGTATATGTATTGTATATGGATGTAAAGAAGTTATGTATATGTATTGTATATGGATGTAAGGAAGTTGTGTATATCTTGCCTTATCAATAATAATTTAGTTTACATAACAGTGACATCAGATTGTTTAGTTAAAAAAATATTCTGAAAGGATAAAGTACCTTCCTGAAGAGCAATCATGACAAAGATATAACGATGCAGAAGTGCTAGTAGAAATAAAGTATGGATATATTACTATTTTCTTTTGAATGATGTATATGTGTGTGATCTTTCACATGACTTTCCCATACTAGACTTTGACTTTCCCATACTAGACTTTGTTCTTGATGGATGATTCTTTGATTCTGTCTTTCAATCTCTCAGATGAACTGTTAAGCAAAGAATTCAATCATTTTAATCTTTTGTTCCTGCTATTTTCAGATTACATTCTTAAACCCTACTCTTTCGCGGAGACCGAAGCTACAAAGACAAAGAAAAATATTCCCTAAACATAAAGGTATGTCCAGTAAATATTGCAAGAATTTTTCTTTATTGTATTTCAAATTCCCATGCTCCAGCAGATTCAGTTAGTCCATCTGTGTTAAAAGATTGTAAGGATTTTTGTCACTGCAATTTAAACTTAAGAAAGCATCGCTATTGCTGTCGCCTGGTGTTGATGCAATTTGATTTCTGCTACTGCTCTGAATTGCAAAGTGAAGAACTTCAATCAAGTATTGGTAAACGGCAGTAACAATGACTCCCTTAAGGAGTCCAAATGTATCATCATCTAATTGTGATGTGCATGAATGAATCAGCTAGAGATCCAACTGTCCTTATCTACCACCAGGAAAAGTATATGATTGTCCAGATTTTAAGAACAAGTCCAAACTTCAGCATGAAAGAAAAAAATAAACTTATTTATATTGAATTCATTTTAAACAATAGAATCTGTTTGTTTCTTTGATACTGAACACAACGAAGGTGTGGAAACATGTAATTGTTGAAAATGTGCACCTAGGAATGTAGAAATGTGAATTCAAGGCCTTTTCCAATGTTATATAACCTTAAGACTTGAAAGTTTAGATATGAAGGCAAATTACATGCCTCGTATCCATTTGTTACATATGCCATCAGTTTATTGGCGCATCTACATTGCCAAACATAAGTGTATTTGTCCGTGTATTGGTTCATCTGCATTACCAGACATGAGTGTATTTTTCAGTGTATTGGTTCATCTGCATTACCAGACATGAGTGTATTTGTCCATGTATTGGCTCATCTGCATTACCAGACATGAGTGTATTTGTCCATGTATTGGCGCATCTGCATTACCAGACATGGGTGTATTTTTCAGTGTATTGGTTCATCTGCATTACCAGACATGAGTGTATTTGTCCATGTATTGGCTCATCTGCATTACCAGACATGAGTGTATTTGTCCATGTATTGGCTCATCTGCATTACCAGACATGAGTGTATTTTTCAGTGTATTGGTTCATCTGCATTACCAGACATGAGTGTATTTTTCAGTGTATTGGTTCATCTGCATTACCAGACATGAGTGTATTTGTCTATGTATTGGCTCATCTGCATTACCAGACATGAGTGTATTTGTCCATGTATTGGCTCATCTGCATTACCAGACATGAGTGTATTTGTCCATGTATTGGTTCATCTGCATTACCAGACATGAGTGTATTTTTCAGTGTATTGGTTCATCTGCATTACCAGACATGAGTGTATTTGTCCATGTATTGGTTCATCTGCATTACCAGACATGAGTGTATTTGTCCATGTATTGGCTCATCTGCATTACCAGACATGGGTGTATTTGTTCGTGTATTGGTTCATCTGCATTACCAGACATGAGTGTATTTGTCCATGTATTGGCTCATCTGCATTACCAGACATGAGTGTATTTGTCCATGTATTGGCTCATCTTCATTACCAGACATGAGTGTATTTGTCCATGTATTGGCTCATCTTCATTACCAGACATGAGTGTATTTGTCCATGTATTGGCTCATCTGCATTACCAGACATGAGTGTATTTGTCCATGTATTGGCTCATCTGCATTACCAGACATGGGTGTATCTGTCCATGTATTGGCTCATCTTCATTACCAGACATGAGTGTATTTGTCCATGTATTGGCTCATCTGCATTACCAGACATGGGTGTATTTGTTCCTGTATTGGTTCATCTGCATTACAAGACATGAGTGTATTTTTCAGTGTATTGGTTCATCTGCATAACCAGACATGAGTGTATTTGTCAGTGTATTGGCTCATCTTCATTACTAGACATGAGTTATTTGACACTTTTTTAGCTCATCTGCATTACCATACAGGAGTTTAATTGTCATTTTATTGGCTCATCAGTATTACCAGACACGAGTTATTTGTCAGTTTTTGTCAGCAGTGGCATTATCTTTGTCACAATCAGCTAAGTTCAGATTCTGTATTACAGTTTTCTGTTGAAGATTTTGACATGCATACAATATCACAGCTTGATTACAGGCAATCCTTTCTTACCCAGGTTATAGAGAAATCTCACAGATTTGTGACACTAGTTATATTTGGCTTGGAGGATTCAGATCCCTCCAAAACTTATGGCATGCTGTCTACTCTTCTTTTCCAAGAATAGTTTCTGTTTCTGATAATAGACACTTCTTTAAATTTAGCTCTATTGTCCTTTTGGCCTTGAAAAGTCATTCAAGCTATGTAAAGGTGCGTAGTTCAAATTCTGATCCTCTGAGGAAATGATTAGACCCAGAAAGATCACCTCCCTTTATATAGTTGGATAGCTTCTTTGTAGTACTTAAAGAATAGAAAATGCTTATGAAAGGTAATTGCTTAAATATTGTATAAAAGACTTTTTGTAAATGTTTGAATCAATTCTATGTTAAGAGGTAAAGAGAAGAAAAGACTAACATATTTAGAGGGATTGATATACTGTAGTATCATTTATTTGCATTAGTCTCAATTTTTGTGGTTTTGTAAAAAAAAATAAAATGTTAAATACATTTTTGTGGATACTTAAGTGTGGTTTCACCTGTCAAATTTTTGCATATTTGTAGATATTTAATTTCATGGATTAACCTAAACAAATACCCAATATACAAGAGAACAAAACCATGCCGACAACAAACAGCAGTCGCTTCTATGGTTAAAACAATACTACCATTTGTGTGAGTACAGATCAAACACTTGTCAAGATCAATCACTTATACTCAACATCAAAGAGAGCCGATGCAGCCAGAAACACTAAGTTAATAAGTTATTAAAGTACATGTGTATGATCTCTTCCTTAAAATACTGTCCATAAAGTTGTACCATGAATTACTTTCTGACTATCATGGCGTTAACACAGTGACTTAAGCAGTGTGCAAAATTGCCACCACCACCCGGCCTGATGCCAGCTAATTTCACAGCAGAGTGGGGCAAAATATGAGTAGCAAGTCTGTCTGGCCAGTTGGATTTTTTAGGTATATTGAGTAAATTTAATCTGCAAATTATATATTTTATGATATTAAAAGAAATAATAGAAACCAGGTGAAAAATAAATAATGTTGAATTGTTTCTGATGACCAGTTGCAAATCTGGGTGAGATGAGAAGATTAATAACTCATGTGTAGTCTGCATTCAATAGGTGCTTGTAACTCCAGTTAAAAACTCTTCTGCGTCTATGTGATGTCTGATGACACATAATACTACCAATTCCCAACATCAGCTTGTGGATGTATTTGGATGCCTCAAAGCCACCAAAAACTAAGAAACCAAACACAGTCAAGGAAAAAAAGAACTATTCAAAAGGTATACAACACTATCAAATAAAAGCAATGTTTTAAAAATAGTTGGGTTAAAGAATTCACTTGGAATATAGAAACAGGATGCATGCTAAGACCATGACAATGCTGTTATCTGTTCAGCTGCAATCTGCTGATGTGGATGCCTTTGATCCAGTTCCAATAAATCCTTACTGGAACTCATCTTTTGTCGAATTAATTTCATGGGCAGCTGTACTTTGGAGACCAGAGCCTCATCTTTGGAGGCTGGGTCTGGTTCTGATACTGTCATTGATGACAGCTGTACTTTGGATACCAGAGCCTCGTCTTTGGAGGCTGGGTCTGGTTCTGATACTGTCATTGATGACAGCTGTACTTTGGATACCAGAGCCTCGTCTTTGGAGGCTGGGTCTGGTTCTGATACTGTCATTGATGACAGCTGTACTTTGGATACCAGAGCCTCATCTTTGGAGGCTGGGTATGGTTCTGATACTGTCATTGATGACAGCTGTAATTTGGATACCAGAGCCTCGTCTTTGGAGGCTGGGTATGGTTCTGATACTGTCATTGATGACAGCTGTAATTTGGATACCAGAGCCTCATCTTTGGAGGCTGGGTATGGTTCTGATACTGTCATTGATGACAGCTGTAATTTGGATACCAGAGCCTCATCTTTGGAGGCTGGGTATGGTTCTGATACTGTCATTGATGACAAGTCAATGGATGAGAAACCTGATTTTTATTCTGACTATAATTCAGACTGGTCATCAATGGCAACAACAGCAAAGTCTTTAGATGAGTTATGTATGGATCTAGATCAACTGGACAGTAAGCATCATTGTCCTGATCAGTAAACAGTGGCCATGTTAAGCAGAATTTAATAAATGTAATAAATTTGAGTAAATTTCTTATTTTGTGTTTTTCTTTCTTGTCCATGTTTCATTGTCCATATATTCTTGCTAAGGGCTGATGTTCATGTCTACCTGCATTGACCATTGAGTCATTGACTTCATTTTTTCTTTTTGTCTGAAGAAATGAATGGCTAGTTGGATTATGGACAGAACCATTAGCATATTGAAGTTGCTGGAATTTTTGGGGAGTTTCACACGCTGGACTTAAGAGTGGTAAAATTCAACTTAGATCCCAGTCTGTTCGGATAATGTTGTCGTTCCACATGTAAATCAAACACGTGACCAGCTGACCTTGCTCAGTGCAATTAGCAAGCAGTGTCAGCATCAAAGTGTGAAGATGCCAATTAGAATGAAAAACAAAGGAATCACTAATTTGTTTGAGCCTGCCTTGTGTACGTACGAACTTCAACCACTAGACTTTAGTTACAACTTTATCAATCAAGCCAATTCATGATGAATGGATAATTGCTGCTCACACAAAAATATGTGAAAGATCAGACCTAATTATTCATAGCTTTGAGAATGCAGGACTTGTTTAATTCAATAAGTTCAGGATTATTTACCTGACAAATGTTTGTGTGTACCAGCAGACTTGATTGACACAATGTTGATTCAGTGGTTTTGTCCAAAAATCAGTGAATTGTGAGCTTCAGTACTCTGCACTTATTAGTGTATATACCTAGTGTTTAATTAGTAATTGTGCTTCAAGTACTAGTTCTAGTATTTTACATTCATATTGTTCATTGGGGGATTAAGCATGCATGGATAAAATGAAACATGCTTTCACGAGGATTTAAATTTTGATAACAGTTTTTCTTGAATGTAGTATCAGTATGAATAAGTATTAAATCAAATTTTCATATACTAGTATCATTTATTATTCTTTGATTCATTTTCAGTAATACTAGTGTTTGAATACCTTATGCTTTTTCTCGTTTCTCTCTATCCTTATGTCACAATGTGTCGATTTAAGGCAGTGAATGGAAATTATGGCTAATGGATACCATATAGATATGTGTGCATTAAAACAATATCAAATGCATTATAATTCTTTCTTTTAAAAGGGTTAAAATAAAACAAACACATGTAAAAGCTAATTTTATTACCAGATTACAGAAATGACATTGATTTGTCAGATAGCTTTGTTGATCTATAGAACGAAACAAAGTAAGAAAATGGATAATGGGGGGTGGGGTGGTGGCTTCTTTATCATATTTGGCTAATTTTTCATTGGGTCTTTAAATTCATGGTTCAGGGCAACAGTGAAATACACCAAAATTTTTACCCCATGAAAATTGGTGATACTTCAGTATTTGCTTATGATTATAAAAAGGAGCATGATTATCAATATCTTGTAATTTATGTTCATCCCTTTGATCCCGTGTAATGTACCATATTATCTGAAGCCACCAAACTATCAGTATTCTCAATACTTTGATTGTCTCAATCTGGTTGTCTGAGGTCATAATGTGACAGTCTCAATCTGGTTGTCTGAGGTCATAATGTGACAGTCTCAATCTGGTTGTCTGAGGTCATAATGTGACAGTCTCGATCTGGTTGCCTGAGGTCATAATGTGACAGTCTCAATCTGGTTGTCTGAGGTCATAATGTGACAGTCTCAATCTGGTTTTCTGAGGTCATAATGTGACAGTCTCAATCTGGTTATTTTTGTATCCTGTTTGAAAAACAAATTGGTGAGTAAGATAAACAATGCAGGGGTTAGTACCAAGACAGTCAAGATGATCTTGGCCTCAGATTTAATTTATTTACCTAGTCTTGATGCCAACAGCAATATATTTAATTTATTTACATAGTCTTGATGCCAACAGCAATATAGATTTAATTTCTTTACACAGTATTGATGCCAACAGAAATATAGATTTCATTATTTACATAGTCTTGATGCCAACAGCAATATAGATTTCATTATTTACATAGTCTTGATGCCAACAGCAATATAGATTTCATTATTTACATAGTCTTGATGCCAACAGAAATATAGATTTCATTATTTACATAGTCTTGATGCCAACAGAAATATAGATTTCATTATTTACATAGTTTTGATGCCAACAGAAATATAGATTTCATTATTTACATAGTCTTGATGCCAACAGAAATATAGATTTCATTATTTACATAGTCTTGATGCCAACAGCAATATTGATTTCATTATTTACATAGTCTTGATTCCAACAGAAATATAGATTTCATTATTTACATAGTCTTGATGCCAACAGCAATATAGATTTCATTATTTACATAGTCTTGATTCCAACAGAAATATAGATTTCATTATTTACATAGTCTTGATGCCAACAGCAATATAGATTTCATTATTTACATAGTCTTGATGCCAATAGCAATATAGATTTCATTATTTACATAGTCTTGATGCCAACAGCATTATAGATTTCATTACTTATATAGTCTTGATGCCAACAGCAATATAGATTTCATTATTGACAGTCTTGATGCCAACAGCAATATAGATTTCATTATTTACATAGTCTTGATGTCAACAGCAATATAGATTTCATTGATATTTACATAGTCTTGATGCCAACAGAAATATAGATTTCATTATTTACATAGTCTTGATGCCAACAGCAATATAGATTTCATTATTTACACAGTATTGATGCCAACAGCAATATAGATTTCATTATTTACATAGTCTTGATGCCAACAGCAATATAGATTTCATTACTTATATAGTCTTGATGCCAACAGCAATATAGATTTCATTATTGACAGTCTTGATGCCAACAGCAATATAGATTTCATTTTTGACAGTATTGATGCCAACAGAAATATAGATTTCATTTATTTACATAGTCTTGATGCCAACAGCAATATAGATTTCATTATTGACAGTATTGATGCCAACAGAAATATAGATTTCATTTATTTACATAGTCTTGATGCCAACAGCAATATAGATTTCATTTATATTTACATAGTATTGATGCCAACAGAAATATAGATTTCATTTATTTACATAGTCTTTATGCAAACAGCAATATAGATTTCATTATTTACACAGTATTGATGCCAACAGAAATATAGATTTCATTATGTACACAGTATTAATGCCAACAGTAATATAGATTTCATTATTTTACATAGTCTTGATGCCAACAGCAATATAGATTTCATTATTTACACAGTATTGATGCCAACAGCAATATAGATTTCATTATTTACAGTCTTGATGCCAACAGCAATATAGATTTCATTATTTACACAGTATTGATGCCAACAGAAATATGGATTTCATTATTTACAGTCTTGATGCCAACAGCAATATAGATTTCATTTATTTACATAGTCTTGATGCCAACAGCAATATAAATTTCATTTATTTACATAGTCTTGATGCCAACAGCAATATAGATTTCATTTATTTACATAGTCTTGATGCCAACAGAAATATAGATTTCATTTATTTACATAGTCTTGATGCCAACAGCAATATAGATTTCATTATTTACAGTCTTGATGCCAACAGCAATATAGATTTCATTTATTTACATAGTCTTGATGCCAACAGAAATATAGATTTAATTATTTACAGTCTTGATGCCAACAGCAATATAGATTTCATTATTTACACAGACTTGATGCCAACAGCAATATAGATTTCATTTATATTTACTTAGTATTGATGCCAACAGCAATATAGATTTCATTATGTACACATTCTTGATGCCAACAGCAATATAGTTTTCATTATTTTACATAGTCTTGATGCCAACAGCAATATAGATTTCATTATTTTACATAGTCTTGATGCCAACAGCAATATAGATTGCATTTATTTACATAGTATTGATGCCAACAGCAATATAGATTTAATTATTCTTAAATAGATAGGTGCTGCAACTAGTTATGTATCTGGTTTCTTTCTATGATACAGGTAAAAACTTCCTCCGTCCTGGCCAGATGAACATCAATGTGGCCACCTGGGGCAGATTAATGAAGAGGGCCATACCACAGCAAGGTGCAGACACACCTGGGGCTCTTAGTCCCCAGATCTCCTCACCAGGTGAGTAGAATTTAACGAGTTTTATATTTTGTCTTGCTTGTGATGTATGTCACAAAAGGCAATATAAATATCGTTACCAGTGTGTAGGTCAAAAAGTCAAAGGTCAAGGTTACAGTGGTCACTTTCTTATATTTTCAGGTGAAAAGCTTGTATAAAACTGCATCTCTGTTAGTACTACACCCTTAAAAACAAGGTCACCATGACCTACATATTATGCTTTACTAACGTAGTTTAAATATGTGTCTAACTCATGACAGCAGAGATCTTTCCATGCTGTACTTAGCCCTTTATGACTAGTGCAGTCGGTAGTAAAATTAAAAATGTTTATTCAGTGGTAAACTTTCCATATGAATGACTATACATTTTGTATTGTGATAGGTTACCCTCATCAGGTTAACTCTGCATTGTACATGTGAATATAGGAATTAGATGAGTGGACTGCATACATTTTCATGTTAGCTGTAGTGTAATTACTGATCCATGAACTATGCTACTTACAGTGGCCATACTGACTGTCACTCTGAGGTTACTCAAAGCCTGTTGCTTTCACCTAGTGAAATCGGGCTTCTAAGGTTGGACAATGATAATAGCGTCAGAAGCAGATTATAATAACCATGAAGATTAAAAAAAGAAATTAAAAACAACATTAATCTCTGCTGTTTAGCTCTACTGTCATAGACCAGAAGAGCTTATGCAATGGACTTTAGTCTGTTATCCATTAGCACCAGTTAAGACTTTTTCTCCTAAATTAATAGGAAGATTGCCTCGAAAATATACAAATGCATTCATCCCAAGGTCTTGTTGGTCTTAATTTAAAATGGTGCCCTGCAGAAATCCGTTATAATTACTACTCCTGAACAGATGGTCATATCAGTATGGGGTTTTTACTAAAAGATTTTGTTATATATCTAGTTCGTCCTAAATGAAAATGGTGCAGATCTGACATATAGTATGGCTGCCATGGCATCCATCTCGAAAATCTTATTAGCTCTATCCCTGAATGGATGGTCCTATCAGCATGTGGTTTTCACTTAAGGACTTCTTATTGTGTCTAGTTGGTCCTAAATGAAAATGGTTCCCATCAAACGAGTCCTCAGAGATTTCAATATGGCTACCATGGCAGTCATTTTAAAAATCTTATTCCTACTCATCCTGAATCAGATGATTGTATCTACATGGGGCTTTCACTCTAATGGTACCAATCTAACATTGAATTTGACTGTCTTCTTGGACATCTTGAAAATCTTGTTACTGCTGTTCCTCTTGAATGTATGGTCATATTTACACAAGGTTTTTTTACTGAAAGATTGATGATGTCTACTTGGTACTAAATAAAATTGGTGCCAACCTGATGTCCAACATGGGCACTAAGTCCTGTTACCGCCACTTCTTCTAAATGAATGCCATAGGTACATGGGGTTTTCACGCAAAGACTTTTTATCATGTCTGGTTGGTTCTAAATGAAAATGATGCAAATCTGACATACAATATGGCTGACATAGTGGCCATCTTGAAAATCTTATTACTTGTTCTAAACGGAAGGATGTAGTGACGGGTTTTGATTCCAAGACTTCATATGATGTCTACTTTGTCCTAAGTTAAAAAGGTGCCCAATATGGCATCTGTGGTGGCCATCTTGAAGATCTGTTATGGCAGCTTCTGAGTGGATAGTCATTGTGACATGGAGTTTTCACTAAAAGATGTTTTATGATGTCTAGTTGGCCCTAAATTAAAATGGTGCCAATTATTCATCCAATAAGGCCACCATGATAGCCATCTTGAAAATCTCGTTAATAACTACTTCTCCTAATAGGAGACTTGACTCAAGTAGAGAAGATAATTTTACAGAGGGATGGAAGATAAACTGTTTATTATGAATTTAGTGTTTTGTTGAATGTCAACATCCTGATGTTGAGAACTGTTTACTTGAAATTGTTAACTAAGTGCTTATTTTCTGCAGACAAGTTGTGTTGATTACTCATCATCAAGGAAAATAGTCTATGAATACAATGGAGTTAGCAGATTTCTACAAGAACAGCCTGTTAAATAGAAACTAATATCCATCTGCCTTTACAGTAGAAACTCTTACTTACATGCACTACCACAGGTGTGTAAGGGGCATGTATTGTTATTCTTGTCCATTTGTTCATTTCCTGTCTGCTGTCTGCTTAAGTTTTTGCATGTATTTTACTGTGTAGGCACGTTTGTATTCCATGAACATACTCAAGTTCTTGAATGCAGTACATATGTGTGAGATCAAGCACTGCTGGTGGTATGTTTGCAGGTATCCTGTCCTCAGACAGAGGGCCTCCCATTCACCAGATTAGCTTTGAGGAGTTTCCAGAGAAAAGGCCAGTCAGTAAAGATTCCTCCGATGTCCCTCAGTCTCCAGTCTCCCTACCTAATTCCAGGCCTAATGAAGGGGAGATACAGGTACAAACATCCATTTTTGCAGAGGTGTCAGAGGTGAGGATTGGAAAAAAGTAGCTTGGGGATTGGGGAATTATAGTATTATCAGAATCAGTTCTGTTAGAGTAGGTGTAATTAAAAGTCAAACTTGCATGAGAAAATCCATTGCTCTTGGCATATAATGACACCCTTGCTTTGATTTACAGTTCTGATTTATGATGAACCAACCTAGTGGATTGTGTATCAAAGTGACACCTGAACCCATACATACATTTGTTTGATTGGTGTTTAAAAGCACAGCATCACATTATTTTATGCAGAGGCAATTGGAGTAGAGTGACTTACCTTTTGCTAGATACCATGCAACCTTTCTTCATGATATTTGAACATAAGTTTTCCCATACTAAATACATAATTTACCAAAAATTCATTTTTGGAGCAAGCCTGTACTCAGATTTAATTTAGAGTTAAAAGTGAATGAACTGAGCATTTCTTCTACAGTTTTCAATATTCAAACCCATATTTGATGGTTGTTTTTGTATAAAATAGAAATTTGTACACACAAGTCATGTACAGCAGTTTAATCTGTGTGTTGAATGACACACTAACACAAACGTTCATGAAATGTATATATATATATATTTTTTTTTTTTTTAATATGCAGAAAAGGGTCTTTATAGAAGTATGGTCCTTTTTGGGGGGTTTGTTTATTTATAGACATTGTTTCCTTTTGCAGACCTCATATATAAGCAGAGATACCAGCATGGACTATCATTTTAATATCAGTAATACATTATCTGCCGCTGTTGCATTGCTTATCTTTCCAGGATGGAAATTATCATCGTCCATATAAGAAAATTGCATTCTCCCACTAGGTGGAAAGTTGTAGAAGTCCAGAACTGAAAAGAAGACAGACCCAGTCTCCCACGTCATAGTCCCATGTGCAGTAGCTGTCCTCTTTCTTATGGAGAACATCTTTGTTTGGTTGAATTCAGTCACGCTGTAGCAGAATATTTGCCTTTTCTCGCATCAAGACATGTTCTGGCAGTTAAATAAAGGGTTCTGTATTATTAGAGTGTTTACACCCTCAGTCCATTGTATTTTTATTCATAGTTAAAGATCTCTTGTAGAGTTTTGAGGTGTTTTTTGTTGCATTCTGTCAGTAGTGTCCTTTGTGTTACCCATCTCCTTTGGTGATAGGGTAGGCCATAACTGCTCCAATGTATATCATTAAGTCATTAATTTTGGATGTTTCTAGGGTAGGTAATTGTCTTCCCCTTTATATCCAGAATTTTTTATGACCTCCATTTTCCATCTACATATTTTTTGAAAATATCTGGTTTGTTGGTCCATTGACTAATATTACTTTATGATTTTTAGACTCTCTGAGGAGGTCTCACACTATCATTATTGCCAAATAGTGTATTTAGGTGGTCTTACACCAGTTATTGTCAGCATAATGAGTTTTGATGGTCCCACACTACTCTTTATTAACCATTATCATGACAGTGTGTTTTGATGGTCTCACACCACTCATCATCAATACCATATTGACAGGTAGTGTTTTGCTGGTGTTAAATTGTGTTTGATGGAGGTTTCACAGTATTCATTACAGTTATCAACATTTTTTATTACTGTTTCTTTTTTCAGAATTTTTCTTTTTCCAGCAATAAATGTTACAGCATGTGGGCCAATGCAGGCATAGGAAAGATACGCACCCCATCTCCATTGTCTCTTATGTTGTTTGTGGTCAGATGAGTGTGGGAACTCGCTGAAAGTAAATGAACTTATAAGGGGAAGAGGAAAGGACCTTCTTTCTTCACCTCTCAGGAGCACACAGAATCCTTCTCCAATCCCTTGGGACTAAGAAGAAGAAGATAACTCCTTGATTCCAGAAGAATATGAAGAAGATTAGCTGTTTGGTGGGGAAGAGCACTCCTAGATCCCAGGAGGATATGGGATCATTCTCTTCAGAGAAATATAAGGCCCTTGGACCTTTGACAGTTGATCCAACTCAGTCAGTGCTGGTGGGGGTTCAGTCCAGGGTTCCGCCACAAGGGAGGAAATATTAGTGTGGAGAGTGAGTCGCTCTCCCTGTCCCATGACAAGTCTCCAAGTCTGTAGCCCTGGTATGGCAACAAGCAGATTGAGCCATCCTGAAAGGGGAGAGCAGCGATCTTGCTCTAGAAGTTCTGAGAAGGGCTTCTCTGTCAGATCAGAGTCACCTGACCTGTCATTAACCAGTCACTGATCATTGACGGGGCACTGGTTGGGACAGGTAGTCTACGTACACATGTCAGACTAGGGAAGTGGATTTGATCAGCATCCCACTCCCTTCCTATGATCGCACTTAATTCATGTGGGATGTGGGGGTATGCAGTTCATGGAAGTGAATTGTCCTTCCCATTTATGGTGCCATGGACACCCAGGCGGCCTCATAGCAGTGCTGGTGTTGTGAGTCGCGGACCCACATTACCTGTTTGTGTGGAGTCACAGACTATAAAACGGGGATGCTTTCTTCCCCCCAAATGCTCAAGGAAGGTTCAGAAGCATTCTCATCCTCCTGCCAAGTATGCTACTCTGGGCAGTCCCATCACTGCGCATGAGGAATTACAATACATGACTAGCCATACCCCAGGTCACCTCCTCAACAGAGAGACATGGGATCAGAAAGTCCTGCCTCCCAGGGGTGAGAGCAGGATGAGGATATCCTATCGGTCCTAGTGGACTCTAGTGAGTTCGCCAAAGAACAGACTGAGATGGCGCCACCTCCTTCCTTTGGGTCCCCTATCTCCTCCCATCCATTGACTCGGGTGGCAGAGGATGAAGAGATCCCCTGGAAACTGACCAGGATGTGTGTCCATCTATGATCACCACTCGGGTCCATCAGTGAAGTTATTTAAAGGGATGTGCAGCCTCAGTCCAGGAAGCAGCCCCAAGCCTCCCTCTTGCCCATCTGTAGATAGACGCGATCAACAGAGAGGTCCAGGGAATAATTTTGCAGGTTCCTCTCCCAATAAGTCGGGGGAAGCCAATGGGACTCGCTTCCTCTCCTGCCATGCATCCCTCTTCCAAGGATTCCTGTGGGTGCTCGACTAGCCCTCTTTTCAGAGGTCTGGTTGAGCATAATGGACGATCGGTGGATACCCTGTATAATAAAGGAATGATACCGGCTTCTGTTCCAGGAATATCCTCCTCTGGCAAGGACCCCCATTCTTTTCCACCAGTCAAATCTGGTGCTGTTAAGGAAAGAGATGCACACCCTTCTGCAGAAGAGCACAGTAGAGAGGGCGTTAAATGACCAGTCTCTGGTCTTCTACTCCTGGATTTTTCTGGTATACAAAAGGGCAGAAAGTTTGGGCTGATTATTGATATTTTTGCCTCAAACAAGTTTCTTCATGAGGAACCATTCAGCTTCAGTCAGAAATGCCTAAAGGCAGGGCGATGGGGCAGTCTCTGTCGACCTTTAGGATGCAGACCTTCACATCCCAATTTTTCCTTTTCACAGGAAATACCTCCATTTTTTGTCTGGACTGTAAGGTTTTCCAATTTCGTGCTCTGCCTTTCAGCCTTGCCTTCACACCCAGAGCCTTTACCAGAGTCATGGAAGTAGTTGCCACCTGCCTGAGATCACTAGTGCTTCCAATCCAGTATTTCAACAACTGGTTGATCCACAATGGCCTCATAGAGTTCCTCTGACAAGATCTTTATTGCTGCTGGTCCATAGTGACTTGGCTGGGATTTGTTCCAAACCTAGTTCCATCTCAGAATTTTGTATGTGTGGGGATGAATTTCCTCACCAACAGCGGATTAGTTTGTGTCCCTCTAGACCGAACAGATAGAATCCTGGCACTTTTGTAAAAAGACTTTGTTGTTGACTTGCTTATATCTATCTCTACTGGGGACCTTAAACTCCATGGCAGACCTGGGTTTTCTCTGTGAAAACTGCATTCCCTCCAGTTTCTCTTCTGGCAAACTGGAAACCGCACAGGGATCCACTGATAGCTCAGATTTCTCTAGGAGCAGAATTTCACCACCACTTGAGTTGGTAGGCAAATTGGGACCGGATTATGACCGTAGTCCCTATGTACACTCCTGAACCCCACTCCTATCTGTTCATAGGTGCATCAGATTCAGGGTGGGGCACTCACTTGGAGCCAGAAAGCTGCTTCTTCAGGGTTCATACTCTCTGGAAGAAACTACCCTCAACATAAACAGTTTGGAAATGAGGGCAATCTTTTTAGCTCTACAGCGGTGTGTCAACCAAGTAAGGAGTCATTGTGTGATGGTCTATTCCGACAAAACGTCCTTTTTTATACCAGTTTTTTAGGCCATGAGCCTCCTACCGGAGTGGCAAATTCAGCAATACGGTAGTGATAGATAATGTATTACTGATATTAAAATGTCGGGGGTGGGGTGGGGTGGTTGCTGGTAAAATAATTTTAATGATGTAATACTTACCTGTTGCTATTGCCAGATTCCCTCTTCCTACCCAAATCTGATGTTCCACAAGTAGTCTGTCATTAAGAAAGAGGATGGCTACTGCACATGGGCCCATGACATGGAGGTCAGACTGGGTTTGTCTTCTTTTTAGTTCTGGACTTATAAAACTTTCCATCTAATGGGAGGATGCAGTTTTCTTTATGGACGAGGGTAATTTCCATCCTGGAAAGGTAAGCAATGTAATAGCGACAGGTAAGTATTAAATGAATAAAATTAGTTTTACCCACCCCCACTTCATTTTTGATTGTATTATAGGGAAGAATTTCTGCCAAACAAAAATTCTTTAACAGTGCTCTATTTATATTTCTGTTGGACAAATTTATTATTTATTTTACAGTCAATCCTAAAGATTTTGTGAAATCTTTCATTTTTATATTTTTTTTAGAACTTCTCTTTTAATTGGCACACTATAGCCATTATTGTGCTGATGTGCCATTAAATACTAATTAATACACTTAGACTGAACATGAAACTTTCTCTTGGCTGCACTCCTCAAAAACACAAACAGCCAATAACTTGAACCAAAAATTTGGACCTGCAATAAGGTTTTTAAAATTTTGCAGAATTAAATTTTAAAAAATTTCATTAATTTATTTGTGTTCTCACTTATGAAAGCATGGTTAGATATAGGGATTGCGGCAGCAGAGGTAATTTTATGAATTTATGTTGAAGTTTTGGATTTATTTATTCATTTCCAGAGGGCCTTGAATTCTTTTAATTTCCTGCCAGAGGACAACATCATAGACCTAGAGAGCATCAGTGATCACCAAAAGAAGACGGCAACCAACTCTGTCCCTGCCAGACCCCTTTCATCATCCCATGTCCTTCCCCCTGCCACACACAACAAACCGCGAGCACCATCACCGCCCATCAATCATCACAGGCCACCACAGCAGCAGAAACAGCCTGCCCCGAAACTTCCACCCACCATACAGGAAACACAGAAAAAAGTGCCTCCAGTAGCCACAAGCATCAAAGAACCAGAGTATGAGTGCATTTATTGTTAATTTCAACAGCAGATGTAGGGCTGATGCATAGGAATCTGTAATTGTGTAATTTTCCATACTGAGCTCAATCCTGGTTCACAGTTCTAGTTTACGTTATAAAGCTCACTCAGTTCATTTGAGTTCATTGAAAATCTCTCTCTGTCAAGTATTGACATGCCAATATTTCTAGGAGAACTTTACCAAATTTGACAGCGATCATCCTGGCTTCAGTGCCTTACAGTTTGTACAAATGATGCTGTTCTACCATCAAATATGAAAGATGTTACTACAAATAGAAGAGAATAAAAATCTACTTCTCAAAAACAGCTCAGAAATCTGCATCAGAGCCTTTCAGAATTGTACAAATGATGCAGATTGATTTTTTTACCAATGGCCACTGTTATTAATAATAGAAAGCACCCACATATCAATCCCTTAAAGTTTATGGCATATACTAATGATGCTGACTCACGGTCCAAATTGGCTGTTGTAACTAACCCAGATTTCTTGGGAATCTGCTTTTGCATTTGGATATTAACCCAATATTGGACTCGTGGGCAATCTTGGGCCCAGCCACCCTCTTGATTTGTCAGTATTTCAGAAGCTTTTTTTTATTTTAAAAAAAAAAACCTTTAGCTTCCAAATTAATGTTTTTTCAGTGTTAAATGTAATGAAGTGTATTGCAAGGTTAATTGTAGGAAAAAGTTTTAGTTTGCTGAATTACTGATTGAAAATTTTGTTTCTAATAAGTTCAGACATTTTGTTAACTAATGAAGATTATGTATTTAGTCATTCTTTTGTAATATGTAATAAACATGCATCTGAAAAATTGTCCGCTAATGTGAAGTAATGTTTTCCTTTCTTTCAGTTTCAGTAATCAGCCCGTAAGTATGCAAGATTTTAGGCCAATCAGTGTGCTAGGAAGAGGACACTTTGGAAAGGTGAGGAAATGACTCATTGTCATTTAAGGTTTAAAGTTATCGACATGTATTGAGTCAGAGTTGAATATTGAAGAAATGTTGTAGTCACAGTTTTGGTAGTACTTTATCTGATGTTTTTGGCCATGAACACTTAGTCACTTTTGCAAAATTAGGGATGTATCAATACGTATTGGATATCGCTTTATTTTTATGGTGATGCAGTATATAATATCATGACCCCAGTATTGCAATACTCGTGATTCGATAAAAAGAATCATGTTCCATTAGCAAATTGTTCAGTGTGTTGACTTCCACCAAGTAGGACAGAAGTATTTTGATGTGAACTGGATGATAAAACTTTATGAAAATGTACCGCCAGAGAAAATCTTGGACTTTTTGAGGCAATGCAGTTGATATAAAAATTTTGATGACATTTTAACAATTTACATGTTTTACCATTACCGTTTATTTATATAATTTTTACAGAATGTTAACATCTTGACCTTTATATTTTATCTTGTAGTACTTCATGTTTACATTTATTTGTAAGGGTTTATCTTCCTAAAGTATTTGAACAATTCTTAATTTTTATATTTTTAGAACTTCACTTCTAAAATTAGCACCATATAGTAGTGATTGTGCTGAGGTGCCATTAAATGCTAATTACATACATAATCCATTATTAAAATAATAGTTTATGAAGCACATATTCCAGATTTATCTTCACGAACCCACAAGTGAATCTTCAGTTCTGTAAAGTCACTCTTACTCATTTGACATGAGTTAATATTCGCATGTGACAAATAATTCATGATCACTTTAGTTTCCCCCAAAATTTCAAGAAAATGATATTCTATATTGTTGTAACTGATGTTGTAAACATGTAGTTATTCAACAGCCAACAGAAGGGTATATATCACGTAAACATATAGTTATCCAACAGCCAACAGAGGGTATATATCGTGTAAACATGTAGTTATCCAACAGCCAACAGAGGGTATATATCGTGTAAACATGTAGTTATTCAACAGCCAACAGAAGGGTATATATCATGTAAACATGTAGTTATCCAACAGCCAACAGAAGGGTATATATCATGTAAACATGTAGTTATCCAACAGCCAACAGAAGGGTATATATCATGTAAACATGTAGTTATCCAACAGCCAACAGAGGGTATATATCGTGTAAACATGTAGTTATTCAACAGCCAACAGAAGGGTATATATCGTGTAAACATGTAGTTATCCAACAGCCAACAGAAGGGTATATATCATGTAAACATGTAGTTATCCAACAGCCAACAGAAGGGTATATATCATGTAAACATGTAGTTATCCAACAGCCAACAGAAGGGTATATATCGTGTAAACATGTAGTTATTCAACAGCCAACTGAAGGGTATATATCGTGTAAACATGTAGTTATTCAACAGCCAACTGAAGGGTATATATCGTGTAAACATGTAGTTATTCAACAGCCAACAGAAGGGTATATATCGTGTAAACATGTAGTTATCCAACAGCCAACAGAAGGGTATATATCATGTAAACATGTAGTTATCCAACAGCCAATAGAAGGGTATATATCATGTAAACATGTAGTTATCCAACAGCCAACAGAGGGTATATATCATGTAAACATGTAGTTATCCAACAGCCAATAGAAGGGTATATATCATGTAAACATGTAGTTATCCAACAGCCAACAGAAGGGTATATATCATGAAACATCTTATTGGATCATTCGTATCGCAAAAAGTATCACATTATGATTAAACTGGTGATTCACACTCCTGTTCACAATTTTTCCATTGCACATGTTAGAGCTGTGTTGTAATAAAAAATATAGTAATGTTTGAAAGAAAACAGAGTACTTAAGCAAACTGTTTCACAAATCTTTTCTCAGTTTTGAAGCTGTTTTTCATAACTTTGGCAATCTAAACCACAGAAGTCTTTGTTCTCCTGTTTTGACATGGTGAAAGTGTGCTGTTGTATGCATATCCAACATCATTGGACATGGTGAAAGTGTATTTTTGTATGCATATCTAACATCATTTTCTTTGAAGATGCTTTAGTTATACTGTATTCAACATAATACATACTCATGCCTTAATAAGCTAGCATCCCTATATTGGTGTGCATAAAAATGGTCACATCTTAGTGTACTTGTCTCCATCTTAGCATGCCTCAAAAAAGTAAAGCAGCTAATACCTGCCTAGAGCATCATGATTTTTAGCTCTACTGGTCATTTTACCAGAAGAGCTTATGGGATGGCCTGTCGTCCATTGTCCATCCATCCATCCTTTAGCACAAGTTTGTTACCACTACTCCTCCAAAGTTACTTGGAGGATTACCATGGAACTTTATACACACATTCATCCCAAGGTTTAGTTGGTTCTAAATGAAAATGGTGCTGCTCAGACATCCAGTATGGCCACCACAGCAGCCATCTTCAAAACTTTGTTATTGCTACTCCTCGTCAATGGATGGTCATATCAACATGGGGTTTTCACTAAAGACATCTTATGATGTCTAGTTGGTCCTAAATGAAAATGTTGCTGATACTGAAATCCAATAATTTTGCCATGGCAGCCATTCTTTATAATCTTGTTATCGCTACTCCTCCTGAACAGAAAGTTATATAGACATTGGGTATTCACCAGAAGACATCTTATGATGTTTAGTTGGTCCTAAATGAAAATTGTGCTGCTCAAACATCCATGAGTCAGAGCAGCCATCTTAAAAATCTTTTTATCGCTACTTCTGAATGGAGAGTCATATCAACATGGGGCTTTTATTAAAAGACTTTTTGTGATGTCTAGTTGGTCCTAAATAAAAATATTGCTGATTTGACATCGAATATGGCCACCACAGCAGCCATCTTGAATTTTTTTTTTATTGTTGCTCCTCCTGAATGGAAAGTCATAATGACATGGGTTTTTCACCAGAAGACTTCTTATGTTACCTAGTTGGTTGTAAATGAAAATTGTGGTGCTCTGACATCCAGTATAAACACCACAGCACCCAATGTGAAAATTTTGTTATTGCTACTACTCCTAGATGAAAAGTCGTATCGACATGGGGTTTTCACCAGAAGACTTCTTGTGATGTCTAGCTGGTCCTAAATGAAAATGGTGTTGATCTGACATCCAGTATGGCTACCATGGCATCCATCTTGAAAATCTTCTTATTGCTATTCCTTATGGACAGAAAGTCATATCGACATGGTGTTCTCACCAGAAGATTAATTATGATATCTACTTTGTCCTGAATGAAAATGGTGATAATCTGACTTCAAATATGGCCACCATAGCATCCATCTTGAAAAACTTATCGTTACACCTTCTAAATGGAAAGTCATCTCGACATCAGGTTTTCACCAGTAGACTTCTTATAATGTCTTGTTGGTCCTGAATGAAAATGATGCAGATCTGACATCCAATCTTGTTATTGCTACTCATTCTGATTGTAAGGTCATATTCATATGGGATTTTCACCATAAGACTTATAATGATGTATGCTTGGTTCTCAATGAAGATGGTGCTAGTCTTGCATCCAATATGGCCACTAAGGTTCTGATTTGAAAGACTTATCGCTCAAGAATATCAGAGATGGTTTCAAAACTCGGTAGTTAAAATAAAAGAAACTGTCTTATCGCAATCCCTTCGGGGGACTCTCGTTTCATAACCTACCACCATGCATTACATGGTGTATTAATACCACTTAAAATGGAAAAAAGGCACTAAAAATATCCAGAATGGCTAGTTTCCAGCATAGGCAAAGAGAGCTAACTCTTCAGGTATGCAGAGACATGTGAAGGAGGGACTGTTTAGGTCATACAATTTACTCCAATTATAATTGTTAAATGCACAGTGTAGGTTATTATGTTGAATACAGTACTTAATTTAAAAGTTGTTTTCCATAAGAGCAATCAGGGCTATAAAAAAAAAAATAACTTGTCCACTTGTCCAGACAAGTGTTGAGTAAGTAAGGGCAACTTTTACAAACAGCAAAACAAGAGGCACAAATTGATCTGGTGTCCAGCTGAACAAGTAGCAATTTTTAAAAAAGTTTTTAGAACTGAGCTGTGTATTTTCTTTCTAGACTAGCTATAAATTTCTATGTCGATACAAACAGCAAAACAATAGAAGTGCAGATTGATCTGGTGTCCAGCAGGACAAGTAGCAATTTGAAAATATTTTGAGAACTGATCTAGACTAACCATTAATTTCTTTTGCTTTCCTTCACTCCAAGATTTAGTTGAAAATGTCTTAGTCTACATGAAAATGTCTTAGTCTACATGAAAATGTCTTAGTCTACATCAGAATGTCTTAGTTTACATCAAAATGTTCCTAGTCTACATCAGAATGTCTTAGTACATCAAAATGTCTTAGTCTACATCAAAATGTCTTAGTCTACATGAAAATGTCTTAATCTACATGAAAATGTCCTAGTCTACACCAAAATGTCTTAGTCTACATGAAAATGTCCTAGTCTACATCAGAATGTCTTAATCTACATGAAAATGTCTTGGTCTACATGAAAATGTCCTAGTCTACATGAAAATGTATTAGTCTACATGAAAATGACTTAGTCTACATCAAAATGTCTTAGTCTACATCAAAATGTCCTAGTCTACATGAAAATGACTTAGTCTACATCAAAATGACTTAGTCTACATGAAAGAAAGGGAATGTTAAGTTTAGTAACAGGCATGATACTTTACCAGTTTCATCTGGAATTCTGCAATCAGAGGGTATGGTTCATACATTAAAGTAACTGCAATCAGAGGATATGGTTCATACATTAAAGTAACTGCAATCAGAGGGTATGGTTCATACATTAAAGTAACTGCAATCAGAGGATATGGTTCATATATTAAAGTAACTTGAGAAACACCATATAGTGAGTTATTTTGATGCTGGAGAAATTGTAGTAATTGGCGTCTAAAATTCATTATGTGAAGAAAAAAAATCCTATGAAAATGTATTATCTCCTAAATAAATTTGCTGAAAATTTAAACCATTTAGTAAAAGTTAAAATACGAAATGTAAATGCAATGGAATGATCCTCTATTTAATTTAATTAGAATTGTTTTGTAAATATGGTAAAATGACAGCAATAACTTTTGATAGTTTCCAAAAGAAATAAATCGACCTTCCAACGGGTACCCAATCATTAGTATTGGTACATAAAAAGAATAATAAATTAATTATTCACTGTCACTGATGCTAAAGAGTTGTGGGGACTGCAGTAAACCTATCCACTATTAAGAAAAATATGAAGGACTTTTCATGCCATGCATTTAGATTTTAAATTGTGAAAACACAGTAGTCAATCAAACACACAATAGAAAGAGCAGATCCACTACTTAGAACAATATGAAGGACTATTCATACCTTGCACTTTGATTGCAAATTGTGAAAACACAGTAGCCAATCAAACCCACAATACAAAGAGCAGGGAGTATTCTTGTTTTTAATCCCAGCCATCATCTCAGATTGACTTGTCACTTTTTACTTTTTTTTATCAAACAGATTGTTATGTCAATTAAATGACATAATCCAATTGCATGATTTGTTTCTTTTTATTTTCCTACTTTAAATGGTAAGAAAAAATGTTTTGATCTGACCTCAGTAGGGTTTTGTGTAGGACCTCAGTAGAGTTTTTTGTAGGACCTCAGTAGGGTTTTGTGTAGGCAAGTGTGCGCTAAAATGACTTCAGTAGGGTTTTGTGTAGGCAAGTGTACACTAAAATGACCTCAGTAGGGTTTTGTGTAGGGAAGTGTACACTCAAATGACCTCGGTAGGGTTTTGTGTAGGCAAGTGTGCACTCAAATGACCTCAGTAGGGTTTTGTGTAGGCAAGTGTGCACTCAAATGACCTCAGTAGGGTTTTGTGTAGGCAAGTGTGCACTCAAATGACCTCAGTAGGGTTTTGTGTAGGCAAGTGTACACTAAAAGGAAAATTTTTGTTGGTGGAAGAAAATGCTGCTAGTTTTCCCCACTAAAATAAAGACCTTCATATATTTGCAATTACCAAAATATAAATAACTGAAGTTTGAGAAAAAAAGTTTATCTAAAATTTTATGTTAACAAAAGTAACTCACTATCTGGTAATATAAGAGTTACTTCCCTTCCCAATCTTTGGCGTGTAGGATACACGTTAAATTCGTACCCAATGCAAGGTTCTACAGGTCATAAAGTGAAAATCAAAGGTAGGGTTTTGTCTTCTTTCCAATTAAGTACACTATGAATTCTGGGAAAAAAGTTTCCAAATGAGGCATTTAGTAACATTCTGATCCCCACTAGGATGAATATTTTAATATCTTTGTCTTATGCTCCAGCACAAAAGTTGGTCCATCCATCCGTTACACCTTGGTTAGCTTTTTCATTTAGGTCATTTTTCAGGTTCCATGTTCAATGAACACATTTATAGTTTAAATCAGAAATGATCTATATACTCATCCATGCTCCTCCCACCACTATCCGAATATTTTAAACCATCCCATTATTAAAGTTTGCTTGTTTTAATGCAGATATAAGCAGCATTCTATGGCAATTCTGTTGCAGGTCATTTTGTCAGAATACAGAAGTACACACGAATATTTTGCACTCAAAGCTTTAAAGAAAGGTGACATAATGGCAAGAGATGAGGTGGAAAGTCTGATGTCTGAAAAAAGGATATTTGAAGTTATAAACGCCATGCGCCATCCATTCCTTGTAAACCTGTTCGCCTGTTTCCAGACTGATGTAAGTTGGGAGAACATTTTGTAGTTTATTTTGTGTGATGGGGTAAAATCAGAAAGTTGAACTGGGACTCTGTAGGCTCATAAGATATTATGACCAAGACATTAAATCTGAGGATTACAAATTTTGAGTGGATTTTGTGCATGATTGCTCGCATTTAAATATGGAATATACTAATTAAGCTCAGTTTATAGATTTTGTCACCCCATGTGGCTGAGTGGTCCAAGGCGCTCACCTTTACAGATCACCGACACCTCACCTCTGTCAGCATGAGTTCTAGCCTTGGCTCGGCAAACGTGGGTATGTGAAACAGCTTGTGAATAGCTTCCCGTGGGTCAGTGGTTCTTCCCGATTCTTCCTCCACCAAAATATACTGATGATTTGTTGAGTACAGTGTACTGTATATCACAATATTTTGGCGTCATTAAATTTTAGTGAATCTTTAATTTCAGCATACTGTGAATGACTTTATTTTGGTGGGTATCATATTTCATGGTTTGGTTAAAAAATACATATTTGATGGTACTTAATTTTGGGGATTTCTTAAAACTCGGAATATATGCTTATGTCATTAAAATCTTGGATGAGTTCAATAATGAGTGAGATCCACACATATTAATGAAGTGATCTTGCATCTGATTGAGCCTGTTGTCACTCTGGAGGACATATTTCTGATCTGATTTTCATCAAATTTGGAATATACCTTTAAGTTTTCAGTTTGATAATGAGCGAGGTCCACACATACTAATTAGATGATCTAGCATCTGATTGGCTGAGTTTTTTTACCCCTCTGAAAGCCATATTTCTGATTGGCTGAGGTTTTTTTACCCCTCTGAAAGCCATATTTCTGATCTGATTTTGATCAAACATGATGTATGGGCTTATATCATCAATATCTTGGATGGGTTCAGTAAGGAGCAAGTTCCACGAATATTAATGAGGTGATCTTGCATCTGATTGGCTGAGCTTGTGACCACTCTGGAGGTCAGATGCTTGTATCATCTTGGGCAATTTCAGTAATGAGTGAGATCCATGCATATTAATGATTTGGTTTTACATCTGAATGGCTAAGCTTATTACCACCCTAGAAGCCATAATTCTAATCCAATTTTTATCAAAATTGGAATAAGGGCTGATATCATCAACATCTATGACACTATCAAAATTGAGTAGGATCCACACATCAATGAGATGATCTTGCATCTGATTGGCTGAACTTCATGCCACTCTTGACGTCATATTTTTATGATTTTGATCAGATTTCAAATATAGGAAATTGTAATGAGATACCTTGAATCCAATTGGCTGAGTTTGTTATCTATTTAGATCTAGAGACTATATTTCTCATCCAGTTCCTTAAAACTTGGTAAATGGGTTTATATAATCAAGATCTTGGATGACATCAGATGTGAGCAAGAGACTGCATATTAATTATGCAATTATCTTCAGAACCAATTTTTATCAGGATATAGTAAAATAGGTAATATCAGCATGATGTAAAGTTTAGGAGATAGTTTACCTATGTTATGTACTTACAATATTTCATAAGCCTGCTTAGTGAAATGGTCAACTGTTTAAGTTATGTAAGCCAGGTGAGCGATATATGGCCCAGAACTGGGTTTAGCAGAATAACTTTAATTTAGTAAGTTCCTTGATCAAACTTTGTGGATGCCTTGCATTTAGTAAAGGAAACCTATAGGTTCTGGTCACTAGAGGACAGGACAGTCATGGTAAGTCTAATAAGAAAATAATGATTTCTTCACAGTAAAATTAGTTCAGGACAGCATGCCTTGACCAAAGGTCCAGATCATTGAGACCCATTGGTCAATAAAATCCAGAGTGTTCCATGCTCTACTAGTGCCTACATGGAGGACTGTTCAACATGGGGTGGGTTTATAATGTGTCATTCATGCTACTCATGTGAGTATTTAGTATTTAGTCATGGATGTCATAGAGATTTTGGATTTTAATGACTTAGAGGAAGTGTACAATTTGGATAAATGTAGGATTTGTATTCCAGGAGCATGTGATATTTGTGATGGAGTACGCATGTGGAGGAGATTTGATGATGCATATCCACAGTGATGTGTTCACAGAACCACGAACCGTCTTCTATGCTGGCTGTGTTGTTCTTGGTCTTCAGTACCTTCATGAGCATAATATTGTATATAGGTGAGGTTTACCTTGTATGAGAACTAGTAATTTCTGAAAAAGACTAAGCTGTAGGGTCATGAGCAATTTCTAACAAAGACTATATTTTACATAAAGTGAAACCTATCAAAGCCAAAATCCCTCCGGACTAAATTATATTTGTAGTTTTAGGGGTTTTCAGTTTTCTGAGGTTCAGTATCACTCGAGATGTGATCAGGTGTCCTCTCGGATACATTTATATTTTTTGACGAAACATCAATAGCCTGTCAATTTTAAAATAGATATCTGTGATAATTAGGATTTCATTGCATATATATATTTCTATTTGGGGTTTTATTTCACTTTGCATGGCCTTAGGGTGTTTAAAGGCCATTAGTTGCAGTTTTATGGGGTTCATTTTAGTGTAAAACTGACACTTGGAACTGAAAGCTTGTAATTGCTTTCAGAATGGAAGGGATTGTTTTGTTGAGTGAAACTTTATAAAGTTAAAGAATAAAAAATCATGACCATAAACATGATTTGGTTTTGAGAGGATTTTGGTTTACTGGGGTTTTGGTCTTAAGTGGTGTAATGGTACTATATAAGTTTAAATTTTGTCTTCTACTTCTTTTGGAAACAATTGGAAAGTGTATAGAAATGCAGTGTAATTACATTGTAATGGAAAGTAATTAATTTCCCTGCTCTTATAGATTCTTCCTCAGAACTTCAGTTGCTAAACATGCATTTAAATCCTTTTTTTATGTTTGCTTACAAATTGTGCCATCCCTGCTTTTTTTTCAAAGTTTTAATTTGAAATGACATAAAAAAAAATAATAAGGATTTTGATGCTACATGGATATGGAAGTGGTGGAAGGCCGTCTCTCTTTCTAATTTACAGTTTGGCAGGGCATTCGTGTTTTATAAATACATTCTTGCTTTGGTAAGTAATTGTTTTCTTGTGTGTCTGTTTCAGGAAGTTGTACACTATGTTGTTGGAATATTTTACCCTTTATTTTTCTCTCTTTCAGAGATCTCAAGTTAGACAACTTGCTACTGGATACAGAAGGCTACCTGAAGATTGCAGACTTTGGGTTGTGTAAGGAGGGCATGGGTTTTGGTGACAGGACCAGCACATTTTGTGGCACCCCAGAATTTCTGGCCCCAGAAGTACTGACAGAGCCATCATACACACGGGCTGTGGACTGGTGGGGACTCGGTGTCCTTATATTTGAAATGTTGGTGGGAGAAGTGAGTTGCCTAATTTTTTTGACTTTATCCTGGAAAAAAATAGTTATTAAAACAATCTCACTAAAATATTTGTCTTTATTTTGATGCTACAGAAATGAATGTATGGAGAGGTTTGGGCTGCTACAGAAATGAATGTATGGAGAGGTTTGGGCTGCTACAGAAATGAATGTATGGAGGGGTCTGGAGGCACTTTTTCAAAGACCTCACCATCCATAAAATGTGAATGGCTAGTGGATATAAAACACTTAGAATAGTGTGAATCACTGCCACCACCCACATTTAATTGAACATAGTGCTTTTCAGCTCTCCCAATACCGTTCATTCTGGAACAAACTCTGAGGATATAATTAAATGGTCCATGTAGACATTTCATGAGAGTTTTCTCCCATGGTTAATTTTATCTTAAATAGTGCTCCTTAAAAGAAAAGAAATAAAGGGCTCGATGTCACTAATTACATAAACAAATTGCTATGAATATAACCCCATCAAACTGGTATTACAGTTGATACTTTCATTAAATTTATACCCCAGTAGATGCAGAAGTTTTATGAATGCAACAATAGAAATAACTAATAATTCTCTGTATTTATGAATGTTACTCTTCTTATTTTCAGTCCCCCTTCCCAGGAGATGATGAAGAGGAAGTCTTTGACAGCATTGTGAATGATGAGGTCCGATATCCTCGCTTTCTCTCCACAGAGGCCATAGCAATCATGAGAAGGGTAAATGTTTGAGCATTCCATGGCAGAATCTCAACATAGCTATCACTTTGGCATCCATGAGCATGTCTGTACATATATCAATTCACACCCTAGATAAATGTCATTGTCAAAATTTAGATTAAACTCAGTGTTATAGGTTTTACTTACCATATCTACATGCTTATAAGTCGAGCCCAACTGCAAACAACAAAGACCCTGATATGTCATTGCATAATGTGCTGGCAGATCAGGGTCTATCTTGTTTGTTCTACTGATTACTCTAAACAAACTGCATAAATCCAGATCTGCTGGCACATTATGCATTGGCAGATCTGGGTCTGTGCAGTCTGCAGTTGGACTGGATTTATAAGCAAGTATATGGTACCTAAGTAATTTGTATTCATTTAGACACAATAATATGGATTTAGTCTTGTTTTTAAGAGTTTTGGCCCTCAGTTTGCATGTTCTTCTAACTTTGGTTTTACACAAGATAACTTCACCGAAATTGCTTGGATTTAGATTGATGAGAACATGAGTGTGTTTGATGTCCAGTATCCCAATATATCATTTACAGGAGTTATGACCCCTGATTGCCCATCCTTCTGACTTTGGTTTCTGCAGCATAACATTACTAAGCTTTGTTGAATTTGAACTAAATTTGGCAATCAGCTTTATATTGATGTGACCTTGAATTAATTTGATTTCCTGCAGTCAACAATATAATTTACATGAGTTATGGCCCCTGATTGCCCATCGTCCTGCACTGTTTCAACAAGACGCAGAGTTGTGTGAATCCCTCCTAAATTTAGTGAACCCCTGCCCTTAAAAATGAGCAAGTGTGCTAATCATGCAGTCGAGTTACTACAAGCTTAACGAAACAAACTTTTAACATTCATTAGTATTACCAGACCTCACTTTGTTCATGGAAACACTTTAATTTTAGAAGTGACTTCTACATGAACTGCCATAGTCAGTCAATTTCCAAGTGACTTCTAGATGAACTGCGATAATCAGTCAATTACCAAGTGACTTTTTGCGATGTAGAGTATTTACTTCTAGATGAACTGCCATAATCAGTCAATTACCAAGTGACTTCAAGATGAACTGCCATAATCAGTCAATTACCAAGTGACTTGTAGATGAACTGATAAAAATTAGTCAGTTACCATGTGACTTTCTGCAGTTTACAGTCTTTCCAGCAGCCCTGGTTTTCCCTCATTTTCATACTTTTTCTTAATTTTTTGTCAGACTCACTATTTTCCCCTACTTTTTCCAAACTGGCCCTACTATCCCTACTTTATTTCAATTTTATGTTGAAAATTGATTACACACAACATCAACAGCCACGGCAAAGTGAATACAGATATGGTATCTGTGATATAGAGCTGGGTGTTTAAGAAGATAGAGGCAACCCGGACGAAAGAGACAGCTAGTATGTGAGTAAGATCATGCTTTTTGTTCAAGTTTATGAAGGTAAGTCAAGTAAAGGTTTTATTTTTTTCAGTCATTACGTAAATTTCATACTGTTTTTCTTAAGAGAATATCCCTTTTGCCCTACTTGACACGCACTTTTAAAAAAAAGTAGTCCTATTTTATTCCTTCTTTTCACAAAGGGTTGCTGGATAGACTGAATTGAGCATTGAGCTTTTTTCATTGATTATCTTGTTTTTAAAAGCATTTTACCAACTGCACTTGGCAAGGTTGTACAATGGCAGACATGCTGTTTTGATGTGTACAGCATAGTGCCATTGTCATAACACATGATCACTGCCACTGTGCCGATAATGTACATTAACAGCTGTAAGTTTTATCTGCCTTATTAAAAGTTATTTATGGCACACATTTGTTGAAACCTGCTATGAGGGGTCTGTTTATAGATACTATTCTCAAATAAAAACTGTCCCCCTTAAAAATCTAAAATTCTCATCTTATGAAAAATGCCAGAGCTGAGAATGCCCCCTCAGTGTGAAAATCCGGGAGAAATCACTGCTCCTGACTTTGGTTTCCACAGCATAGCTTTACTAAACTTTGTTGGATTTCAGCTTACTTCAACGTGCAGTTTTATATTGATGACACCTTGAATGTGTATAATTTCAAGTGTCCCACATAATTCAGAAGAGTTATGGCCCTTCCTTCTAATTTTGTTTTCCACAACATAACTTTACCAAGGAATATTGCATTTCAGCTGTAGTTATCATGCATCTTGATTTTATTGAGACTGAACGAGTTTGATTTCTAACATTCCACATCGTGAGTTAGAAGAGTTATAGCCCCTGAATGCACATCTTTTTTGCATCTTTTGTTTTCCGACAAAAGTTCTGTTTAAGACCCTGCTGAGCAAATTATTGATAGCAGAGATCTCTGTGATGTACCCATTGCTACTAGCTCAAGTATTCTACATATTGATCTTGATTTTGCTAAAAATTACATATTTGTGCTTAAATTTGTGGATTGGAGTGGGGAAATTCTACTGTCTTTATAGATAAATGATTATTCATTGGGGCTTTAAATTAGCTTGCAGCCAAATCAGAATTCACAATAATTGGTCTTTCACCAATAACAGTAAATTCACAGTGTGCTAATAATTTAACAGTGACATTAATCTGTTCTAGCTGCTGAGAAGAAACCCAGACAGGAGATTGGGTTCAAGTGAACGTGATGCAGAGGATGTAAAAAAGCAGGCATTCTTCAGGGTAAGTCAAATATAGTCAATGCTGTAACAATAAATGTTTAATTTTAATGCCATTTAAGTTTTTGTCATGTTTCTGTACTTGAACTATACAACTGTTTTTAGTATTTTTCTCCCCTCAGTGCTTAATACACATAAATAAATATAATATATAAGATATAACTTGGCAACTTTCCCATGTTTGTATTACTCTCTCTCTCTCTCTCTCTCTCTCTCTCTCTCTCTCTCTCTCTCTCTCTCTCTCTCTCTCATACACACACATGCACAAATTATCTTTTATGTTATGAAGTTGTTTGAAAAATATGTGAAAATGTCACTGGAATTGACATTTTTGAACAGTTGGCTTTTGACTCTCACCCAGAGACCCAAGAAAAGAGAGCCAAAAATGTAATGATTATTTCCTTGGTAATCCCATTGGGCAGAGGGGGGAGGATGGGAATGTGGTAATGGACAGATGGACAAATTAAGGATATTTCAGTATCCCCATACTTGACACTAAAGCATAGGATAGCAAGGCATGGATTGATACAGCTATTAATATATGCATTTCTTTTCATCATCATTAGCAGCAGCAGCATAATAATAACACCAATCTTTTACTTCAGCACTTGAACTGGGACGAATTGTTGATGAGAAAAGTGAAACCTCCTTTTGAACCCACTGTCGTAAGTACCTTACTTACACACAACCAACATTGTATCAGATGCCTTTATCTCAAAGAAAATTGGTAGAAAATAAATAGTTTCACACTATCAAACAAGTAAAGGATTGTGATATGGATCTAGATCATAGTGGATTTAAATTTTGTTTAAAAATATTCTTATTTAGATCAGTTTATTTATTGTCTGTGTAATTTTTGTTGAGCCTGCCTTGGCAGAAGCTCGACATAGTGATTACTGTGGCATCCATGTTCATGTCCATCCATTCATCCCTCTGTACGTCCATCAGCACCCTAGGTTAACCTCTGTGTTAAATTGTTTTACAAGTCTTTTCTAGTTAAATGAAAGCCCTCTTAATTGAAGCTCAGAGCCAGGCTTGACATGCAGGCCATAGACAGGTTCTTGTTAGTCCAGGTATCCAAGATTTTGATAAAAGTTGATTTTACTGAAGAATACATCTTCAGTCTCAGTATAATATTACTGTCATAATTTTGTAGACAAGAGATATTTTCAGTTATGAATATGAAACATTAAATTTAATATTTTACTTATTTGAGGAGGAATGATTAATCCAATTGTATATCTGAGCTGAGTTGGATTTTTTTTTTCTTCTACTCCTGAAAGTTCAGGAATGTTGTAAATGATACTTTAACTTTTGAAAATTTCTTTACTCACATCTTTTGAATTTTATTTTTAACCCAACACTCCGCTAATTTTGAATGCATTTATCTTGTTTCCCACAGATGCAGTAATATACATGATAACTGTTTGTCCTATGTAGCATTAGCTTAAAAACTGTCTGTATGAATAAAGGTTGTTTCTTTTTGCAAGATAATGGTTGAGAATATGTAAGTTTGATGGCTAATGAGATTGGCATGACACCTTTACTTACAAGCTTGAACTGATGCAAATAAGCTGTCCATATGTGTTCTTATGTCTGTCTATGCATTCGCTTGGCATCTCATACTTTAACTTTACAATGTTAAATGGTCTTTTTGGTTGACTTTGCCCCACAAACCTGAGTTCTAACCCTGTAGAACCTTGACCCTTATTTAACTTTGACCTATTAACTTATTTATTAGTGTCACACCTTGTAACCATGACCATTTATCTTACTCTTCAGCGTCATCCTGAGGATGTGAGTAACTTTGATGATGAGTTTACACAAGAGAAGCCAGTGTTGACACCAGCAAAAGAACGTCGCCAACTGACTGCAGATGATCAAGATCTGTTCAGGGATTTTAATTACATCGCTGATTGGTGCTAACACTTCTTGCAGTTCCTTCTGGCTTGTCAATATCATGTTATTTCTTTAGTGATGGGGGAGGTGGAATTCAGAGTTCAAATGTAACCTAATGATGACATGAAACAGACTTTTCATGCAACAATGTCATCAACCTGCCATCATTTTCCAGATCCTGTGAAGAAGGAATTCAATATGATCAGCCCTGTTTTGCTGTTTGTTGGAACCTGAAAATGGTTTCAACATGGTTAGACTTTTTTTTTTTTTTTTTTTTTTTTTGAGTCTTAACAGGGACTTGTCATGATCACTGAATTACTGTAGTAACAGGGACTTGTCATGATCACTGAATTACTGTAGTAACAGGGACTTGTCATGATCACTGAATTACTGTAGTAACAGGATCTTTACAAAGATTTCAAAATGAGAACCCCCCTGCTACAGTAATCTTTATTATCTTCCAATTCAGCGTTAGTTTGCCATTTCTTGTGGCTTTCCTGAACCTGTTTAAGGAGGGCTGCTATTAATGCTGAGCTGAATGTGTTGAACTTAACAATAGACTGTAATGCAACAATAGACTAATGCATTGGGAGTGACAGAGCCTTGCCATAATAGTGCTATGTAAGCTCTATTATCACATGTTCATTATGGTTGCATATTCCTAAATCAGAGGTGTCCTAACATCATTCCTAAACCATAGGTGTCTCAACATCATCCTTTAACCATACACGTCTCAGAGTCATCCATAAACCATATATGTCCCAGAATCATCCCAAAACCATATATGTCCCAAAGTCAACCCTAAAGTTGTGATTGTAATGTTTGCATAAAGCAGGCAAGACAGTGCTGCATTTCTACAGTATACTGCTTTTAAGGAAAGGGAAGAGCACTCCTGCTTCCCAATTTATGTGAGTAGGCAGGATTGCCTGGAAACCTGTACATGGAATTTCTCTACAGTTCAATACCTTTGTACTTACTACATTTAATTGCTCATACAAAAGAGTATTACGCCTGGAAAACATTAGCAAAAATGATTTAGAATAGTGTTTGAAAGGAAGAGAATGAGAGCAGTTTGTCATGTTGTACCTGGGGAAGTTTCAGTTTGAAAACATCTGTGATACATTTTTATACTAGCGTTGTGGTTAAAAATTTCATCAAATTTAGTGCTATATCCAGATGTAGGAATGTCACCGTGGGATTACTCCATAACTGCTGCCTTCAGATACATGTAATGCATATAGACATTGATGAGTATTTCATTGTATATGAATAGTCATGTACTTATTCAGCATACATTAATGAAGGCAATTACACATTTTGTCATACATTTGCTCTATTTGTACATAATGCATATGAAATAGAAATAAAGTTACAAAATTGTAACATGAATTTTTAGTAATGCATTAGCAAAATAAAGCTTATATTCTTTCAATGCTTCTAAAAAGTTGTATTTACAAATATCTTTATATTAAATATTAGAGTCAATCTGTTAAATGTTGGATATCGTGGAAAAGTCATCTGTGACTGTATTTTGTCAGTTTTCCATGTGTACATGAACCTACAATACTAGAGTAGGTAATTTCTGCTATATAAGGAATTTGTCTTGCAAGATTATATTTTGAATAAAGGAAGTTGTGATATGTCGGTCGTTAGATCCTGCAATAATGGGAAGGATGTAAGAGGCAAGTAACTCCATGGCTAAGCCCTTTGGTAATGCTGAACCTTGTATGTTACTGATTTAACACATTTGGCCAATATCCTTTATTGCTCAGATTTTGTATGCTCCCCTCCCCCATCACACTGGTAGGGCATACAGTTTTGCCCTTGTTTGTTGATTTATATATTTGTTCATCCATCCATCACAGTGGTAGGGCATACAGTTTTGTCCTTGTTTGTTGATTTAGATATTTGTTCATCCATCCATCACAGTGGTAGGGCATACAGTTTTGTCCTTTGTTGATTTATATATTTGTTCATCCATCCATCACAATGGTAGGGCATACAGTTTTGTCCTTGTTTGTTGATTTATATATTTGTTCATCCATTCATCACAGTGGTAGGGCATACAGTTTTGTCCTTGTTTGTTGATTTATATATCTGTTATCCATCTATCAGTCATACCTTCGTTAGGTTGTGTGTTAAGGTCAGTTTCAGACACTGGTGGCACATCCATGTTCGGTGAAGACTTTTCTAGTCTTCAGGGTTTTTTTTTTTTTTGATGGTCTGTAACTCTAAAACAATTTGATTTCATGAAATAAATTGCTTTAAATCCTTTCAGCATATGTAGTATCATTAATCAGATGCATACAGTATTGTGATTCAGCATATGTAGTATCATTTATCAGATGCATACTGTATTGTGATTCAGCACATGTAGTATCATTAATCAGATGCATACTGTATTGTGATTCAGCATATGTAGTATCATTTATCAGATGCATACTGTATTGTGATTCAGCATATGTAGTATCATTAATCAGATGCATACTGTATTGTGATTCAGCATATGTAGTATCATTAATCAGATGCATACTGTATTGTGATTCAGCATATGTAGTATCATTTATCAGATGCATACTGAATTTTTATTCAGCATATGTAGTATCATTTATCAGATGCATACTGTATTGTGATTCAGCATATGTAGTATCATTTATCAGATGCATGCAGTATTGTGATTCAGCATATGTAGTATCATTTATCAGATGCATACTGTATTGTGATTCAGCATATGTAGTATCAATAATCAGATGCATACTGTATTGTGATGACAAGTAATCCATTCAGCATTTTACAGATTGACTTCTTATTTTTATATGCCCACCATAAGACAAAGCGTAATATGTTATGATTTTGTTTGTCCATTTATCTGTCTGTCTGTCTACATGCATCCATCTGTTCCCTATTTAGTTTCCAAACAAAACTTGAGGTAATGAAGAAGCCTACGAGAAAGTAGAAAAATTCTGAAGATCACTGTGACTGAAAGAATACAAATGGTTTAAACACAATAACATTAGCTTGTAGATCATAGACATGGACCAAACTTTGTGGATGGCTTGCACATGGGGTTGGAAAGAAGTCTATCGATTTGGCTGTCATAAGTCAAGGTCACTGTCATTAAAGAGGAAAAGTTATTTTCATACAGTAACTCTTTGGAGTCTAAAGGTCAAGGTCACTGGCTGAAAAAAAAAATGAAGAAAGAAAACAAATTCTGCACAGAAATTTTAGTTTTCCTCCATGTACCTTCACTAAAGTTTGTGGATGACTTGTACATTAGGTAAAAAGAGGCTTATTGATTTGGTTGTAAGAAGTTCAAAGGTCATGGTCACTGACTGGAAGAAGGAATTTTCTTGGGCATAATCACTTTAGTTTTAGACTATGTACCTTGATCAAAATTTGAAGATGGCTTGCACTTAAGGTATAGAAGAGGATAATGAGGGGGGTCAAAGGTCAAGACCATTGAGAAAACTAGGTTGTGCAAAATAAATTTTGTTCTAGAGTAAGTTCTTTGATCGAATTTTGTGGATGCTTTGCACTTAGGGTAATAAAGAAACTCACAGTCACGGTTTTGGTAAGTCTAATAATAATGGTCTCTGCACAGTAAGTTTTGTTAAGAATGCATACCTTGACCAAAGGTTCAGGTCATTGACGTGATTTGTTTTGGTGTGTCTCTGCAGTATTAATGCTAATTCCACTTCTTGTTCCACTCTCGATCATCAGGAACATGTCATAGTCTATCCAAAGTTTCAACTTAACACTGGATATCTTTGATGCACTTAAATAGTGTGCAGGATCTTGTTTGTAATTTTTCATACATTCCTAAATTCTTCAGAAATGTCACATAGCATTAGTGTCCTTCTTGACGTAGTATTCGTGAATGTTGCCTAGTGTTTTCAGATTTAAGTGCGACATTTACATCATGTACATACTGGTAATATTCACCAGATGTGTTTGAATCACACACAGGCCTGAATAAAAAAATTCTATCGATGGTATAGCTGTTTCTTTAAATCATTCAGAACTATCTGTGTATTCATATGGATAAACATCTTTCTAAGGAATGTTTGTTTCATCTCGCAAAAAGCTTCATTGTTTCAATGGACTGTTCATCATTAACAGTTTTAGCCATCTGCTCCAATGACTGCCCTTTGAATTAAAAGTTATATATAAACCCAATTGACCTTGTAACTTTATTTCCTTCTCATTCTTCATGAACTTATCACTATGAAATTCTTGCTAAATGAAAAATTTCTCATCCTTGGATATGATTTTATGAAATCCTTGCTAAATGAAAAATTTCTCATCGTTGGGTATGATTTTCACCTCTTCATCTGGATCATTTCTTTCCAGTATTTCATACAAGATTACAGATATACCAAATTTATTCTCAAATTTGCTGATATAATCAATATTCATTGAGCATCTATCAAAACAGTGACTGTATCTATCCAAATTGTATTTTGATGGTCTCTGTGGATCATTGTGGGGAGTATCTACAATTGACTTGATAAATTAAAGGAAACATTTATCATCCTTGTTTTTCACATTTATGCAAGCTTGTTTGTAACCTAGTCTGATAAAGCAATATTTATCACATAGTTGGTACACTTTACATACAGTGTTTATGGTTTATTATTTTTTATATGTCAACATGTTAATAAATCACTTTCTGTGAATTTGATTGACTGGCTGTGACCATGGAAATTTTACTTGCCCCACCGTCTGGAGTCAATTTATTTTACTATTGCTATGAACAATATGGTGGTCATCTTTCCAATCAGTAGCTGAATAGGCATTGGGATAAAAATAGGTGACTATCACAAAAAACGAACAGTAGTAGTTACATAGGTTGGAATATGGCCCTTTTATCCTGCATAGAATTCTCCAAATGCCAAACAAAAACAAGAACATCAGTAAACGTTTGCATAGTTAAACAGAAAATGTGGGAGCACCGAGAAAATCCATCACGCTGTCCAATGCAAATGTCAGCATATTGTAATGCAGACAGTCAAATGCTGCTATCACACAGTATGGGATCTTGCACCCCGCCCACAGGACAAGCATGGTGTAAATGTCAATCTATAGGAGTAAATAAACTAAACTCTCATGAAGAGAATGTCGACAAATGCTGTTCTCTCAACTGACGAAAAGTTGTCCAACGACAGCATTGTTCTATCTGAGCACTACTTCGCCATTAGAATGATAGTTTCTTAAAGACTCTTGTATTGGATTTAATAATTATTTTCTTTTTTTATAAATCCTGTGGTTGGGTGCAAATGCGTGCATGTCTCCATATGAATATCCAGAAAAAAATTACAAGTGCACAGGCACTTTTGTATACATAGCCAAGATACAGCAAAATACATTTTACTCCCCCCCCCCCCCCCAAAAAAAAAGTACAGCGAACAAAATGAATTTTTTTAGACCCGATTGTTTTTAGGTCGAAAATTGACAGTTGCGGAACCGGAGTTTGTGTCCGGATTTTAGACTTTTTGGCCTTAGATCTAAAGCAGACCCATCTGAACTGCACACAGACAGATGAACCTTTGCAAAAAGTAGGATAACTTTGAGATTTGGAGAAAAAAGGGGCCAGGACACAAAAATCGGGGGTCCAATATGAAGAAGAAAAAAAAAGAAGTCCAACTTTTACCCTTCTGCACATGGGCGAGCATAATAGCCAATGAAAAACAATGTTTCTGATACACCTAAGCATCCGGCTAAACGATAAACTTTCTTAAGCAGATCTGTTTGGCTGAATTCAGAAGTAACCCCAAAAATGCGTTGCCTACCCCCATTTCACGCGAAAATGAATAAAATCTCCAGGGGTTAATGAGTTAAAAGCATCATTAAAAGTTACATAGCATTGAAAAGATAAACATTTGCATGCACAACTTGACAAAACTTGGTGTGGACTTTATTTTGTCCACTTTAATCTCTTTTTTTCTTATCTTATTGATTGTGATGGGCAACTTAATTCACAAACATTACACAGCAGTGATATTTTGCTTACTAATTAATAGAAGAAAAAAATACCAGAATTCTTTTGGTAATATGTCATTATTAATAGCATATTTTTAGGTGGAGAACAAATGTATGTATGTACGTACATATGTATATATCTATCTCTCTATGTAGGTATCGGATACAAATGTTTCCAGTAGACTAGATCACTTATTCCTACCTATATACAGTTGATCAGAAAGGGCCCTATCTATCTTATTGCCAATCCTGAACAAGGATGAAGCCAAACTTAAAACTTTTGATTTTTAAATGAAGTTTCTGCCTTGTGCATTAAACATGATGTAGCAAATAAATGTACATTTGTGAGGCAGTTTCTGCACAGGACATAGTTTAAATAGAAAAATCGATATTTCCTCTATTTAAAACATCTTTAATATTTGTTACGGTGGTAGAGTTGGGTTTGATAAAAATGAAATGAGTGAGGTCTTATGTGGTATAAATCGACATGTAGTACACTCCTGTGCGAAGGTCACCCATATGTGGCACATCTCCAACAGTCTGTACCCATGTACATCCTTGTCAATAGTAACCGTCCTACTGTACTCTTATGAAAAGTTAATATAAACTGAAATTAAAAGCATTCATAAAAATAAGTCATACCCAACATTCTACACCTAAATAATATTTAGATGCAAAAAAAAGAAAGAAAGATAACCAAGACGAAAATTGCAGGTCACTTTTAAAGTGTAAAGGTAGTCTCCTCCAAAGACTGGACAGTGCAGTGCTTTATCAACTCCAAAGACTGGATAGTGCAGTGCTTTATCAACTCCAAAGACTGGACAGTGCAGTGCTTTATCAACTCCAAAGACTGGACAGTGCAGTGTTTTATCAACTCACTTTGCACATTTGCCTACATGTCAAATGCTGGGGGCGGGGGGGCGGTATTAATGATGCTGAAAAAGGAGAAGGTGTCATTTTTTATTTTCTCTGGTTACATCAGCTTCTTCCTCATTAAAAACCACTTTTTGCCACCACTATTTCGAACAAGATTGAAAGTGAAACTTTGAAAACTTTTTTCGTTTAAGTAGATTAAGATGGACAAAATTAATTATATGACTTCACATTTACAAATGCAGACTTTCATCAGTAATTATATGACTTCACACTTACAGATCCAGACTTTCATCATTAATTATGACTTCACACTGACAAATCCAGACTTTCATCACTAATTATATGACTTCACACTTACAAATCCAGACTTTCATCACTACCATTTTACTACAAAGATGATCACTAATAATGGAATTTAAAACTTTTTCAAAAATATATGCAGTAGTCCTCTGAAATATTTGAAATATTTCCTGTCTGTCCGGAATCACATAATGCATATTTTTACTTTCTTTCTGCCTATTTATTAATTTTTCCTTATTTTCTTCTGGACCAAAATCCCTGAAATAAAGGTAGACAACTCTCTCTCTCTCTCTCTCTCTCTCTCTCTCTCTCTATATATATATATATATATATATACTACCACAACATACATTAAAAAATAGCATAGCTTTTGAAGTATAGGTATAAAGCAATTTGATATACCAATATTGCTGGTGTATCAAATTGTGATTCTCCCATGGCGTAGGAATATGCATATAATTATGGTTTCAACAGTAGACTATTGCTTCTATACTCTTTCTAGATCAGTGATGAACTTCTAGTTGTTGATCGTTATGTATTCTAATCTTGGTGAACATCCTACAAGTTATTTTTTCAGTCTTGATAAATAAAAAGTCTGTAAATAAGGTAATTTCTAAATTAATTAATAATTGTGAAAATGAATATTTTATAACAACAAAAAGAATTTTATAAGAATTTTTTTTTACAGCACAAACATAAAATATAGAAGAGATCGAATTTGAACCTAATAATGCGAAATTGAACGATATCAGTGAACACTATCTAGAATGGAAAATTACTTGTGAACATTGAGTCAAAGTAATTAAAATGTGCAAAACGGTAAAAGTCCGGTACTAGATGGATTTACGATTGAATTATTTAAAAAGAATTTGGCAGGATATAGGATGGTTTTTATTGAGATCAATAATTGATATATACAGAACAGCTCTAAATTACTCAGAAACAAGGAATTATTACTTGTTGACCCAAATCCGATACAAATAGACACTTTTGAAAGAATTAGAGGCCTATAGAACTTTGTGAATAAGATGGTATCTTCCCGCATAGCTAATAGAAGTAAAAGAGTACTAGATAGTTAATTAATGAAGATCAAAAAGGTTTTATATCAGGTAGATATTTTGGTGAAAATATAAGAATTATTTATGACTTTTTTACAAAAAAACTTAAACATTGAATATACTCCGACAGATATTATCAGCTGATGATACTATTTCTGAGGCCTTTATTATCAAAACACTTTGTTATTTTAATTTTGTGAATCAGTAGTTAAATGGATACCATTATTTTATAATTATGTCACAACATGTAATATACAAAATGGCTTCATATCCGATTTCTTCAACTTAGGAACAGGACCTGATCAAATTAAAAGGGATATAATCACTCAAGATTGTGTAAGAGGAGGATTAAAAATTATAAATATAAAAGAATTTATTAAAGCATTGAAATTAACATGGCTAAGGCGAATTTTAAAGGGTATTCACAAATGGTCAAGAACATCAAGGTTGATTTTAATAATATATTTTATAAATGGAAGATCTTTTAGTAAAAATAGTTAAGGATTAAACAGATAACAAATTGGCAAATTCCTAATATTTATAAGAAGCCGATGAATGAAAAGTTGCCTGACTTGATACTCAATATGTTTCAAATACAACTTGCTGCCAGTAATTTTTATTTGAAAGCAAATTTTAGTGAGAATCTTCAATTTAGGATAGCCATAATTCTAAAACTTCCCCTCTTCGGCTTCATACAGGACTTATAAAAGATAAACCTGTGGACATTTATAACATAGGATTACCCTTTGTCGCTATAACCCATAAAATATGCTGACTTAATGTTAATTTTCCCTTGTACCTCAAGCACCGAAACAAAAACAACAACAATGGCTGTTTAATGTTAATTTCTCGTTAGACGCTATAATCCGCAGACCCTTTTAACGTAGAATTCCCGTTTTAGTCTCAAGTACCATTTCCATGTAAAATTCTCGTTTGGATCCAGTGTGCCATTCCCATATGTCATTTTTGAGGCTAGAATGCCATATTTCAATCTAAATAGTATAGCCTCAATGTTATATTACTATTAGAGGTCAAACATACCCATCATATTACAATGTCCATTTCCCATTGTCCCTATAATCACCCATCATGTTAAACTTATTGGACAGTTTTAAGATTAAGATATTCCCTTGTCCCCTGAATTCCACAAAAAATGGAGGCCTAATGTTAATTTCTCATTGTCCCTCAAGTATCGCAAATTTGTTTTTTAAAAATGGCGGCCTAATGTTAAATTCCCCGTATGCCCCTGAATTCGCAGGCCCCTAAGTGTCACTGTATACTACTATTGTATTTGGAACTTAGGAAGAAGCATATACCTATGTATTATTGGAAATGTGTGTGTGTGTGTGTGTGTGTGTTTTGTTGGTTTTAACGGCAGTTTTAATTCATTATTGGCTATATCATGCCGAGGAAATGGTAGCTAAGTGCCTTTCACAAGAACATACAGAGGCAGCCGATACGGATTATAACTGGAGAAAACCTAACATGTTTAAATGTGCCACTTTAATATCTACTTCTAATGCATGTCTTGTTCGAAGGTATCTTTATTTATAACGCTTTCGATTTTTGATAAAGAATGCTTTACTTCGGTTATCTGCTTAGACTGGTACATTACATTAAATAATAAATATACTATATTGACAATAGTAATAGTTCAATCCAATACTATATAAACAGTTTCTAGAATGTTATTAATTCAGCACTTTTCCCTATCTGAGATTATTGCGAGAATGTGTGTTTCACAGCTCAGTTATTTTTTGTATTTGCATTGTCCATTTGTAAAGAAAATGATTAATAAGTTATAACTGCCTGCTGTCAGCGTGGTTACGTTAATATTGTATGCATGATCAATGCCATTTGGCTTACTGCAATAATAACAAGAAATTCTATTATGATTTCTATTGTCGATTTTGTTCACCTGTTGTACGTGTCAGTTGAAGTAGATGTAATTTTTTCTCCATGTTACTGAGGATAATCGTGCTAGGGATACAATGGCTACACTCGGAATACACTCAAGTTTGGCGTGTAATGCTTTCCAAGAACGTAGCTAAAATGCTCATCGAAACGAATTGGGTCTCTTTTTTTTTCTTTTTTTTTTATCGCTCTCTTTCAAGCCTTTGAATTTACAGAAATGTTTTATTCCTGGGAACACTGCATACATTTTGGTTTCCAAACATTCCATTGCTTGTACATTGTGGTTGTTGCAATGAACGCGACACTTTGTGCCTATGGTATGTAAGCATTTGTTATTTCGTACAATTTCTGCCACAAAATGCACACAGAACTTACTTTTACATGAAACCCACCATTGGAGAGTGGCATCCGTGGTATAGAACAATTCGCAGGGTGCCCAAGTTTGACGAGTGGTCTAAGGCGCTCGCCTTTATAGTTCACTCACATCTCATTTCTGTCCGTGTGAGTTCTAGTCTCGGCTCGGCTAACGTGGATATGTGAGCTTCCCGTGGGTCTGTGGTTCTCCCTGGGTTCTTCTTGCACCAAATATACATTCTTCTTGAGTGTGCCGACTTCCACCATGTGAAGCGGAAGTGTTTTGACGTGAACTGCATGAAGAAACTATATGATGATGTAGCACCCGAGAAAATGTTGAGGGAATGCGGTTTATATAAATAAATAAAACATTGTTACTTTTATCATTTATTTTATATACATTTTACAGAATTTTAATATCTTTAGGATTCACATTTCATCCTGTTTTACTTGATGTTTACATTTATTTGGAAGGGGTCATCTCCTAAATGTTGGTGCAATTAATTTTAACATTTTTCAAGCTCTACTTTTAGTTGGCACCATATAACCTCTATTGTAGTGAGCTGCGTAACACGCTACTACATACGTAAATACATACATACGTTCAACCTATTAAGCGTAGATCAGACATATGAAGAGTATTTTCATTTTTAGCTCTACTGGTCATAGATCCGAAGAGCTTATGGGATAATTTTTCGTCCGTCGTCCGTCCGTCCGTTAGCACAAGTTTGTTATCGCTACTCCTCCTAAGTTATTGGAGGATTGCCATTACATTTGCAAACACATTCATCCCATGGTCTAGCTGGTCCTAAAGGAAAATGGTGCCGATCTGATATCTAATATGGCCGCCGGCCATCTTGAAAATATTGTTATCGCTACTCCTGAATGGATCGTCATATCAACATGGTGTTTTCACTAAAAGACTTCTTATGATGTCTAGTTGGTCCTAAATGAAAATTGCACTAATCTAATGTCTAACACGGCCGCCACAGCAGCCATCTTGAAAATCTTCTTGTCGCTACTCTTCCTGAACAAAAGTCATATTGACATGGACTTTTCACCAGAAGACTTCTCATGATGTCTAGTTGGTTATAAATGAAAATAGTGCCACTCGCACCTCCGATATGGCTGCCATAGTGGATGATCATATCAACATGGGGTTTTACTAAAAGACCTTTTATTATGTCTAGTTGGTCCTAAATGAAATTGGTGCCGCTCAGACATCCAATATGGCCACCACAGGGGCCATCTTGAAAATCTTGTTATCACTACTTCTCCTGAATGAATGCTCATATCAACATAGAGTTTTCACTGAAAGACTTCTTATGATGTCTGGTTGCTCATAAATAAAAATGGTGCCAATCTGACCTCCACTATGGCCGCCACAATGGTCACCAGGAACATATTATTATTGCTACTTCTCGTAGATGGTTGGTCATATCGACATTGTGCATTCACCGGAAGACTTGTATGATGTCTAGTTGGTCCTAAATGGAAATGGTGCGCATCTCATATCCAATATGGCCACCATGGCAGCCATGTTGAAAATCTTGTTGATGTTACTCCTCCAAAACGGATATGACATCAACATGGGGTTTTCACCAGAAGACTTACAATGCCTTGTTGGTCCTAAGTAGTATAGGGAGCCTATCGAGGTACAAAGGAGGCACTTGGGGTACAAACGGGAAATTAACATGGAGGGAGGGCACTTGGGGTACAAACGGGAAATTAACATGGAGGGGGGCACTTGGGGTACAAACGGGAAATGAACATGGAGGGGGTACAAAGGGGAACGGAACATGGGAAGGGCACTTGAGGTCAAAAAGTATGGATAGGGTCAAAAGGGTTTATATGGGAACAGAAGTATTTTAGAGGGATAGAATATACACATACACCTAACACACAAACAAACAAACACAAAACATAGAAACACTAGGATTGGCAATTGGATTAGTTCTTTTCTAAGAGAGTTGGGATGGCCCTGAAAAGGGTCGTTGGTTTTGTTTTTATTTCTTCTTCTTCCACCATGTCTTCAGGAAGCCTAGGATGTTCTTCTTCTTTTTATTCTGGGGTGGATCAGTGAGCCATCAGGATGACCCAATCTCCTGAACTTCTCCTGGACCTTGATCCAGTTCTCGTTCAAGCGATTGAAGTATTGTTGTTTCTTTTGGTTCTCCTTGTCTTTTCTCTCCTTAGCCCAGGTACCCTTGATCTCCATCACCTCCTTCTCCATGACTTCTCTCACAAGCCTCTTGGCTTTGAGCAGGGCAGCCTCTACTCTTCTGACACCTCTGAAGGGTGGATAGGTCCAAAAGTCTTCCTAACCCTATCTAGGAAGTACTCCATCCCTTGCATACAATCCACAGCTTCTTTTAATAACCCCACTATACAGGGTGGAATTACCGACGAGGTCTTCATCTTCATGGCTTCCTCTACCATGACATCATGGACAAGTCTCCTCGCTTTCTTCAGGGCTGACACTTGGCTTGTCACATAGGGTAGTGTAGCTGGATATCGCCAACACCTCTCGATCGTTTTTAATAGTGACTCCACCCCCACCATTCCATCCCAGGCTTCCTCCAAATTTTCCATTGTGGACATTCTTGCTGTAGTCGACGATGAATGGCGCAACTTGTTGTTGTTGTTGTGCTTAGATTTAAGTCGTATGCGCCCTTTGGGCATGCACGACTATATACCCCCGTTAGGGGGATTAATATGTGATTGAACACATTTCTAGTTGTCAGGTGTGTTAACAGTTCGTAACACACCTGACACAGATGTACACCCCTCCAGCGCTGCATGATTCCGCACGAAGCGGTTAAAATGAATGCGCGCTACACCCTACAGTCAATGCATGGTTACCCCCGAGAGGGATCATTGAGCGCACGAAATCGTAAGGTGTGTTGATATACCTGTACATAGGACTAGAACCACAATGTTTACAGGTATATGTGTGCGCGTTGTAGCGCACGTTGTTATTGAATTGTTTGAAGTAGTCAGTCTGGAGTGGAAAAGGCGGCACGGACTAAGCAAGCGAAGGCGCGAAGCGTGGCGGAAGCCGAAACGCCAAGAACGTACATACATGACCAAATTCTGCCCAGTTATACTAAGTCGGGCTTTCCCTAATACCAATAAAGTGTAAGCCACTTGTTCAATTATGACAATACATCGAGTTTCGAGATTTTGTTTAATTAATTCCTAATAATTTTTTTTTTTGAATTTTGCGTACATAGTGTACATATTTGTCCAAAAATAATATCAATAAACGAGTACAAGTTACTCATATCATTTTTGTATCACGCACAGATAATTAGTTAGAGAATATGTTTAAGACGGTGGTTCAAAATTGATCAAATTTGAGTTTTAAAAGAGTAATGGCGCAACTGGGGAATGCGTCGCGTTATATGCTTGAAGCACGGACGTGAAGGAAAACATCCCTCCCAAAAAATACAAAAAAAACCTCTTTCACATAAAACACACCAAGTGCGCGGACCTAAAAGAAATTATTTTTTTAACATGGGAAGGGGAGTGTTCATGGACACACTCTATACAAACATACACCAAAACATGCAAACATTTTTTAGAAGGGAAAGGTTTTTTTTTTTATTTTTAAAAAAACACATACATCAAACACACTCTATACAAACACACACCACACATACAAGGGAATGGGATTTTTTTTTTGAGTGGGAAAGACAAAGACAAAGACAAACATACACTTAACATACAAACACATATATGGTAAGTAAGATTTTTCTTTTCTTGACAATTTGGTTGCTCTGAAAAGAGCCGTTTGGGTATTTAAGTTCACCTAGAGATGCCCGCATCTCCCAGATCTGGCCCCACAAGCTGCACATCTCCCACGCCATCTTCTATCTCCACGCCTGTGATTGCTGGAGATGGGGAAGGCAGAAGGGGGTTGGGTAGCTTCACTATCCCAATCTTCAGTGGCAGGGACAGCGAAGGTCTGCCTTCTTCTTCTCCTATATATTCTGTGCTCTTGGGGATGATGTTGTGGAGGTTGCTGTGGTTGTGGCTGTGGCTGCCGATCTGGTCTCTGCTGCTGTGGTTGCGGCGGCGGTGGCGGTGTCCCCACCATTGGCGTCACAGCAGCACAGTTAGGTAGCATCATGAGATGAGGCTGTATCATCTTCTTCTTTTCCTCTTCTTCTTCCTTCTTTTTCTTCTCGTCCTCTACTTCTTCCTCCAGTGTGATGAGGACCAGTTCGTCCATTAAACGACGAACATGCTCCAGGTGAACTTGAATCTCTCTCAGTTTTTCTGCTCGACGGCTACTCATTTTGGTTGTTGTTGGCAAGCCAACGGGTGTAGTTCGACTGATGATGATGCTTGCATTAACGTCGTGTGCGCACATTCGGGCATGTACGACGATTTACCCCGACAGCGTGCGAAGCACGCATAGGGGGGTTCAGTGGTCAGGTGTGTTGACAGATTGCAACCACCTGACTCTTTATTAAGTACACCCCTCCGGCGCAGCATGGTTCCCCACAATTAAGGGGGTTAATTGAATGCGCGCTATTGGAGGATGTGTACAATTTACACACCCCAGAAGGATGTGTATGTTTTAATTTTGAATTATACCTGTACATAGGATTAGCACCACAATGTTTACAGGTATACAGGTGTGCGCAAGCGCACTTACAGAATAATTTCAAGGGCTCAGTCTGGAGTGGCAGGCGGCACGGACTAGGCAAGCGAAGGCGCGAAGTGTGACGGAAAACCCTTTAACGCCAGGAACGTACATGATCAAATTCTGCCCAGTTAGCTAAGTCGGGCTGTCCCTATTACCAATTGTGTGTTAGCCACATGTTGTAATTACGGTCACATTTTCACAGTTTAATACATTTTCCTATTATCCTATCAATTTTGAAATTTCGTGTACATAGTGTACATATATTTTCCGAAAAGACTAATAAATGAATTTGGGTTTAAGTAACCCTCTCAATTTTGTGGTCTTAATCCGATATGTTTAAGTTATCATTTGATTCGGCGGATAATAAATCATATTCGTGTTGAAATTAGTTGCACTTCGAAAAGGTTTTCAAGCCAAAGTGAAAACCATTAGGCAGTTAGCAAACTCTTTAGCCCTTAAAAGGGCTGAGGGGCTACGGTAGGAGCCGCTCCAGAAGAAACGACTTCAGGTGGTCCGGCAAATATTCTATAACCGTTCGTCTAGCACGCTCTTTCGGGGCGCTCCGGCTTAAGAAATCTGCCATGTCGAGTTCTCTCCAGGATGAATCGTAAGAAATACTCTCGGTCTCGATTTCGTGGTAAGTCATCAGGTGGTTACCAATCAGTGCAGCTAATGGTAGTGGGCAGTCGCCGAAACCTTCCTTCCATTGTTGTAGGGCTCCGCCTGCTTTTTTGGCCCGTACTCTGCTGGCTTTGGTTTGTCTCCCAGCAGACTCTGTTTGTTTCCTCGCTTGAAGGACAACCTTAAAATCATCTATGAACTGTATGGCTTCTTTCCTCTCAAGCCATAAATCATTCATTTCCCATTTGTACGATAGGTCGTACACAAATTGCGCAGCCTGCTTATATACCCTGCGTTGTTCAGTCAAATCAGTCAAATCCGGTTGTGTGGTCGGTTTTGGGGTGGGTGGGGGTGACTTGCACGCTTCCGCCGCTTCCTGTATTTCCGTCTGTTTTTCCGGTGTTTTTGTCATTAACCTTGGCGGTGAGGGGGTTGGTGGTAATACGGGGATAGGTGGCGTTTCTGTCGTTTCCTGTAGTTTTTGTACCTCTTGAGTTTCTTTCATATCCTCAGCAATTATAGTTGGACTTTTTGTTGTTGTTGTTGCTGGTTTGGTGGTAGAGACCGGTGTTGAAGTGGTTAGATTCCTCGGTTCCTTGGGAGGGTCAGATGGTCTAAACTGGCTTTGCTGTGAGGTAGGCGTCTGCCTATAACGCCTCCACCGTGTTGATGGTCTTCCTCCCTGTCCCGGTCTTCTATAGGGCCCTCTTTTTTCCCATGGGCTTTTCTCTGTTTGGCTTCTTCTATCTTCCTCCCAAATCAGAAGTAGAGTAGTTCTCTTTTCTTGAGCCCGAAGGCTCCATCCAGTTGCCACCGAAAGGCCTAAGCCCTTCAGGGCATTCAGTGCATATTCGGGAATTATTAGTTCCATCGCTAACGATTTTTTATGCTTGTTGTTCCTACTGTGTTCGCTGCAGACTGGTAGTTCGACTGATTGATTGATTCTTGAATTAAAGTCGTTTTCGCCCTTCGGGCATGTACGACTATGTACCCCCACAGCGTGCGAAGCACGCTTAGTGGGATTAAATGTGTGATTAAACACACTATGATTGGTCAGGTGTGTTAACAGTTCGCAACTCACCTGACACTGTACTGAGTACACCCCTCCAGCGCAGCATGGTTCCCCACACTTAAGGGGGTTAAATTGAATGCGCGCTATTGGAGAGTGTGTACATTTAACACACCCCACCATCAATGCATGGTTTCCCCACAAAGGGGGTTCATTGAAGGAATGATATTGTGAGGTGTGTTTATACCTGTACATAGGACTAGAACCACAATGTTTACAGGTATATAGGTGCGCGTCATAGCTCACGTTGTTGATTGAATTGCTTCAAGGTCTCAGTCAGGAGTGGCAGGCGGCACGGACTAGGCAAGCGAAAGCGCGAAGCGTGACCGAAGCTGAAACGCCAGGAACGTACATACATGATCAAATTCTGCCCAGTTAAACTAAGTCGGGCTGTCCCTAATACCAATAAAGTGTAAGCCACTTGTTCAATTATGACAATACTTCGAGTTACAAAAATTTTTCCATTTAACGCGAATATTTCCAGTAGTAACAATTTTGTGTACAAAGTGTACATAAAATTTGCAAAAAACAATACCAATCTTTGAGTAAGAATTACTCATATCTTTTTCGTATCACGCACACAAAATTGTGAGTTGTAATTTTTTAGACGGTGGTTCGAAATTGATCAAATTTGTGTTTTAAAAGAGTATAATCAAAAGGGGTTTCCGAAAAAAAGCCAAATTGAAAACCCCATTGATTCAGGCAATATGTTAGCCCTTAGAAGGACTAATGTTAACAGCAGGAGGTCCCCGGTAGAGAAGCTCTGTCTATCTGCCATGCTGGCTCTCTCCTTAACGAAGCGCCCCCTTGGTAGCTCGCTAAGTTGCTGCTCCATGTGGTCGGCTGTTGGCGTGGGGATAGGTAGACATTTCCTCAATTGGTCAGCACAGCAGCTTGGCCCCATACTTCCATACCAAGAGCGAGTCATTGTAGTTGTAGTTGGGTGTCCATAGCTGCTGCAAGGCTGCCAAGACTGCCTCCTTCCCTCCTCGTCCACTGCGTCTCCCTCTAGCGGTTAGAACGTCTGCCACACGTCTGCACTCTCCTCCTGCTGCTGCCTGAATGGGAATGGGTAGTTCGACTGGTGAACGCACCGCTTTATATGCTGGAAGCACGGACGTGAAGGAAAACATCCATCACACATACATAAAAACATAACCCACACTACCGCGTCTGACGTCATCCGTTTTTTAGTATGACGTAATTCCGCGCTTCGCGGATCCTACACCCCACCACCCATAAAACACACCAAGTAGCCGGACTTAAAAGAAAACGCTTTTTTAATTTTTTATTTTTAAAAACACATACATCAAACACACTCTATACAAACACACACCACACATACATTTTGTATAAGGGAAAGGGATTTTTTTTGAGTTGGAAAAGACAAACACACATGCATTTAATATACAAACACACTAATTTGTTGTAGGCAATCCTAGAGTAATCTTTTCTAGAGATCTGGGTGGCCCTGAAAAGGACCGTTGGGGTGTTTGTTGAGACGTTTATTTAACTTCTAGCAGCAGGACGGCCACGTTTCGCCACAGGTCTCACCGCTGCAGAACAAGGGCGCTTTCTGGTGAAAGAGAAAGCAAACTCATCTCAGTCCATTCTACATTTGACTTCTCCTTCTTGTAGTTGCATCTGCTGCAAGAGTTGTTGTTGTTGTAGCTGCTGCTGTTGTTGTTGCCTTTGCTGCTGCTGAACTCTTTGTTTCTCCTCCCATTCCGCTGTCCCTGACGATTTCTTCTCTCAAAACTTCTTCCACCAGATCTTGAGCTATTTGCAGGAAGATCATCGTCTTCTTCTCTGGGTTTTTTGAAGTAGGTTATGTCTAACCCGCTGCATATTTACCATCACTTCATTCAGCTTACTAATTTTAGCTGCCATGTTGAGGTATTGACGAGTCAACGAGAGTGACCCGACTGATGATGATATTTGAATTAAATACGTGTGCGGTCATTCGACCATGTACGTCTATATACCCTCAATGCGTGCGAAGCACGCACTGTGGGATTGAAATGTGTGCTAAGCACACTTATTTAATTCTCGTCAAGTGAGTTACCGAGCTGCAACCCACTAGACGCATTAATGCGTAGCAGGACGCTATTTTCGCACCGCTCCGTCACTGCATGGTTTCCCCACTAAGGAGGTTTGTTGAAGGAGCGATATGGGAGGGTGCGTGTAATTAATTTTTCCTGTTTTTAGGATTATAACCATAATGTTTACAGGATTACTTAGTTGATTAATTGAGTTTGTCCGGACGAGGAAAAGTCGGAAAGGAACGGCTGGCTGCGCTACGGCGTCCCAGGAGGCTCCGGCTGGACCAGGGTTATTTAGATATTTTAGATATTTTGTCCAAAATGAAATTGTTGCTGTATCTAGTACTTTTTTAATGTCTTATTATGAATTTTGAAAGTTAACTTTGTACCATGAGGCTGTAAATATGGGTTAATAGTGAGAGTAACGGGTTTACCTAATTGTAATTTATAATTTACACTGATATATTATTAATTGTCAACCGATCGTTGCCACCTTGTGCGGCTGGGCTTGATGGTCCGGCTCTTAGGACCACCTTTTAGTAACTAATTTTATTTGTTCGGGTTTAGTTTCTTATGACTTTATTAACATGACTGTGCTCTTAGTATACTTTCAGGTTTGTAGACGATTAATCAGTAACTGCTTTGTGCAGTTTGGGCCTGATGGTCTGGACTTGGTACCACCTTATACTAGTAATTTATGTGGGTCAGTATGTTTTCACTATATCCCTAATTTATGATTCTCCAATTTGATGCCACCTTATGCAGCTGGGCCTGATGGTCTGGGTTTATGACCACCTTATAGTATTACTGGTTTTGGTTTTGAAGTTATCTTACTTTAGGTCAGAATAGGGTTAAATATTGTTCCATGGTTGACCGGGTCCACCCACGGAATGCGCGAGGAAAGGAGTGTTAGTAGTTTTTGTTAAATTACATGATTTTTGTTGTTAATATTATTGATAAAACGGTATGTGGCAATTGGTGTCTTTATTATCAATTTTATTTTTATTTTTAGTGAGTTAAGTTGAGGTTTGAGGTTTGGAGTGCCCCTAAGTCATATCCATGGAAGTGGAGATTTTCCAGCCCAAGGGGGCTGAGATTGGATCGCCTTTGCGACGCACCTGGGCCCCTAGTGGTCCCGGTCTGCCAATCCCGTCCACCCTGGGAAGGGCCCCGTCTTAGACTTTGGGGTTTGCCGTAGTATTAAAGCGCCCTTCCTTCATACGTAGCTGAAATATCTTCTATTCTATGTTGTGGATAATATGGTGTTTATCCTAGTTTTGCATACTCTCCAATGTAGAATGATGCCCAACAGAGTATTAAATTTTTCCCCTTTTTCCAATTTCTGATACGTACCCTACTATGTTGGCGTACACTGATTTAATGTTATTACCTCCTTCTTTAAGGAATTCCGGGTATATGAGTGGGGATTTAAGTTTGATTTGTTTCTCTTGAAATGTTTTCCTTTCGTTGGTATATTTAGGGCAGATGTTAAAAACATGTTCCAATGTTTCCGGTGTGGGGCAATTTGGGCAGTTTATTCCTGCTAAGGTTAATTCCGGCACATACTTTCCAAAGCTGTTCGCAAGTAGTGTTTTATCAGTTTTAATTCTGTTTATGATTTTGTAATCGTAAGGATTTGCCAGGATTGGGTGATCGATGTTTCTATTGATTTTCTTCTGCAGATCGTATAATCTGCGTCCTTTTTTGGAATTGTCCCATTCCGACTGCTATTTTTGGTTAATTTTCCTGATCATACTGTATATTTCATGGACACTATAGTCCAGTTCTTGGTTTGTGGGCTCATTTAGTCTGTTTTTGGCTTCTTTGTCGGCCCTCTCATTCCCAGGGATGTTGATATAAGAGGGCACCCACATAAATTCCACAATATGGTGGTTTTGTTCCAGGAGTTTCAGTTTGTAGCAGACCTCTCGTAGTAAGTTCTCTCTGCTGGTGGAGTTTCCTGATTCCAGGGAACGCAGCACACTAAGGGAGTTGCTAATAATCACTGCTTTTTGCTGTTTGGTTTCTTGTATCCATTCAATGGCTTGTTTTATAGCCCAGAATTCGACTGAGTATATTGAGCAGAGGTCCGGTAGTCTCGCCCCCAGTGTGATACCTTCCCCGGGAATTAGCATTGTTGCCGCAGTGCGTCCTGGGTCCGGGGATTTTGAGCCGTCGGTGTATATTATGGTGAATCCCTCATATCTGCTTTCAATTTCTGCAAGGATTTTAACCCTCATTTCCATTGGTTGTTCGTGTTTATCCCCATAATGTAGTGCATTTAAATTTATTATGGAGGGCTTATTTGTCCAAGGGGTGATATCGGGATATGTTATGATTTCCGCCTGGATATTTTTGATGTTTAGATCCCTTTTTAAGTCTTGTATTTTTTCTCCCCCTGGTAGATTTATTTTCAGTTTGTGTCGGAATGGTTTGTTGCATTTATCGATTGCTGTTTGAGTAAGATGCGACTTGAGATGGGCTGATATTCTGGCCGCATATATTAGGAGCAACTCCTCCCGTCTCAGATTGAGGGGTGGTTCCCCTGTTAGGATGTTGAGTTCTTCTCTGGAAATATTCCGAAGGGCACCGGTGCATACAATCAGGGCCTTGCGCTGAATTAGGTCTAATTTCTTTAGGACAGTGCGGGGAGCCGAAGCGTAGGCTTGGCACCCGTAGTCTATTTTAGACATAATCAAAGTTCTATGCAGGCGCTCTCCAGTTTCGTACTTTGCATAGGGTTAGATATTTAAAGAAAAAGAATTGCCCAGGTTTTCCTCACTGGCTGTCCTGGCTATTTAATAAATACCTTGTATATCTTAGGTATTGTTAAAAGAACTTTGAATTCCCTTTATTTTGGTGTATGATTGATGGGTGAAATTTGGGTTATAGAGTATACAGCTTGGTTTTACTTAAGATGTGCACCTCTAAAAAAAACTGCTAGCTCCGCTTGGTCATTTTCACTTCCTGGACTTCAAAGGTAAATAAAAAGAGCCAATAACTTTTTTACTTTTTAGATATTTTGTAATTCATTCATAGTACTTTCAGATGCTGGTATTGTATACTCTGGCAAAATTCGTTTCCCTATTTTAATAACTGCTGAAAATAGTGCACTTTTGACTCATTCAGGCTGATTTTTCGAGTACTTTGGAGCGCCCATTTTGTCTGCTGTGTGCTTAGATCATGTCCAGTTTCCACAAGTACAATATGTAAAGAAATTTCAGCCACAGTACATGAAAGTAACATAGAGGTATGCCAACATTCTCTCCGTTGTGCATGTTGTAAATGCAAAATACTTCATCTTACACCTGTCACTCTCTCAGAAGCATGTATTATCTGTAGAGCGCCCCTATATAGTGTGAGGAGTGTAGACTGGTCCGTCCCCCAATCGGAGCCCTTAAGGTTCCGGAGGAGGTTAAGGTCCCGTCCGCATCTTCTCACCAATTCTCTTACATGATTGTTCCACGTAAGGTGTCCATCGAAGAGCATGCCCAGGAATTTGGCAACTTTTTCAAATTTGATTATGACTCCGTTTAATTATTATTTTGGTGGTTCCCTATGGATTTTTGTTTTAGGTGTAAACATTACGCGTACAGTTTTGCCGGGGGATACTTTAAATCCTAACCTGTCAGCCCATCGACCGATCCTGTTCAGCCCCACCTGCAGTCGTCCGACCACAGCTTCGCTGTCGGGGTTTCCCGCTTTCCAAATTCCGCTATCGTCGGCAAACTGAGATAGGTCCAGGCAGGACGGGTCGATTGATTTTTCCAGATCGTTAATCATGATATTAAATAAGGTTGGACTCAGATTGGATCGCCTTTGCGACGCACCTGGGGGGGGGGGGGCATTTTCTAAATTGTGACATTCTGAGTATTGATTGTCAGCCGTGATTTGTTTGCTACGACCCGTAAGAAAATCTAGTATCCACTTGTGCATGCGGCCTGATATTCCGTAGCGGTTGAGTTTGGCAATTAGACCTTTGGTCCACATTAGATCGTAAGCCCTCTCGAGATCTAGGAAGATCAGGTTACGATCAGGTTACGATCCACTTTCCTCTTAGCATTAAAAGCAAGTGCTTGATTCCAACCGCATTATTTGGTCCCAAGTGGATCGTTTATTGCGGAAGCCGCTTTGATTGTGGGATAGCAGGTTCTTGCTTTCCAGGTGGTACTTTAGCCTATTATTTATCATTGTTTCCATGATTTTACATAAACTATTTGTTAGGGAGATAGGCCTGTATGAGTTTATGTCTGCTGGATTCTTCCCGGGTTTCGGGATTGCGACAACTATCGCATGTTTCCACTTTTGTGGAATTTTTCCCCATCTCCATGTCGCATTCAGCATCCACAAAATCATCATGGCCGTTTTTTCCGGGAGATTTTTATATAGATGTCATATCCCAGTGTATCCTCCCCGGGTGATGTGGGTTTCTTTTTCCTATTGAGCGCTTGTCGCCATTGGTATATGGTAAAGTCCATTTTTAGCGGGCTTGAGTGGTCGCCCCTATCTGTGAACAACCGAGGGTGTTTACATCTACTATTTTTCGGTGTTTTTTTAATTTTGCGAATGATTGGAGTTACTGCTCATGTTAGCAAAGTGGGAGGCTAGTTTTTCGGCTTTTTCCAAATCGGTGGTAAGCCCAGGTAGTCTTGGGGACGCTCATGCTCCTTTCCCCCTAAGTTTTTAATTTTGTCCCATGCTTGTTTAGAATTTGATCTATAGTTTAACGATGAGCTGAATGTTTTCCATGATGCTTGCTTTGCTTGTTTTATGGTGTTTTTAGCTAGTAGTTCCTTTTTCTTGTAAGGAAGGAAGTCATTGGAGTTTCTTGTATGTCTAAATCGATTTAGGGCTTTCTTTTTCTCCTTTATGGCTTGCTTACAATCATTGTTCCACCAAGGAACGGACTGTTTGCCGGCCTCTCCTCCCGTTTTTGGTATGCTTCGCTCAGCTGCCGAGGATAGCGCCTCTACGATATTTTGGTTGAAAGTTTCAATATTTTCGTTGTGCAGCTGATCGTATGTAATATCCTCACAGAGAGAACGGAACGACTCCCAGTCCGCCTTATCGTATCTCCACTTGGGGGTATGAGCCTTAGTATTTTTATAGATTTTGGTGTGGATGGTGGTCCATATTGGGAAGTGTCCCTGATTGATCTACTTCCAAGTCGGCGATTTCCGCGATCTTGGGCGAGCATATGGTAAGATCAATGGCTGACATTTTTCCGCCTGGCACACGCACCGCTTTATATCATGGAAGCGCGGACGCGATGGAAAACATGACTCAGATCGATAGAGAGAAATGTACAAGAGTAGGTACCTCAGATCGATAAAGAGATATATAGAGCATATACATTTATTTTTTGTCAATCCATAAAACAACACAACATTTTTTTCAAAAATCAAAATTTTTAATACATAAGAAGAAGCATCTCTAACACAAAATGCAAACAAACAAACAAACATTTTTTTTAAACATGAACGTATTTATAGGGTTGACAACGTTGCGAAGTCAAACTCGACTTCCACTGTTCTAAATCATTCTGTCCTCGATGCACACTACGTTTCTGAGCTAAAGACAAGAGATAACCATAATGTTCATAAAACCATCATTCTACTTTGGCATCGTTTCTAGCGTACTCCCTATCAAAACAAGTCACTAAATGTTCTAAGGAATATCCAAGACTGCCTTGATGAAAAAAATGTGCACAATATTGTCAACACACCATTGAATCTGATCCTTGTAATCTTGCATTATTGAATCGAGTGGAGACAGCATTTCTTCTCATAAAGTCAATGATATCGTCTTCCAAAGGAGGTAATCCATAAGAATCAAAATATTCCACACTGTGATCGTTGGGAAAGTACACTGCCACCCAATGGGTTACTGGCCGATCACTGTCGTCGGTATCGATGACATAGGCTTGAACGTCTTTAGGTTTGCAATGTGGAAGTTCAACTTTAGCACACACCACATGATTCCAAGAAGAGGTGTAGGAACTGCGAGTCAACAGGTAATGAAGTTCCCAGGTATCCATTTCTTTGTTCACAGGTAATAATAAGTCATCAATTCACACTTGACTTTATGCTTGAATCTGTCTGTCAAGCAAGTCGATGAATCACGGATAGTCTCTGTACTCTTTTGCAAGAGAGCTTCGATGCGTCGGATCTCCAGGGAAGTTAGTGGAGATGAGGAACGATCCTGCAGGTCTTTATACCACTTTCTCAACACCTTTTCTTCCGAGATCAACGACCATACTTCCTCCAGATACTCATCCAATTTTTCTTCTGCAGTCATCATAATACATTTGTCGTGTTGTTTCTGACTAGGATGATCGATTTGACATCCATGACAATGTTCTCTGGTCAGGGTTGTAATTCTTTCAGCCAATTCCGTAGCAAAACAGGAGACTAAATGTTGTTTTTGTTCTGGCCATCTACATGCCATAAATCCAGTAAACTTGGTCACACTACTTTTCTCTTGTTCTTCACTGGTGGTGTGTGGCTGCTGTGGTTCTTCTAGATCACAAAATCCCTCATCTTCTGTCTCCATGGGTTCTTCGTGTTGCATCTTTCTAATAGTCTAGAATCACTTCTCTCAAACTGTTGATTTCAAGAGTATTGTCAAATTCTGCATACAAGATGACGTTCACGGTGTTGGCTAGAGCTGTAGCAAACTGAAGTTCCACACGAAGTTGGCCTGATTTTATAGGGTGGAAATGTCCTTCGTCGCTGCCTTGGTCGGGGGTGAAATCAAATCCCCACAAAGCATATCCTCCTGCATAATCCTCGTACGAAATACCGTGGCTAATGTTGGTGCCTAACTGTCCCGTGACTTCAAACAGAGTCAAGTAAGATCTCAAGTAATTTTTCTGGGCAAAGGTAGGTTCAAAAGGTCTAGTACACAACGTCTGGCCATCTCGAGTGACTTCTATCTTGGAGATGTTGAAGTTTTGAAACTCGAAAGGATTTTGATCGATGTTGTTGTTGAGGGCTGCAGTACTGACGATGCCGATCAGCAAACGTTTGGGGAGCTGTCCTTGGAAAACGTGATCTTCGACTATGGATCGGAGTCCAGAGGCAATGGTAAATGTTTTCACTTCTACTCGTCGCACAGGATACTTGGCAGTGGTTCTGCTCAACGTTTGACTAATGTCGTTGGCCACTTTAGGTAAGACGTCTACACGGCGCAGGTAAAGTTTGGCTTCTTCGATGATGGTTTTGTACTCGTTAGCATGAGTAATCAAATGGAAGACGGTACTACTGCGATTCAGTCTCAGGCGTACATCCAATGCGTTCAACAAATACTTGTCTTGTAACCACAAGTCCAAATGCAAACGATCCATCAGTTCTAAAGTGCGCCCTTGTTTGATTTTCTTTTGACAGGCGTTAAATCCCACATTGTGAGGATTGTCAGCTTCTGTCAACTCTGTGTCGTTGAAGGCATCCAAGGTGTCAGGTTTCCATACCACGGAAGCATCAAGATGGGTGTTATTGGCTTCTTTTCCGTACGTCAAGAGATTTTCCCAGTAAGCACGGTAAGGGTAAGTATCCATGCTGCTGCTGACCAGTTTATTATTCAAGTACAAATCCACTTCGCTGAACAACGAATGCATGAAATTATTGACGGGAGCTATTCTGGCCTCGGCCCCATAATTGCTGTTGTCCGTTTTGAGTACTTTGAGTTTCAGGTACAAGTGGCTGCTATTCAGATCGATGTAATCTTCGGTTTGTCCTTTGATTTCGAATTCGATAGGGGCTGAAGTCGTCAAAGACGATACAGGATGAAATTCTACCCATTGGGATTCTTGCATCGTCATCATGGTCGGGGGCATGGTAAACAGATTCAGTTCTGAAAAGAATCTCGGTGCATCATTTTTAACAGTTAGTAATCAAACACGTCTAATTTTCTGACAGATCTTTTCTTATTCTTTTTCTGAACACCGTGTGGTTTATGAGCTCTGAAGGGGTGTCGACGTCTCTTTATGCCTTGTCCTTGCTGTGGTGTTGTGGAAGAAGTAATGCCAGTTCCAGAAGTGTGAAGCGAATGTACAGGAGTCTCTCGGCGACCCCAAAGATCTTTTCCAGTTTGCAGCAACACATTTTTTTTCCTGCTTTCATAAAGGCTTCTTTAGGATTTTGTTTGTCGATGAGGACGTTTTGAAGAAACTCTTTTCCTTGCGTCAAAGCGGCATCTTTTAAGGCATGCAATCCTCGAGTCCATGGGTTTCAAAATGGGGGCTACCGTCCGAAAAGCAGATTTTAACATATCTCCTAAACCATGTCCTCGTTGTCGAGCCACTCCTCGGTACACAGGATACATTTTGGTGTTACAATTCGCTGGAGGACCTTTTTCGAAAATGTAGTTTCACCGTGACTTTTCCTTTAGTGAATAGAATACTTTGTCCCAGATCTCCTTTTATACTAATGTTGACACTGTCAAAATACGATTTACCGACTGGACGATAATGAAGGTTTACAAATTCACGGTGAACGTGATACGTGTTTCCACCTTCGTACGCAGCAATGGCAGAATCCGCTTTGAAAGGAATGACTCTCAGTAACGGAGCGGCTGTGTTTTCCACCACGTTGTACTCCACCACATCGGAGTACACAAATAATAAATTCTGTCCATCGTTCAATTCGACAGGGTAACGAAAATACTTGTAAAATAGTTCGTTGTTGTGGATGTCTTTCATGGGAACTAGTTTTGTGCATCCACCTAAAATATCAAACAACCCAGGACAAAAAGTGATTGACAATATTCTGGGGTCCGAAAAATGCACGTTGAGACGGTGTGCCACTTTATGGTACTCGATCAGGTTTTGTCCAAGGCTTTATCAAATTGGTCTTTGAAGATAGCCGCAATGGTTTCAACCAAATGTTGAGCATTAAAATAATACCCCACAGGAATTCTCATGGTATAGCTAGTCAAGGAAGGATGATTGGTGTTTAATGATTTTTTGGATTCGTAAATGAGAGCATCATTTTTGTCCAACTGTTCTTGCACTTGTTCGTTCAGGATATCCACGATGAAAGTGTTTTGACCTTCGTTGATGTTGAGGGCTTGCGTAGGATGAATGATTTCTACCAAAGCCACTTCCCAATGAGCTTCGTGATCCAATTGTATGGACTGAGGTAATTTAGTCGTGAAACAACATAATTTGTTGTTGGGAAACACATCCATAGAACTGTCACTAGGTACAGTTAAATAAAATTGGTTATTCATGGTTCCAGGGTTCTGGTGTCCGAGGAATCACTCTTGGTCAAAGGAGAATGATGTTCAAAATGTTCCAAAAGCGGGTTGGTATTGTTGTGACTGGAAGAAGGATGACTGGCGTTGGCCGTACCTTTGCGGTTGCTGTTGTTGTTACTGTCCGTACTATATTTCAAGGAAGGACTTGGCAGAAGATAACAGATGCAACTGCTGAGTAAAATAGTCCACACTTATTTGTCACCTTGTTGCAAACTCAAATTGGCAATGGCTGCTCCGATGACACAATACACCATCAAGATTTGGCAGAAAAAGACGATTTGATTTTTAGGCACACGTTCTCCGCACCACACCTACAAAGGTTGTTTTTGTAATTCTTGAAGAGAGGAACTCTGCGAAGGAGAAGAGGTAGCTCTCGTGTTGAACGGCATGTTGGTTACTTCTTCTTTTTATAGTCGACGACTTGGGCAGCAGCAATCCAGGAATCAAAACTAGGTGGATATCTTTTCCAATGCACTTTGACTTCTTCTACTAGACGTTTGCCTACTTTACGTGTTCTTCGTTCGAGAATGCTTTCTATATCGTACAAGTCGTCTTCTTTTTTGGTCACTCGTTGTAACTCAGGCAGGTAAAAAGTTCCTTTTAACACTTCTCCGTGCATGTCTTCCAATTTATAGACGGGAGGATCACGTCCACGCACTTGTCCAGTGACACGAAACAATTCGGTAGTCCAGTTGGGTAAATAACCTTTGTCAAAAGTGCGTTTGGTTTTTCTGATGTGAACCCAATCTCCCGTCTTGAGCACGAGGGGTTTTTTGTGTCCATTCTGAGGTGTACAAAACATTTTATCAAACACTGTCACTTCGTTTTCAGGGGTGACCTCTTTGGGGGCACATCCGATGCTACGATGATACGATTGATTGTAAGCTTTGTCCAAACGTGGTAACACGTCCATGTACTTGAGAGTGTGTTGATGTGTAAAATAATTCCACCTGCGTTCTTTCAAAGTTCTTTGAAAACGTTCCACGACACTGGCTTTGGTTTCAGGATTTTAAGTGGTGAAAAAATGAATGTGCCGTTGTTTCAATTTTTTTTGAAAAGCTTGGTTTAGAAAATCGGTGCCTTTGTCTGTTTGCCATCGTAAAGGGTGACGACCACTTTGTTTCAACACCAGTTTTAAGCCGCGTACTAACTCAGCACTGCTTTTAGAAGTCAAAGGAACGACCCAAGCAAATATGGAAAACACGTCGATGACACAAAGCAAATATTTGTGACCACGAGTGTAGGCTGCCAAAATGAGAGACGTCCGCTAAATCTGCTCGCCATTGATGATCGATGCCATCCACTTTGGTTTGACTTCTAGAAAACTCCTCCGTAACCAGCAGCATGAGCAGGATTGTAGTAAATGCTAGCTAAACGTCTCTACATGGTTTTGCTGCTCCTCAATAAGTCACCCACTGTTCGATACTACAACTACTTTTGGTGTCGTTAGGTTTGGACGAAGCTGCTTGACACGTCCGACGAGCCACAGGAGTGGGTTGTGAAGGGGTTACGGTAGGTTTCTTCTTGGTGTCTTTTTTCACTTCAGTCTTGCTTTCTTTCTTTTTTTCTTCTGCTGAAGAGTGAGTGGACATCATCTTTTTAACCCAAACTTTCATTTCTTCTCGTTGAGGTGTAGGAGAGGGTGTCAACAAGCCAGCTGCAATCTTGCTATGGATAGGAGCAGACGGAGTTTTGAAACACTTCTCGTGGATCGTCTTCTTCTGTCGTCCCCGTGGCGGTGTCTGTTTTAGTGGTGGTTCTAGGTTCGCTTTTCATCATGGCCCTGAAATCTCTCAGAGTGTGTTTAGCTGTTTCGTCTAACGCTTTCTGGTGAAAGAGTTGAAGACGTTGCAAGAGTTGACCGTACCGTTGCGATTTTTCTACTTCTGACAAATCACTTCGATCCATGAGCGATTTTTATTTTTGTTGTAACTGGGACATCTCTTTGAGATTCGGATTTGGAGGTAAATGAGGTATCCGTTGTTCGTACCAATGTGTAAGGAACTAAGTCAGTTTTCTTCCTGCCATAAGATCCAAAGGTACAAGTGTGTTGTCTTTCCAGAAAAGGGTGTCCTTTCTATCTTCTTTTTTCTTCCCGTCTTTATCGCATGACTCCTCCTAAAAGAGGTCCAGCAATCGTTCCTAACAAAGGAGTCGATATTTTTAACAACGGTCCTATCAGCATGGGTAGAAATCCTCCTCGTTGTACATGCATTTTTTTCTTTTGACTGAGAGGTATTTTCTTTTTGACCATTTGGCGAAGAATGTTCCTATGTTTTCCTAATTTTTGTTTCTGTAGCTTGGACAAAGGTACCGTTTCTTTCAACACATTCAAATAACATTCACACACTGTATAGATGATTTCTTTTGGGACTGTTTGAATGAGTTGTTTTCGCATGGGAGGATTGGATTTAGTCAGGACGGACAACATATCCCAATTTTTGACCAGACGAGGTGGAAGTCCTTTTTTTGGTTTTGCCTTTCTTGGAACGACTAGGATGGTGGTGGTGTGCACTTTTGGGAGCCATCTTTCGTTGCAGGAGCAAAAAATAGAACTGAGTTCCATCTGAGGTCACACATCCTTTTTATACTGGAACACGTCTCCACTGATGGTCAGCACGGCGTACCAAATTCATGACAGGCATCACTCGACGTTGAGGTGTTTTCAACGGACTAAATCGTGTCAGTTCTTGTTTGGATAAATCCAGTAAACTTTGTAACACTTCGGTTCTGTCTTGGACTTTGGTTTTAGGTGAGGCCACTTTTTTAGCGGCAGCCGCAGTGGCCAGATCAGCCGAAGTAGAAACCAACGGAGTTGTGATTTTCGAAATGGGTTTCCATTTTTTGAATCAAATTAGGAAGCACGGGTCTTAAATCAGGTTTGGCAGGCATCATCACGAAGGGCGAAGTAAAAGAAGAAGTGGACGGAGGAGAAGGAGACACCTTCACTGCCTCTCGTGGCTTTCGGGAGTACGTTCGCGTCCTAGCAGTAGTACCTCTCTTTTTTGGCAGCAGTTGTTGGTTTTGTCTTGGAAGGACTTTTCTTCTTCTTAGGGCTTTTCTTTTTCTTGTGGGTGGTGTGTTGTTGTGACCGTCTTGGAGGGGATTTGGTTTTTTTCGTTTTCTTTTTTGTTTTGACTTGGGCATTAGGATCCCATTTCGAAAGAGAGCGAATCATGACACCTAAAGAACCACTTCCACCAGGGGTCAAAATGATTTGTTTTCTAGTGCGTGGATCGATTCTGGGATCTGCCAGTTGTGACAACGCCACTTTATGTTTTTCAAAAAAACGTTGGGTTTGATGAGGGATGTGAATGATGCCTTGAAGTAATTGACGTGCTGTCAAAGTAAATCATCGTAAAACTTCTTTGAGACTAGCTTCTAACATATGGGCACGGACTGATGCCATACAGCGCACGAATCAATTTGTCAGGAGGATGAGATTGAAAGGAAGTCATCTCGAAGAGTGTGAGAAAGAAATGACGCGGTGGATGTTTTTATATTTTTTTTTTTTCTTTCAGAGAGTGGCCGAAGGGGACGTGTAAATGACAAGACCTCCTTCTTTTCACCAATGGTGAAACAATTGGGTATTACATCTCAAATAATCGGGAGTGGTGGGTTTTAAAGCGATGAGTAAATACGCATGAGGTGTTTGAGTGGCATCGTCGTACGCATAATTCAGCCAAGGAGTGCCGAAGTGTTTGGTTAACACTTGCACTTGAGATTTGTCTCTGGGGCTTTTAAACAACACCACATAATGAGCATTGAGACTAATGGTACGATGGGCTTTACTTTGTTTAAATAAATTTTGAGTAATGTAAATTATACTGGCATTACAATGATGTCCTTTTCGTGTAAACCAAAGTTTAATTTCTTCTTCGTCTTCTCCTAACATGTCGTCGAAGATGACCAGATGTGTTTGACTCAAATCAGACAGGATCCCATCGTCTTCGCGAGGAATGCCTTCGACAAACGAAATGGCTTCTCCTTGACTTTCACGAAGTAAAGTGTAAGACGATTGCCACTCTTTGTAACACCACACGATACGTTGAGGAGGACGATCAAACAAATGAGATTTGTGTTCGATCAAACGTTTGACAAATTCGGTTTTGCCTGAACCACTGGGTCCAGCAATCAACTTGTTAAAAGGATGGCGCAGATACAAAGCTTCCCAACTTTGACGATCCAACTTTTCGTCAATCGCTTTGACCACAAAAGAAGAGGCAGAGGAGACAGAGGAAGATGCAGCCATGACTGAGGTAGGAAGAATTTTGAAAAGAACACGAAAGACACAAGACATTTTATAAGTTTCATACACGTTTAATGTTTTAAAAACAGCAAAAACATATTTACAGGTCATGAAGCACAAAAATGCATACAGCAAAAATGGTGAGGTACAACAATAAGGCACACACTAAAAGAACCAAAGTGGTATATAAACAAGTCAATGTACAACAACAATACTCTCGATGGAGGTGTGTCCTACAAAATGGACGTATACGCACTGGTATTCTTGTCTCTGTTGTGGAAGAATGGAATGTCTCAGGCGAAAAGGTTCTTTGCTCCTCAGGTCTTTCTTTTGGTACGACGGTGTTGTCTTCTTCTTGAGGCTCGAGTGTCATGGTTAACTTTGGTTCCAAGCTCACTTTTTGTCTTGGAGGAATAGTCACTTGCAAGGTCTTTGGCATAGTGTGCCACTTCTTGTAGCCAAGCATCGAAACCAACACTTTTCCAGTCACGTACATCTTTCCAATCGTAAAGTTGTTGGTGTAAGCAACTAGCGATGCAGACTTCTTGAAAAGTATGAAGTGTAGATAAAGTTTTACAAATGTCTTCTTCACACGGAGGTACACAACTAGTGTTCATCACGATTCTCAACACTTTGAGCACAATTTGTCTTTCGTGTACCAATAAAGTGTGAATGGTCATGTTTTTTGTTGCATGTACCGTTCATCAAAATAGTCCACAACAAACACTGGTCTTCCAAAATAGTCCACAACGAATACTGTTCCTCCAAAATAATTCACAACGAATTTCCAGGGAAACGAAATCCAAGAAAAGTAGTCACTAACACACACACCGCGTAGCGTCCAATATTCAATGGAAACAGTTCCTGTAAAGTCTGAACACTATCGTTGACTTCCTTCCACGGAATACGTTTCACAAGTGAAGGCAACGGTCCTGGCATGGTCAGCTTTTATATCCAGGTTCCCAAGGTTTGTATCTTCGGGGATAGTCTACTCCAAGGCACCTGCGATAGTTTCTCCCAAGAATCAGTCTTCTTATACTGTGAAAGTAGCAATAGTTTAAAAATCGAGGAATGACTTTGAGTTTGCGTTTCACTTGTATCTTGACAAACTCTCTGTAAATGCGTTCTCGCAGCTCCGAAGGCAAACAACGAATGTACTTTTCTAAAGTATCCGACATGTGTTACTTCTTGGGACCTACGAAAGGCAGGTACTGACAGTACGGAGACCATCTGGTATGCTCCAAGTAAGCTGAGTCTTTATACTCCCATTCGTGAAGCGTCACACCGCAACTAAAACACATGACTTTATCACCTTCTCCCAAGTAGACAAATCCGGAACTGGCTAAAACTTTGGGAGTAGGTCCTTCCAGATATTTAGGCCACTTATCTTTGAACGTCTGGAATCGACTTTCAAAATCGCAATAGCCAGGCAAAGCCACAGGCAACGTCAAAGTAGGGATGGCATCCGCAAATAGGTACACGCTTATCATCCCCAATAAAGAAGAAAGGGCGTCGTGCTGTATTGCTTTCGCTAGTGGGGCGGCAAGGCACACGAACGGCATCGCTTTCGCGGGTCCCAGAGGAGCGACAAGGTCGAGCTGCATTGATGATGTCAACGCGTACGGCATACGTCTCATCGCAAGGCACCGCATCGCACTCGAGGTCGTGATCGCACTTGAAGTCCACAGCAGGTTCCTCGCTCGGTGGCTGTGTAGAGTTCGTTAGCATCGGTGCCTCTGTACTGGTCTCCCCATTGAACTTGAAGTTCACAGCGAGTTCCTCACTCGGTGGCTGTGTGGCATTAGTATTCATCTTCTTCTTCTTGCTAGGTCAACGTTTGGAGTCACAATGAATGGTTGGTCTTGGAAGTTGTCTCCTTTTTATACTGGAGAACGGGACTGTTTGCATTGTGGAAACACCAAAGAAAGGTAACCACAGCTTGGAGACCATCAATCGACTGGCACAATCACAATAGTCAGGCAAGACCACGGAAAGTTTGTATTCTTTCAACTTGAAGTCTGGAGTGGGTTTATCACACGGTGCTGAAGCCATCGTCAATCTTGGTGCCTTTCTGTACGGTAAAGTGGTGTGGTCTGGAAGTCGCACTCGTTTCTGGTACACAATTTGGTAAACTTTTTGTAAAGGGCGACTGACGATTTGGTGATTTGGTAACCGTACGATTTTGTGAGGCTCTAAAGTTTTCACTCGAAAGTCTTGAGCTTGTCCTGACTGCAAAGCATTTTTCAAGTCATCAAAGTTCACCACTTGGCTGGTTCGATAGTTGAGTGTCAATCCTTTGACTTTGCATTTGGTGTGAAGTTGGACTTGTCTGTCTCGGTATCGGTACCCGTAATTTTTAGGGCCACCGCTGGCAAAACTGAGGATCGTCTCTAGAGGGTGCTCATTTGTCCAGGCTCCTAACCGATCTCCTTCGATGGTGGGGTGTGGGCAACCAGGGCGATGGATGTACATACAACTGTCGGTGTCAAAGTACAGGACACGATCTCCCAACACTTCTAAAGCCTCGTCGTACAATTTCAAGCGAGCATGGGCTGTCACGTAGGCTGCAATGACCACATTGCTAAAGTCGTCGGGGTGTACAAACTTGGGTTCTTCTTCGTAATTAATCAAGATCAAATCTTCACGAATGATTTGCACGTGTTTCGCCAGTTTACCTTTGTCGTCCAATAGTTGAAAGTAGTGACTGGGATCTGACAAGTATTCGGTCTTAGGCAAGATCGTACGTTGTGCCATCTTTCCCCACAAGCAATTCAGCATGACTTTGTCAAAAGATCTTCTTCCTTTGTTCTTTTCTAAGTCTTCCAAAGTTATGCCTTCTATGGCACGGTACTGTTGTTTGAATTGGACTTGGTCTTCTGGCGTCCGACACCAAGAGGGATAGCCGCTGGCTTCTTGTTCAGGTTTTAGAAATTCGTTGACGTAGCCTGAGAAAATGCCTGGATTCGAGGTGTCGTCCTTTTGGTATTGTGCTGTGGTAGGAAAGTGCCAAATTTCGTATACTTTTAACAAGCGGTATCCCCGATCCAGAGCCCGAAACAATTCGGCGCTGACCCACGTCCCTGTCAAAGCGCTTTCTTCCTCCGTGTGGTGACAAGGGTGATCTTGGTTGCATGTTTCGGCACACGTATGGCATAAAGGAAACATCAGTTTTCCTTGGCAATGATGTGGTAAGACAGGATGGTACAAGTTTGTCGGGGGTAAGACTTTGCATTTGATCAATCTTTCGTATTGACGAATGTGTTCCACGTCGATGTGTTCTGTTAGCATTTCAGGGTGTCCGGTAGGGAATCGCTTGTATTTGCACACCCAAGGATACAACGAACACACGTAGATGTATTTGATTTCTTCTCCTCTTGATTCGTCTACGTCGTACAGCAAGCGTGTGGCATTGGTTCGTCCTCCAAACAAACTGTGGCGTGGATCCAAAGGTTCGATGTCGACCACGTCGTAACTTTCGGCAATGCGTTTAAATTCAGGTTTTGAAACGTCGATCGTACTCGTGCTCCCACATTTCTACCACATGGTATCCTTGACTTTCTAACTTCAGACGTCGTTGGTAGGTGCGTTCGTACAACTCTTCCATAGTGGAGTCTGAAAAAGGACTTTTCAGGTGTCGTTGAGGAAAGCAGGTAGGGCATCCGTGAAACAAGCATCCCTGAAATTCGTATACCGTCTGAGGGTTTTCTAAGTCCCAGCCATCCACAGAGAGACTGCCTATTTTCTTTTCTCCCCCTCCATTTCTGGCATGTTGTATCATTTTGTCTTCCTTTTCGCACAAGTAATGCAACCAACGCAATGCTTTGGCAGAGTATTGACCTCTGGCCGAGAGAGGAGTGTAAGAGTCTATGATGGCATTTCGTTCTCGGGCATGAACTTTTTGGCGTAAACTAATGTACAGGCTTTGGGTAGGGTGCACGCTTCCTTCAAAGGATCGATTTCTCCGTGATCTAGAAATAATTGTCTAAACTTTCCACAGCAACGGCCTAAAATGTCCACATCGGATCGACAATATTTCAACATTTCTTCCTGAAAGTCAAACGGTTCAGAAGCGTGAGCGTGGTACCAAGCGTGAAAGGCTTCTCGGTGTTCGGTGTGCATTCCGTCGGGGTCGTAATAGTGAACGTCAGGCAAACGCAGCAGCACTACGTGTCGATTGACTTCCGTATTGAAGAAGTGGGGGAAATAATCTTTGGCCATTTCTGTCATTCCGAATGTTTTAGGCATTCGACTCAACGGCATGGCTAAATAACTCATGGAATCTTTGAATTGTACTTGTCCCACTTGCATGTAGATGAGTTTGGCTCCGTTCATGGTGACTTTGGGGCATTCGGTACCTTGTTCTGAATAATATTTTAGAAGAAACTGTTCATCGTATCCCGAGAAATTGTGAGCCATGACGGTAGCATAGCGATGACAGTCCCCGTAACGTTGAATGTCCTCTTCGCTCCAAGTGTCGTCGGTAGGGTCTAAAATCCATTGGGCAAACTCGGGCAGAGTGTTTGGGTCACAAAAGATTTTTTCACGTCCTCCTGGAATCCTACTACAATGAGGACAGTGAAAATGGATAGGTTCTTGTATGCAGTTCTCACAAGCCCGATGAGCGACGCAGAAATTAGGGATGTGAATGCCCGTCTCTTGCATACATTCAAAGTCAAAAGAGATAAAATCCACTTTGATCTTGTTTTTCTTCGGATCACCCTTTAATTCTTTCTCCAGTGATATTGTCGTAATTTTGAATGTAACATTGATGTTCATAGTCTACGATTTGGTCGCAAATGCGACATTTTTTCTTTCCGGCACAAACGTGTCTCTTCGGGTCGTTGGTTCGAATTAGGAATCCACACGTGGAGCACAATTTCAATAAGTCACAAGCACTTTTCTGCCGGTTGGCTTGAGTCCTGCGATGTTGTTCGTAACAAGACGGGCTGACAAAGGTTCGTCGACATGTCTAGCAATGCACGTGTTTTGCAGGAAGTCATGGCTTGGAAGCTAAACAGCCCCGACATCTCTCTCCGCAATGAATGTGTTTGTCCCGACTACAAAATCCTTGGTCGCATTTCTCGCAGTAGTAAGAGTATCCAAGAAATCCTGTGATACTCGTGATGGCATCGAAATGTTCTTGATGATAATACACGTGAATGTATTTTCCCTCGGTGAAATCGGGTCCTCGAAACAGCAGAGCTCTGCGAACTTCTTGAGGGTGTACTTTCAAGGTGTACCGAGGAGCCAAGACGTCTTGAAGTTGTTGCATTTGAGAAATGCCACACACGGTCTCTTTTGATATGCCTGCTTGTTATAACAGGAGTTCTGCTTCTTTTCGTTGTTTGGGTCTGGCCGATCGTCGAATGCTATTCCATGCTCTTTTCCATTCTGCGGTCTCGTTCTTGTTGGCATACGTTCGCCCCACCACGATGGCCCGGGATAAGCACATCTGGTCCTCAGAATAGTCGATTTGGACGAAACTCTGTTTGGTACTGCAAAGGTCGTCCACCAATAACACTTTCCTGCTTCATCCGCTGCCTCGAGGTGAAATGTGGGTCATGTGAAGTGTGGCTTTTCCATCGGTGATGGTAAACTCTTCGTTGGATTGTTGAACGTGTTCGATTTTGTCCATGACTTTAGACGGTGTTAATTCTGCCGGGGTGCTGAACTCGATCCAGACAGGAGACTTCAAACTGTCGTGATGGATGGAAAGTCTCAACCGATCGTCCTCTTTGGCTCCGCATTGTCGTTTCATGGTCTCTAACAAAGAATCCCACAAATCGGTAATGAACCATGCAGCTTTCTCGGGAGGCACTTCAGACTTGAAGTCTTTAAAGTTGACGGTGTAAGTGTAAGCCGTGGTTCAAAATTTTCTGGAGGTCATTGTTTTAGTCTCTCGAATGCGATAGTAATTTTTGGGAGCCACGAAGGATTTTCTTTGTTTGGGGTTCTGGATTCTCTTGGTTTGGTAGAAGGTGTGGTTTCAGGCTCACTCATGTCCTCTTCGAAATCCCTGGCATGGACTTGAGCTAGCAATTCAGCTAGCGGTGTATGTGGCGGTACGGAAAGTCTCCGTCGTGGCCTCTTCGTTTCTTCTTCTTCTGATTTCTCATTGACATTGCGTGATCTTTTCATCTTGATGTCTAACTTGAATGAGATTGAGTTTTACACAGGTTCTCTCCCTATATATAGAGAGACCTTCCTACCCTCAGAGTCACTATTCGTTATTCAACTTTTAAACAGTGAAGATAGAAGAGAAGTCAGAAAAGCTTAACCTTTTGGTCAGAGATTTAGCACAACAGACATCTGTTGCTATCAGAATTTTACAGAGAGTCCTTGGAAAGTATACCAGTAAGACTAAGGACTACTCCTCCTTTCGAGATAAAAGTCAAGATACTTGCTATATCTGCCAAGAGAAAGGACATTGGGCTCCAGAATGTCCACAACGTCAAATCCAAGGAAAAGAAAAGAGAGACAAAGGGAAAGATACCTGTTATCATTGTGAAGAAAAAGGACATTGGTCTTCAGAGTGTTCTAAGAAATAAGAGAACAAGCAAGAGAGGGAGGAAGCAGAGGGATCTTCAGCACCAGAAGAAGAAGAAGAAGAAGAAGAACTCATCACCGTCGTCAAGAAAGGCAAGAAGGCAAGACGACTGGAAGACAGTGAAGAAGAAGAAGAACCCTTGATACCTGTGAAGAAATTCAAGAAAAAGAGAGACAGAATGTGAACTATGAACTTGAGTGATGTGTTATGAAATGTTCATTGTGATTTTTAAGAGAATATACCAAAGAAGGAAAAAAAGTAAGTTTCTTTTGGTTTTGATTTTAGAGTATGGACGCACGCACGCACGCACGCACTCATACACAATCCAATGATGGGGTTTAAAGTTTTACTTGATTTGGCAATGATATTATTTCTTTTCTACGAAAGGTGGGTGGCCCTGAAAAGGACCGTTGGGGTGTTTGTTTTTTTAAAACAAACTTATGGACTGCACATGATGAGTTTTAACTGTCTCAATCCCTTTCCACGACCAAGTACTACTGCTCCTCCTGCTGCTGCTGCTTTGGTAGTGGTGGTAGTAGTAGTAGTAGTAGTAGTTGTCACAGAATTGTATAAATCCCTTGTATTAAATACATGTACTCGGGTTTCGTTTTTCAGTGTAACAACGATACCCGAGAGTGAGTAATGTATATTTTACAATATTTCGAAACAGTGAGTTCGGTTCACCCCATGCCGCACGGGCGAAGTGCTTTCGATGGGAAAAACCGAATGCATCAAGCGTACGGACGATGTAGAGCTGCATCGTCTGTGTATAAATGTCTCACCGTAAGACTAAATCTTTACATTACGGAACGTCTTGTCAGTGAGCAGTCTACTTAAGGATTTGCACGTCTTCAGCTGTAGAGGTACGTAAATTATTTATTAATTTATGGTGTATATTTTCTATGTAGCTTCGGCTTACTTAGTAAAATGCAAATATTTTCTATTCTTGTTTGTATATTTTCTATTCTTGTTTGTTCTTAATAAGAGCTTTATATTAACTATATAAAGTGGCATTTTTAGGAAACGTTTAGTACCATAAGATTCTTATCGGACACGTGTAGGTTCACTTCTGAACTTGTTTATTGCTTTGTAATGTTGTGCCGATAATGTAATTTGTATAACTTACCGTATGTAACGTCATTACTTGTTATCGTATATGCCCGTGTCAATTATACTACACGGTGTTAGATTTATTTTCAGCTGTAGTGATCAGAGTCGACGAGGTCCCAGCTATACAGGGGACAATAGAAGTTGACTATAGCAGCTGTAAAGCTAACCATAGCAGCCGTGGAGCTGAATGAACAGTGTGTTGCTTGAATACCAGGTGATCGGGCGTTGTTGACCCATTGGTGGGCGTGGATCGCTTGATTTACCAGTGCGACTAGCAGCCAAGTATGCTAGTGACGGAGTGGTTTTGAGTCACTCCATATATGTAATCTTTTGGCCGTGGGCTAATTTTGGGTTTTTGTGATACCCAGTGGTTTGGGAGTGTAAGATATTTTGCATGATATCTATCCCATTTGTTTGCACCAAATTTTATTATTTGAATAAAGTGCCTCATGTTTCATTATTTGAGGGTATACATTTTTGCTATATGAGTAAAAATACATCATTTTTGCTATCTGAGTAAAACACATCATTCCTTTCATCGTATGAGATGAATCATTAGCCTTTATAATTGCACTGTGTATTTATTTATTTGTATTCATATTTGGGTTACCGTATTAGGTTCGTGCGAATTATGTTAATTTGTCCAATATTTGGACCCTATACACGCACGTATTAATCATAACCTTTCTTCCCATTCAAGTCATTCATCAATAAACATTGCATTTTTATCACCATCAACAGTGTTCTGTTATAAATCCGAAATCCAACCCGGTTATCTTGTTACAGTAGTAGTAGGCAATGGCAGTGGTGGTGGTGGTGGTGGTGGTAACATCTCAGTAATAGTAGTGATGGGCTTAGAATGTTTAGACCGTGAGGGTCTCTTTCTCTTGGGTTGTGTTAAAGAAATCTAATACATCTTTCTGAGATCCTTGAACTCGGCTAAAATGTCTTGTAGCAAACTCACCGTGAGATTGTCATCACTCCCTTCCTTCTGTCCTTCACACTTCTCCTCTTCTAGCTTTCTTATTTCTTCTTCTTGCTTTCTTCCTTCCTCTTCTTGCTGAAGAAATGCTTCTTCTGCTTCTCTCTGACGCTGTAAAAAAAATTTCCAATTCTTCTTTTTGTCTCTTTTTAAAATCATCGATCACAGGTAAAGATGGTGGTGGTGGTGGTACAACAGCGGTTGTTTCAGGCAAAACTTCTTGAGACGACAGAAAATCCGCAAAATCTAAATTAAAATCTTCTGGTTGAAAGTTAACCACTGCATTGCCCGTCGTACTCTCACTCCGAACATACGAGGTTTCCGTCGCAGGCTCACCCAATACATTGTCTTCGTTGTATCAGCCATACTCAAAATACCGCAAAAGGTAAAACCGTACGAACGCTGTGACGCCTATATACTGAAGGTGACGTCACCCCCACCCCCCGCTCTCTTGTGATTGGAAGAGAGACCGCGCGTTTGGATTGGTGGTTCATTTCGATCCGTTTCGATCCTCTCTTAAGCTATATATACCAGCGCTTTTTGTCACATAGCTTCACCTGTTCTGAAGACCAGAAGATGAATACCTCTGTTGAATCTTCCAACATTGTATCGGGGATGCTGTTCAACCCGTACTACCCATGTACGTGAAAGTTTCATAGGCGATTACCAAGATGACAGATACAGCGGTTTGGAAGAGAAGGATCTATATAGAGAGACAAGGCTGCCTGAAGCGGGTATTGATTTACGGACCTGAAGTACGTCGAAGTTTAAGGAGAAGAAGACCCTCCACGAGGTGTGATATCTGTTAACTTGTTTCACACCACTCCAACTGCCCTTTTCAGGGCCACCCACCTTTCTTAGAAAAGAACTAATCCAATTGCCACTCCTAGTGTTTCTATGTTTTGTGTTTGTTTGTTTGTGTGTTAGGTGTATGTGTATATTCTATCCCTCTAAAATACTTCTGTTCCCATATAAACCCTTTTGACCCTATCCACACTTTTTGACCCAAGTGCCCTCCCCATGTTCCGTTCCCCTTCGTACCCCAAGTGCCCCCTCCATGTTAATTTCCCGTTTGTACCCCAAGTGCCCCCCCTCCATGTTAATTTCCCGTTTGTACCCCAAGTGCCTCCCTCCATGTTAATTTCCCGTTTGTACCCCAAGTGCCTCCCTCCATGTTAATTTCCCGTTTGTACCCCAAGTGCCCCCCTCCATGTTAATTTCCCGTTTGTACCCCAAGTGCCTCCTTTGTACCTCGATAGGCTCCCTATACTACTTAGTACCTCGATAGGCTCCCTATACTACTCTCCTAACTTAAAATGGTGCTGATCTGACGTCCAGTATGGCCGTCTTAAAAATCTTGTTATTGCTACTCCTCTGAAATGAAAAATCGCTTTGACATCGGGTCTTCATCAGAAGAGTTCTTATGGTATCTAGTAGGTCTTAAATAAAAATGATAAAAATTTACCCTTAATATTGAAAATATTGCTATCTCTACTCCTCGCAAATGGATGGTTATATCAACATGGGGTTTTCACCAGTATACTTCTTATGGTACCTAGTTGGTCCGAAATGAATATGGTGCCAATAGTACATCCAATATGGCTGCATGACGGATGTCTTGAAATCCTGCTGTCGCTATTCCTCCTGAATAGATGATCATATTGACATGGGGTTTTCACCAAAAGACTTTTAATTATGTCTACTTGGTATTAAATGACAATGGTGCCAATCTGACATCTATTTTGTCCACCACATCAGCTAATTTGGAAATCTTGTTATCGCTGAAGAATATCAGAGCTGATTTCAACACTCAGCAATTACATGGAAGAAATGGTCTTATCTTGAATTTCTGGAAATTATTTTCGCCTAGTAAAACGTCAGTCCCTTCAAGGGACTCTTTGTTTTGTTTTTTTGGGATGGGGTGGGGCATTCTAAAAGAACGGTAAAAAGAGTTTTGATCTCAATCAAAAGTATTTTTTTGAATTGCAGGAAACATAATAGGTGGAGAGGATTGATTACAGGCATCAGTATAGAAACATGTCCTATAGGCTTCTTATTGTTTTCTTTCTCTCTCCATAATACGACATTCTTGTTAAAGGACATTGATTATACATGAGTTTGATGTTGCTCATAATGTATAATAAAGACAGATAATTTACTTGATGTTTGTTGGTCAATGTAGTACTTTTATGGGAGGCGATTGATGCTGGAATATAAATATAATAAAACTTGTAAGAGTCTGAAGTCAACTTCAACAGAAATATACTTCAAGAGTTTGGCGGAATTAGTGTCTGAAAAAGCAACAAAATCCGGAAATTACTATTATATATCATTATTCTCATATTCAGATTTTGATGGTAGGACATAATTATCACAGGGAGGGCAGTTATTATATGTCCTTATTCTCATATTCAGATTTTGATGGTAGGACACAATTAAAACAGGGAGGGCAGTTATTATATGTCCTTCAATATAAGCCTTAGAATATTCTTCTTTTGCATTTGATGATGTTGATGATACGGATGCATTAATATTGTATAGTAAGTACTTCATTCAGACTATGATAGTTATTATCATCTTAATCATCATCAGAGTCAATAGAGTCAGGATGTTTATGATTAGTGTCAAGATTAGAGTTCGGATTCGACTTAAGATTAGAGTTAGCCGAGCTAGTGGATTTATAATTACCATGTTTACCACTAATATTACTATTAATTTTATTTATCGCTATTATCAGTATTTATAATATTATCACTAATATTACTATTATCATGGGGCCCCGGGTGGCCGAGTGGTCTAAGGCGCTCGCTTTTACAGATCACTCACACAGCTCACTTCTGTCTGTGTGGGTTCGAGTCTCGGGCTCGGCTAACGTGGGTATGTGAGAAAGCTTGCCAGTAGCTTCACGTGGGTCGGTGGTGGTTCTTCCCTGGTTTTTCCCGGGTTCTTCCGCCACCAAATATACTGGCCGCCATGTATAGCCTTTCATGTGCTGAAAAATGGCGTTAAACCCACAACAACAACTATTATCAATATTATCACTATCATTACAATTATCAATAGTATCACTATTATCAACACTATTACTATTATCACTATTATTACTATTATCACTATTATTACTATTTATCATTATTATCAACTGTATTACTATTATTACTATTATCATTATTATTAATGTTATCACTACTATTACTATATTCACTATTATTGCTATTATCGCTATTATTACGTTTTATCACTATTATCACTATTGATCACCATTATCACTATTGATCACTATTATCACTATTGATCACTATTATCACTATTGATCACTATTATCACTATTGATCACCATTATCACCATTATCACTTTTATTGCGTGTCTTCTACTGCTCATATTGTTTGCAATTAATTCTTTCTCGCAAGGTATACATTTAACCTTCCTGTATTTTGATAATTTAGTAGATACATTACTCAACCTTAGGTATTGATTCAGTTATAGGTACAGTTAGAGATTCACTAATGGAACAATCTTAGATTCAGTTATAGGTACAGTTAGAGATTCACTAATGGAACAATCTTAGATTCAGTTATAGGTACAGTTAGAGATTCACTAATGGAACAATCTTAGATTCAGTTATAGGTACAGTTAGAGATTCACTAATGGAACAATCTTAGATTCAGTTATAGGTACAGTTAGAGATTCACTAATGGAACAATCTTAGATTCAGTTATAGGTACAGTTAGAGATTCACTAATGGAACAATCTTAGATTCAGTTATAAGCATAGCCTTAGGTTTTGTTATAAGTACAACCTTAGGTTCAGTTATAAGCACAACCTTAGGTTCAGTTATAAGCACAACCTTAGGTTCAGTTATAAGCACAACGTTAGGTTCAGTTATAAGCACAACGTTAGGTTCAGTTATAAGCACAACGTTAGGTTCAGTTATAAGCACAACGTTAGGTTCAGTTATAAGCACAACGTTAGGTTCAGTTATAAGCACAACGTTAGGTTCAGTTATAAGCACAACGTTAGGTTCAGTTATAAGCACAACCTTAGGTTCAGTTATAAGCACAACGTTAGGTTCAGTTATAAGCACAACGTTAGGTTCAGTTATAAGCACAACCTTAGGTTCAGTTATAAGCACAACCTTAGGTTCAGTTATAAGTACAACCTTAGGTTCAGTGATAAGCACAACCTTAGGTTCAGTGATAAGCACAGCCTAAGGTTCAGTTATAAGCACAACCGTAGGTTCAGTGATAAGCACAACGTTAGGTTCAGTGATAAACACAACCTTAGGTTCAGTGATAAGCACAACGTTAGGTTCAGTGATAAGCACAACGTTAGGTTCAGTGATAAGCACAACCTTAGGTTCAGTGACAAGCGCAACCATAGGTTCAGTTATAAGCACAAAGTTAGATTCAGATAAGCACAACGTTATGTTCAGTTATAAGTACAACCTTAGATTCAGTGATAAGCACAACGTTAGTTTCAGTGATAAGCACAACCTAAGGTTCAGTTATAAACACAAAGTTAGGTTCAGCTATAAGCACAACCTTAAGTTTAGTTATGGATAATAGTTTAGGCAGTAATTCTTCATCCACCTTTTCGGCCAATATATTAGTCACCTTTTCAGTCAATATTTCAGCCACCTTTTCAGATAATATTTCACTCATTCTCTTAAGTATATTTTTCGCTAGTCTATCCATTTATATTCCACAAATTATTTTAAATACCTCTTTTTGTATACCTCCATACCTTATGAGCTATATAAAGCTGAGTAGTAGCAGGGATACTAGTTGATCAGTACGTTAGTATCTCTAGTGAATTTGATATTAATTTTAGTTTATCACGCTTTCCGTGAGATCGCACAGGAGTCGTTGCGACTAAATTGTATGAATCTAGATAGACCCGGATTTTATGAATTGTTGTCCCAGCTTATCACGTATTCAACTGCAAAGCTTCCTGCTGACTAACGGTGCACATCTTCAAAGAAGTCTTTGAATAAAAGCATTAGAAACGACTGACTGCGTTTTAAGCAAATCACAGACACACAAACACACACACACACACACACACACACACACACACACACATATATATATCTATATATTTATCTCTTTATATATATATATATATATATATATATATATATATATATATATATATATATATATATATATACATACATAGATATGCAGACCCGATGCTTGAATCTCAGTAGGGGTCGAATTGAAATTAAAAGTTCTTTAATCTGTATGACAACATTCTTTCTTCATATATAATTTCTCTTCATTTTTCGCGAATAATAATAATAATAATAATAATAATAATAATAATAATTATTATTATTATTATTATTTTAATTTAACGAGGATAAGAAACATCTGCTATGTGGTCCTTAATTTTTGTAACAGGTTATGTTATAAAAGTCACTTACACACATTTAGGTATGCTCACACACGCACTCACACAGATTTAAAATTGAATCATATATGTAATAACAATAGTGGGCAACATGTACATATATGAAGAATATATTACACACAGGTATACACATTTCAACGTGTCAAAAGTCATATATACATAGACAGAATAAAATATGCACAGATTATCTCTGGATACAATGCTATAACTCTGTATTGGGAGGCTTTAGTATATAATTCCAGCTGGTCAAGAGAGAATCTCTTTAATCAGGTTTTAAACGAAGCAAGGGAATTTGAATTACGTATCCCCAGGGGTAAGGAATTCCAAAACGTAGGTGTTGATACAGCAAAAGAGCTTTTGAAATGGTTTGTTTTTGTTATTAGTTGTTGATCGGAGATTACGCTTAGTATTTGATGATCTTAGTTCAATTAGTTTAGAGATATAATCTGGAGAAAGATCGTTTAGAGACTTATATGTCAGGATTCCTTTAAAATAAAGAACACGTTTTTGTACAGGTAGCCATTGTAGACGTGAAAACAAAACATTAGAGGGAGTCGTATTGTCACGATAGAATTTTCAAGGAAGTTTTATAACTCAAATTTTTATAATTCAAAGTTTTATAATTTCTTTTCTCGATGAATTTTTAAGGAATTTTTATAAAGAGTAATTTTTCTTTTAGAATTGAAATGTTTTGAATTCTTAATAAAACAGAATTTTTAGCGCTTGAGTCCTCTACTACATTACATTAAAAAGTGTACTGCATTGAATTAACGGTACACAGGTAAAAGATTATACAGGCAAAAATATGCTCACGCTAGCAAATTCAAAGTTCAGACAGGCAAATGTGCTGATGCTAGCGAATTCTTTCACGTATACGTAAATCAGCGACTTGGAGGTAGACCTGGATGTAGAGAGCGTAAGTTTAACTAACCTGCGACCATTCTTGGAAAAGGGAATGCGTTGTGTAAGAGTCTCGTGAGATCTCGTGGATTGAAACCTCGAGCTTTAAACTGTCTCGCCCTAACTCATAACCCTATATAGAACAAATTACACATTCCTTGACCAAGAATTGTATATAAGTCGCTGCGCACCTTCAGAAAATAGTTATTACGTCTCTCTACATCTTAGAGTCTGCCTTCCTTTGCAGGTAAGAGAAAATTGTTTTATTATATTCTAAAAGACTTTTTGTAGGACTTCGATACATTTAGATGCTGGAAGGTATTTCTCTCTCTCTCTCTCTCTTGAAACATATGTGTTTTTTTATTCTTTAATATTTAATTGTAATTTATATTATTTTTTGGAGTGTGTAGATTTTTATTAGGAATTTATATGAATTGTAATTGTGTAGATTTTTTTATTAGGAATTTGTGTGTATTGAAATTGTAATATTGAATTATTGTAAACGATTTGCTGCCAACTTCATGCGTTTGATAATTAATTTAGAAATAAAATATCGTTGTGTTGCAAAAACATGATACCTGATATTTAGTTATTTAAAGGTCCAAAAGTTTATTAATTGTCTTCACGATGAAATGATTTTGGTCTGAGTTCGAAATATTGATTTTTATATTTTAAGTTATTTAGTCTATCTTTGGCTTATTCAATATTTAGCAATTTACACCATAATTTGACAGGTACAGAAATTAGATAATTGTATGAAGTCGGAAAGCTTTGAATCAATATATTAATTATACGTGTAATTTCTGTGTCTAGAATATATGTCTTCATATGTATTTCTTATTTGGGACTGTTGTCAATTTTATAAAAGTTATTTACGTCTCTCTACATCTTAGACTCTGCCTTACTTTGCAGTTCGAACCCGGTACCCCTCTCGCAGCCCAGCGATGTAACCAGCAAGATCGCGAGGAGTTACACCTCCCCAAAGGGAGATCGAAACGAAGTCTTTGCTGGACGAACATTCCTTTATCACCAGTAGCAATGACAAACTTCTCATAATAAAAGAAAAACTTTCATCATAAGTGGTGAAGATAAGTGGCCAGACATCAAAATGTTATCATAATAGAAGAGCATCATCAAAATTCTTTCATAATAGTAATAAGGAATTTCAGAATTATTCGCGCTGCCCTTTTCTGGAGTTTGTCAATTCTGGATAGATTATAATTGGATGTGTTTCCCCATATGGTACAGAATTAGTCTATCAGTGGTAATTTATATCCCGAAAAATAAAGTTCAAGCGACTGGGAAGATAGAAATTTCGACAGTAATTTGAAGAAAGTTATTTTTTTGACGACCATTGCACATGTGTGATCGATATGTGTATTCCAGCTGAGCTGTTGTTCGATGTTGATACAAAGAAGTTTTTGATTTTTAACACTAGACACATTTAAGCTACTTTGAGTTAGGAGTAAATCCATGTTAGTGGGTAGGCGCTGCCTTGTTCCGATTGTCATACATTTCGTTTTAGATGCATTAATATGCATTCTGTTTTGTTGACACTAAACTGATATATTGTTGAGGTCGATTTGAAGTTTATTTTCAATGGAGTCAAGCTATTTACCAGATTTATGCAGTGTAGAATAGGCAGAGAAAAAATTAGTGTTAGAGTGTCATTGATAAATTGTAGAAAAAAAAACAGGCCTTAATATAGAGCCGTGAGGAACACCACTTAAAATATGACTTGAATCGGATGTATATTTAACAACATGGGGTCTGTTAGTGAGATACAGTGTGAACCAAGTGACTGAGTTTGAAAAAACTTGTAGGCTGATAGTTTTTTAATGAGCACCGGATGGTCAACCAAATCGAATATTTTTTTTTAAATCAACGAAGATCGTGCCAGTAAGTTCGCCCGATTCGATCGATTGTAGCCACTGGTCTATAAGTTTCATCAATGCTGTTTGACATGAATGTTTTTGTCGGAAACCTGATTGTGATTTATGGAGGAGTTGATTCTTGTTAAGATATCCGCGAAGATGCTTGCTGACACGTTTTTCAGTAATTTTTGAAAGTACAGATATAACAGATATGGGTCGACAGTTAGATGGGTTATTCTTTTCATTTCATATATGAATCGCGATTATTCTTTTGCTAATTTCAATGATTCTGGAAATGTTCAGGAAGTTATACTACAGGTAATTACTTCTTCCAATGACTCAGAAATTAACAAAGCCGACATTTTCAGAATTTTCGGGTTAATTCCATCTAGACCCGCCGATTTGTTAGTGTTTATTTTAGTGATAATATCAATAGTATTAGTTAATGTAATTAGGAGGATATTAAAACTAACATGATCGGGTACCCTTTCATTCACGAAGGCAGTAAGTTTATTTATGTTAGGCTCTGTAAAATTAGACCTATCAAGTGTTTGGGAAATATTAGTAAAAAGGAGGTTCAATCGGTTTGCAATATTGTGATCATCAGTGTAACTAGTGCCATATTGTGATCATCAGTGTAACTAGTGCCATGTTGTGATCATCAGTGTAACTAGTGCCATGTTGTGATCATCAGTGTAACTAGTGCCATATTGTGATCATCAGTGTAACTAGTGCCATATTGTGATCATCAGTGTAACTAGTGCCATGTTGTGATCATCAGTGTAACTAGTGCCATGTTGTGATCATCAGTGTAACTAGTGCCATGCTGTGATCATCAGTGTAACTAGTGCCATGTTGTGATCATCAGTGTAACTAGTGCCATATTGTGATCATCAGTGTAACTAGTGCCATGTTGTGATCATCAGTGTAACTATTGCCATTAACTATAATTTCATATGGACTCAGAAGTATTGGTTTCGTAGAAGTTAGTTCTCGCAAGTGATTTCAGATGGATCTGTTATCAGAGTTTGAGACAATGGCTTCAATAAAAAAGGAGCGTTTATGTTTTTACAATTAGGGATTTTACTTTGTTCCGCCGTACACGATAATTGGTAAACTCTTTAGATCTATTATAGTAGTTTTGTTTTCATTGCGCCTCAACGATTTCATCAGTATACTATTCTGGTTGTTTTGATCGTTTAATTCTTTTGATATGTATGGGAACGTGTTTTTTTAGGATTGTAAGACAACAGTGGAACGATAGACAAATCATAATCCGGATCTGTTTTGGAGAAGGTTAATGCGGTACTATTTTGAGACAGTTCAGAAAGAATGTCTTTTTCAGCAAATGTTTTGAAGCATCGGTATTGCATATAGGATTGTGAATTGTTTTTATTTGCGTCCTGTTGCTTACGAGTTGCACATATGGAATAGTGATCACTCATAGAGAAACAGAGTACGTTAATCTCGTTGAGGTTGCCAAGGTGGGTAGTGTAGATGTGGTCGATCAGTGTAGATATTGTCAGGGTGGGTAGTGTAGATGTAGTCGATCAGTGTAGATATTTTCAGGGTGGCTAGTGTAGATGTGGTCGACCAGGGTAGATATTGTCAGGGTGGCTAGTGTAGATGTGGTTGATCAGGGTAGATATTGTCAGGGTGGCTAGTGTAGATGTGGTCAATCAGGGTAGATTTTGTCAGGGTGGGTAGTGTAGATGTGGTCGATCAGGGTAGAAGTACAAACTGTTACTCATGTTGGAACATTGACTACCTGTGTCGCCTGTTCAATGAAAAGTTGTTAATAGAAATAGCACAGTCATTACAGTCAAGAAACGTTTCACACAGTTCAATTACTGCAAGGTTATATTCCTTTTGTATTGTAAGTCTTAGTTCATGGATTTTTGGTAAGATGTGTCTTACATTGAGGCTGATAAGTTGCATGCCTTTCGTCATAAAACCAAAGGGCTTACAGTGTACATTTTTTCCAATCGGTGTTGAATCGAGGACAGGTTTATTTTTTATTTGCGCGCTAGAGGAAGAGACATTAAAACCTTGGCATGTACAGTAAGAATTAATACTTTGAACGGTAAAACACTCAAAACAAATATCACCGGGAACATGATACCTATTTTAGACTGAGGTACATGTATTATCACTGTACCCAGTCTGACGTACCTAATGTTTATAATTACAGGTAGGTACATCACGTCTCTCATGTACGTACTGTTATTTTATCAATGTGTCCCTTTTCCAGAGCCTTATATTGCGATGGAGTCTGGCTCTGTAACCATGCCATATATTTTTGTGCATTTGGGTTGCTTTCGAACCCATTACGAGCTTGCATTGCACGTATTGCAAGTCTGTGGTTTTTCTGTTGACTGGGTTGGTACTGCATAGCTGGGTAGTGATTGCTCACGTTTGTAGTGTTACGACTCTATGGCTCGAACAAACGTAACAGAAAGAAAGTGAAACCAACAATGTTTGTAAAAATCAACAAACAATTATTTCTAAATAATTAATGTAAAAATCAAAATACACTTACAGTATCGTGTATTATTATCCAAATAATCCAACAATTATTAGTGTCCTCATCACAAGTTCTGTATATATAGAGACTGTAAAATGTTCCAAATGAATGAATGAACCAAGTTAATGAATGTTCCAAATGAATCTTCGTAATGAACGAATGTTCCGAATTAATGAGTCTTCGTAATGAACGAATGTTCCTAATGAATGAGTCTGTAATGTTCCGATGTACCAACGATAATGTAATCCAGATCATCTTTAAGAATGTTCACAGACATCCTAGAAAGTCCGAAATATAACTCCAGGTAGCTCTGATGAATGGTCCAAAAATTAATTCCTTTCGAATTATCGGTACAGCATGGCATTACAGCATTACAGGATTCCAGCACGGCTATTATTTCAAACAATCTGATGATTCCAAAAGATGATCGTAAAAACAGATCTTTTCAACTCAAGATTTAAAATGGAATGAATATAATTCGTATATTCAGGTCTTTTATACAATTTGCAAATGGCACATTTCACAACAGGAAATGTGTCATATTAAGACCCAGAATGCAATACTAAATGCGT